>JABWTJ010000640.1:195505-414765 GCA_016801875.1 Solanum sitiens | reverse complement strand
ACTTTAATTTATTACTAAAATTTAGTTAATATTTTCCTGATTTTACTTTTTCTGTTGTTTTTGATTTTTTTTAGGTTTGACATCCTTGTATGCCAAATACACGGAGCGGAAGAGAACCCTTGTTTCCCTACGATCACGAGTTAGAGCGTACACTACGAAGAATGAATCGAAACTTGGGTATAAATGATGATGATCCAAACCTGAACAACCCAGCTCCGGTTGATGCTCATGGTCGATTATTACCTGATAATCCTAATCCAGGTGCACAAAGGGGACAAAATCCCGCACCATGTCCTCAAGAATACTATAGAGGCTATGACAATATTGCAGATTCTGATGGGCCACTTGTATTGCCCCCTCTACCTGAAGGTCACACCTTTGTAGTCACTAGTAGTCTAATGCAAATGCTCACTGCTAGAGGTTTGTTTTCCGGACTACCGTCCGAGGATCCACATGCTCATATAGCTAAGGTGAGGGCAGTGTGTAAAAGCTGTGTAGGGAGGCCTGATTTGAATTTGGATGTAATAGGGCTAAGAGTATTTCCTCTTTCACTGACGGGAGAGGCTGCCATTCGGTTCACTGAGCTTCCTTATAACTCAATCTTCACTTGGAACCAATTAAGGGACATTTTCTTAGCACGTTACTACCCGGTCTCCAAGAAACTAAATCACAAAGATAGAGTTAACAACTTTGTGGCACTACCAGGAGAATCAGTTAGTAGTTCTTGGGATAGGTTCACTTCATTTCTGAGAAGTGTCCCCAATCACCGCATAGATGATGAGTCACTCAAAGAATACTTCTATCCGGGACAGGATGATAATAATAAGGCGGTATTGGATACTATAGCAGGTGGTTCTTATGGGGAGTGTCCTTATGCTGAAATTGCCAAATAATTAGAGAAAATTTCCCGAAATAATAAAGCATGGAGTACTAGAAAGACAGATACTGGGAGAAATACTTTTGCAGTGCAATCCACACACAACCCAGCCACAGATGAGATTCGTGAAGAGATGGCACAGATGAGAACTGAGCTTGGGTTAGTGTTAAAACATGTCACTGGGGGTGCAGAAAAGATAAACGCAGTGAACTACTTGTCTAAACCACCACCACCAACTGATGAATATTATTATGAGGAAGATTCTTATGCAGTAAATGATCAGACGGGGGGGTTCCGACCAAATGCCCAAGGCTCCAATCAGGAGAATTGGCGCCAAGGTCAAGGAAATCAAGGTCGGAACTATGGTAACTACAACATTGATGGTAACTATGTTCGTGATGGAAATTACAACCGCGACAACAACTTCAACAGGGGTAACTATGGTAACAGAAATGAGAGGAGTGGGCCCTATGTTCCTCCTCAAAATCGTGAAGTTGCTCCTAGGGATGGTGGAGGTAGTATGGCGTGAGTTGAGGATATGTTGCACAAGATGATGAGGAGGTTCGATGCTAGTGATGAGCACACCAAAGAGTTAAGGAGTGATGTAGCAGGTATTGGACAGAAAGTTGATACACATGCCATATCAATCAAGCAGCTTGAATTGCAAATGGCTCAATTATCTGCAACTGTGAACACACGGCAACCGGGCACTCTTCCTAGCAACACTGTCCAAAATCCGAAAAATAATGGACACTGCATGGCAATTACTACTCGTGGTGGTAAACAAACTATTGACCCACCTATGCCGTCTATTGTGGAAAAGGTGATGAAAGACAATGATGAAGTGGTAGAGGTTAGTGATGAAGTAGAAGATAACACTGAGGAAGTTGCTGAAGTACCTAAAAAGGTAACTCCCATGCCTAGACATCCACCCCCCTTTCCTCAAAGATTAGTGAAAAAGACCGAAGATGGCAAATATCGGCGTTTTATAACAATGTTGAAGCAACTTTCTATCAATGTTCCTTTGGTAGAAGCTCTTGAACAAATGCCCGGTTATGCCAAGTTTATGAAAGATTTGGTTACAAAGAAAAGATCGGTCACTTTTGAGGATGATGACAGAATGCAGCATTGTAGTGCTATTGCTACAAGGTCGTTAGTGCAAAAGAAAGAAGATCTGGGTGCATTTACTATTCCTTGTACAATCGGGTTATTACATTTTGCGAAAGCATTATGTGATCTGGGGGCAAGCATAAATCTCATGCCCCTCTCGATTTATAAGAAGTTGGGTTTGGGTGACCCAAAGCCCACTGCGATGCGGCTACTGATGGCCGATCGAACAGGAAAAAGGCCTATAGGGATACTCCATGATGTGCTAGTAAAAGTGGAGTCGTTCATATTTCCAGCAGATTTTGTCATTCTTGATTGTGAAGTCGATTTTGAGGTGCCTATTATTCTTGGGAGGCCATTCCTTGCTACGGGTAGAGCGTTAGTTGATATGGAAAAAGGGCAGATGAAATTTCGGTTGAACAATGAAGAAGTGACTTTCAACATTTGTAGGTCCATGCGGCAGAGTGGTGAGCTCCAATCGGTATCTGCCATATCCTACAAAATTGGTGAATCATCCAAGACACAAATAGAAGAACGACTAGGTGTAGAAGCACTGGCGGCAGTGATAATGAATCTTGATAATGAAGGCATTGAAGAATATATGTCATTAGTTGCTGCCCTTGATCGTGGTAATGTCCGGTTTAAACCGAAGAAATATGAGCTAGACATGAAGAATCGCGAGTCTCCACCCGCTAAACCATCCATTGAAAAGGCTCCAAAGCTAGAACTAAAAGCTCTCCCACCTCATCTAAGGTATGAATTCTTAGGAACCGGTGACACATTACCGGTAATCATTGCATCAGATCTAAATGAACAACAAGTTGAGAGTCTGGTCAAAGTGCTAAAAAGGTTCAAAAGAGCTATTGGGTGGACCATTGCGGACATTATTGGGATCCCTCCTGGTATTTGTTCTCATAACATCCAACTCATGCCCGATCATAAGCCAAGTATTGAGCACCAGAGACGCTTAAACCCACCTATGCAAGAGGTCGTGAAGAAGGAAATCATAAAGTGGTTAGATGCAGGAGTAATTTATCCAATCGCCGATAGTAGTTGGGTATGTCCTGTTCAGTGTGTACCTAAGAAAGGGGGAATGACTGTGGTCCCCAATGAAAAAAATGAACTGGTTCCAATGAGGCCGGTGACTGGATGGAGGGTGTGTATGGATTATCGGAAATTAAATGCATGGACCGAAAAGGACCATTTTCCCATGCCCTTCATGGATCAGATGTTGGATAGACTCGCCGGAAAAGGGTGGTACTGTTTTCTTGATGGTTATTCAGGGTATAATCAGATCTCTATTGCACCAGAAGATCAAGAGAAGACCACTTTTACCTGTCCATAGGGGACCTTTGCGTTCAAGAGAATGCCGTTTGGGTTGTGCAATGCACCCGCCACATTTCAGAGATGTATGATGTCTATATTCTCCGACATGGTGGAAGATACTATTGAGGTCTTTATGGATGATTTTTCAGTGGTTGGTGAAACTTTCGAGCAATGTTTGAGCCATTTGTCTGAGGTTCTTAAGAGATGTGAAGATTACAATTTAGTTCTCAATTGGGAAAAATGCCACTTCATGGTCAAAGAAGGTATTGTTTTGGGCCATCGTATTTCAGAAAAGGGCATAGAAGTTGATCGAGCCAAAGTCGAGGTGATAGAGAAACTTCCTCCACCTATCTCTGTAAAAGGTGTGAGAAGCTTTCTTGGGCATGCAGGTTTTTACAGGAGATTTATCAAAGATTTCTCGAAAATTGCACATCCATTGTGCAAACTGTTGGAGAAAGATTGTAAGTTTTCTTTTGATGAATCCTGTCTGAAAGCATTCGGCGATCTCAAAGAAAAACTGGTATCTGCACCTATCATTATTTCTCCGGATTTGAACAGTCCATTTGAGGTAATGTGTGATGCGAGTGGGGTTGCCCTTGGTGTGGTATTGGGACAAAGAAGGGACAAAATCCTTCATCCCATTTACTATGCTAGTAAAGCCCTCAATGAAGCTCAAAAGAACTATACAGTCACTGAACAAGAGCTCCTTGCTGTAGTATTTGCGTTTGAAAAATTTCGCTCCTATTTGCTAGGTACTAGAGTCATAGTGCATACTGACCATTCAGCCCTGAGATATTTGATGGCGAAGAAGGACGCAAAACCAAGGTTAATTCGTTGGGTATTACTACTGCAAGAATTTGACTTTGAGGTAAGGGATAGAAAAGGGACCAAAAATCAAGTTGCTGATCACTTGTCCCGTTTAGAAGATGAAGCTATGAGAGAGTTGGGGGATAAGACTGATATTGATGACACGTTCCCCGATGAGCATGTCTTGGCTGCCTCACAAGACCTGATTCCGTGGTTTGCAGATTTTGCGAACTACCTAGCTAGTGATCTTGTTCCATCGGACTGGTCTTTTCATCAAAGGAAAAAGTTCATGTACGATGTGAAGAAATTCTTTTGGGATGAACCATACTTATACAGGAGTTGTGCTGACGGGCTTATTCGGCGTTGTGTGCCAGAAGTCGAGATGTTGAGTATTTTAGAGGCATGCCATTCCTCACCCTTTGGTGGACATCATAGTGGTGTCCGGACTGCTCACAAGATCTTACAAAGTGGTTACTATTGGCCAACTATTCATCAAGATGCTCATGAGTTCGCCAAAGCATGTGATAGATGTCAAAGAGATGGCGGCATTCAAGAAAGCAAGAGCTCCCTCTAAACCCCATTCTTGCAATTGAGTTATTTGATGTTTGGGGTATTGACTTTATCGGTCCGTTTGTGAGTTCTCATGGAATGAAGTATATTTTAGTAGCAGTGGATTATGTATCCAAGTGGGTGGAAGCTATCGCCATCGCAAACAATGAAGGGAAGAGTGTCACTGCATTCTTGAAAAAGAATATATTTTCTCGATTTGGTACCCCACGGGCAATTATTAGTGATGGGGGATCCCACTTTTGCAACAAATTGTTCAAGGGATTATTGGAGAAATATGGGGTTCGCCATAATGTGGCCACTCCTTACCATCCTCAAACTAGTGGGCAAGTTGAAGTATCAAATAGGGAAATCAAACAAATTTTGTCGAAAACAGTGAACGCTAGTAGAACAGATTGGTCAAGGAGGCTTGATGATTCTCTTTGGGCTTACCGGACAGCATATAAGACTCCCATAGGTATGTCCCCATACCAACTAGTATATGGGAAAGCATGTCATTTTCCGGTTGAATTAGAGCATAAAGCCATGTGGGCTATGAAGAAGCTAAAAATGGACTGGAACGAAGCTGCAGAACAACGATTAAATGGGTTAAATGAACTCGATGAATTTCGCCTTAAGGCTTATGAAATCTCAGCCCTCTACAAAGAGAAGATGAAGAAGTACCATGACCTAAAAATCGAGAAACGAGAGTTTATGATTGGGGATTCGGTGCTTTTATTCAACTCTAGATTGCGCTTGTTTTCGGGCAAGCTAAAGTCTAAATGGACTGGACCGTACTTGATCACCAAATTATTCCCTCATGGAGCCGTTGAGTTGGAAAACAAGGAAGGTGTGCGGTTTAAGGTGAACGAACAACGTCTCAAAATCTATATTGGTCATGCGGAATCAGCGAATGAGGTGGTTGAGGCATATTATCTTGATGAAGTCTGAGTAATCAAGTGTCCTCAGTCGTGCCGCGACGTTAAATCAGGCGCTAGTTGGGAGGCAACCCAATAGTTATCATCTAATCACGTTTATAGTTTTTGTGTTTTTTCTCTTTCTAGTAACAGTAGCATTTTCTATTTATGGGTTGTAAATTTTCAGGTAGCACATCTACAGGAAGTACTGCAGACAAGTTACTCTACATCAGTCACTGACGGATACATCGACGGACCGTCACTCCTGTGACGGACCGTCGCATGCCTCCGTCGTGCCAGGTACGCTCTCTTATAATTTTGAAAAACTAGGGCACAGGCGACGGACCATGTGACGGACCGTCACAACTGCGACGAACCGTCATCGGGGTTTCGTCACGCCATTACCCGGCTACCCGACCCGACCCGGCTTCAGAATTTTAAAAGTTTAAAACGTTTTAAACCCCCCCACCCCTTCATTATCAGTTTTCACTTAATCTTCCCTCCATTTTCTCCCCTTCCAACTTCACTCTCTTCCCAAATTCCCCATCTTCTCCCATTGTTCATCCCAAAATTTTCCCTCTTGGTCGGAATTTGCTGCAGTGATTCTTAAACCTTCTAACTTGAGTGCCATCATTTGTGCATTATTGTCTCCTCTTCCAAGGTATGTATTCCTGAAACTCTACCCTTTACTATTTTTTTTGGTTGTTTTACTGTTTTTACCTATTGATTGCATATGGGTTTCTGCTTTTGCCTAGATATTATCTAACTTAGGTCTGTAATTCCACAAACTGCCTGGACAATACTAGAGAAATTAGGGCTTTAAAACTTACCAATTTGGGTTGTCATTCTGACTCACATGGGGTAAAACTTGGCACCCCTCCGTTCTGTCTCTGTTACACATGACGGTCCGTCCTGCACAACCGTCGTGACGGTCAGAGACCCCTGTCCTAGGGGTCTGAACACTTTTTCCAAGTGTCCACTGACGGACACATATGACGGACCGGCATATCCATGACGGTCAGTCCTGCACAACCGTCGTGACGGTCAGAGACCCCTGTCCTAGGGGTCTCAACATTTTTTTTAAGTGTCCACTGACGGACACATGTGACGGACCGTCATACCCATGACGGTCCGTCCTGCACAACCGTCGTGACGGTCAGAGACCCCTGTCCTAGGGGTCTCAACACTTTTTCTAAGTGTCCACTGACGAACACATGTGACGGACCGTCATATCCATGACGGTCCGTCCTGCACAACCGTCGTGACGGTCAGAGACCCCTGTCCTAGGGGTCTGAACACTTTTTCTAAGTGTCCACTGACGGACATATGTGACGGACCGTCGTAGCCATGACGGTCCGTCCTGCACAACCGTCGTGACGGTCAGAGACCCCTGTCCTAGGGGTCTCAACACTTTTTCCAAGTGTCCACTGACGGACACTTGCGACTGACCGTCACACCAACGACGGTCCGTCCTGCATAACCGTTGTGACGGTCAGAGACCCCTGTCCTATGGGTCTCAATACTTTTTCCAAGTGTCCACTGACGGACATATGTGACAGACCGTCACACCCACGACGGTCCGTCCTGCACAACCGTCGTGACGGTCAGAGACCCCTGTCCTATGGGTCTCAACACTTTTTCCAAGTGTCCTCTGACGGACACTTGCGACGGACCGTCATACCCATGACGGTCCGTCCTGCTTAACCGTCGTATCGGTCTGAGACTTTCCCTCTGACGGTCCGTCATACGCACTACGGTCCGTCACCAGGTCCGTCGTGACCTACTGCTACTTCAGAGCTGTTATCACTGGTTTGAGTGTCTGAGTATTATTGTCTCAAATGTTTATTTCTTTTGTGTCATGCTTCATCCTTCAAGTACTAATGATGATTCGTTACAGGTACTACCTATCATGGCACCTAAACAAGATCGCGTTTACGCACGTGGGCGTTCAAAATCTGTCGCCCCGTCTGCCCGATTGGTGATAGGCTCTGATGATGAGCATGATCCAGAATACGTGCCCCCTACTGCTACTCCAGCACGAGCTCCACGTGTACCGCGAGTCACGCCCAAGAAGGTGGCGCCCGGCGTAGTCACTGCCTCCCAGTCTGATGAGGAGCGCACACTGACCGGCACTCCTTCTGGGTCAACTGCCCAAGACGAAGGAGCATCTGGCTCCTTAAGAGTTTCGTGGTCAGAGGAAGCCTCTGGGTCTGCAGACGCCTCTGCTCCTGCCACAGCTACACAGTCTGCTTCAGATGATGAGGCTGACAGCACCGACTCCACCCCTGGCTCACCAACAGGAGTCCCTGCCCCGGTTGCCGATCAGCCCAACCGGTGGTGTGTTGACGGGCAATACAAGGTATACTTAGACGCCAAGGTTCTCAATGACAAAGGCGTCATGACACGGACTCTTACACTGGAGAGGCGGGTCCTCACGGGAAGTCTCCCCACCATGCCAGATATTCACACCCTCTTCACCAGACACCGGCTAGAGTGGACGGCTCGTTCTTTGGGTCGCTACAGTGAGGAGCTAGTCCGCGAGTTCTATGCCTCTTATGTGGCTACTCTTCGCTCGCAGATCGATAGGCGGTCTGCCCCCGCCAAACAGGCCCCACTTGAGCACGTCCTAGTATGAGGCATCCAGGTTGACATCTCCCTACCAGCCATCCGCCGATATCTGTACGGCACGGATTCTGACTCCACCAGCACACCTCTCACCGCCGAGTTTGATTACCGGTGGCAAATTGTTAAAGAGGGCCAGTTCTTACGTGAGCCTTCACTGCGAGAGACCACCAAGAGGTGGATGGCACTGCACCTATCTATTGATGGAGAGGCTGCGGATTGGGTGATGGAGCCGAAGGGGGCCATCAGGAAGGCCAACTTGACCTTTACGGCCAAGTTTCTCTGGTTGATCGTCCGCCATTGTCTCTCCCCCACTGCTGCGGATAACATAGTCACCTGGGATCGTGCAGTGCTGATGGCTGCTATGATGGCAGGGTTCGAGGTCGATTTCGCTTGGCTTCTCCAAGCGGTCATGCACGAGAGGGCCTTCAAGGTCACCACAACTTACCCTTTCCCTTGCATGATTTTCTCTTTGTGCAGATCAGCAGGTGTGCCCATTTGGCACATTGACCAGCTCAAGACCCCGCCAGGAAATGTTGACATCGGCCTCATCAGGGATGAGGCCAATGAGTTGGCCCCACGCAGAGGGCCCCGTCCAGAGGTGGCCCCATTTGGTGAGAACCTGGCCGACACCGTAGAGCATGCTCATGATGCTTCCCGTGCTGCTTCTGCACACACTGACACTACTCCGGTCGAGTCTATCCCGGGTAGTAGCACTGCCCCGAGCTCCTCTCGCTGGGCTCCTTCTGCCACTCTGGTCCCACTAGCTCGGGTTCAGAAACTTGAGGCACAGATGGCTACTCTTCTGCATCACATTCAGCCGTGGATGCAGAAGACTATTGCTGAGGCAGAGGAGCGCATGGAGCGCAAGATGATACAGCACACAGAGAGGCAGATCGCCGGGGTACACCAGCGCTTAGACGCATTTGAATTACGAGTACTAGCCCGACCAGCCCCTCCGGTGGACATGTCGACTCTCCAGGCTGCGGTTGAGAGTCTGCGGGCGGATCTTGATATGATTTTAGAGGCGAGGGTGCCTGAGTCTGAGACCCCTTCTGCGGAGCCTGCCGATGACACCGTGATGGCCGCCCTGTTTACCACTTCTGATGTTCCACCACCTCCCCCACAAGAGCATGTCAAGAGACGCAGGGGTCGAGAGGAGGATGAGGCTAGGGCAAGGAAGAAGGAGCGCCGTGAGATGGAATCTGCGAGGAGAGCCTCGATTGCCGATGAGGAGGCCCGTAGGTTGAGGGCTGTAGAAGTAGCTACCGGGGCGTCTAGCTCCAAAATTGTAGATTCTGTGGGAGGCGCTACTGATGGTGCTGTGGATGCTGCGGACATTACTGAGGATGTCCAGACTACGCAGGGAGCAGGTTCCGGGGAACCGGACCCACCAGCTTGCTGATCACCGGCGCTTAGCGCCTCAGGTTTGCTTCACTTACCCTTTTACGTAGTTTAACTTTTCTATGCATTGGGGACAATTGCATATTTTTTTTGTAGGGGGTGGGGTAAATGGAAAGTGAACACTTGGGTGAATTCTGAGTAGCCCAAGTTCACGATCCTCTTTTGGGGTTTTCTTGCCTGTGTTCTTTTTCCCCAAAAGACTGATTACTTTTACTGTTGAACCGGCATGTCATATCTTATGTACACAGTATAAATCTGAAGCATGATGGCTAATATAAATATGATATCTCGATAATCATTTGCATGACTAGGCATAGTAAGTGATAATTGTGTGGTTTGAAACATGAAACAAGGATACACTTCTGCATGATCCTGAATCTAAGATTTGAACTAGGTGTCTAATACTCTGGGAATGCAAGGAATGTCATGTGAGTGTGAGGTAAAGTCGAATGACCACCATTAATACTGAGCTAGAACTTGCCTGGTTAGTCCTACTGAAAGTGAGTCAAAACAATCACTTAGGAAAGGATCATAGGCCCTTGTTCGAAATAGTCAATCTTGAGCCTAAAAATAACAGAAAACCAAATGAAGTTAATCCCTTTTTGATCCAAATGAATTGAGCCTAAACTAGATTTTTTTTTTTACCCCAAATGATCTTCTCTGGGAGCAATGTGTTGGCCCTGGTCCCTCCTTGGACATGTGCACCTCAGCTTATGCCAAAAGCATAAGTTGAGGGTGGCTAATGCAGAAAGCAACCTTGTTTTGGCCCTGACCCAACCATGGGTATTGTGAACCTTGACTCATGGCAAAATCATGAGTTGAGGGTGGCTGCTATAAGGAAAACCACGGAAAGTGGGGTTGAAAGAATAAAACAGAAGTGACTAAAAAAAAAAAAAAAAAAAAAAAAAATAAAAAAAAGTTAATAATAACCAAAAGCAAAATAAACACAAGAAAAGAGAAAAGTCACTTACACATAAGGATAAGAAAGGGAAAACAGCAAAGTGAAAAGAAAATTGAGTAATAGGGCGAAATAAGAATGATATGTCAAGGAGGGCAACAAGTCACTAAAGTATATCTAAATACACCCTACCTGACCCTGAGCCTATGTTACAATCTAAAAAAGTCCTATTGTGATCCTAAGTGCGTATGAGGAATTTGAAGTAGTGAAAATAAGGGCAAGCCTATGGCAATATGTATAAATGAGTGGTGAATTTGTTCTGAGAGTGAGTGTCGAAACGTGATCCTTATACTCAAACTAAAATCATTGTGTGAAAAATGAGGATGTTATTTGAAGTAAGGACAGGAGTTGTAATACCAGAAATATTAGCATCTCGGTGAGAAATTGAAGAGGATAGGCATCATTGCGTAGTAAATCTGGGTTATGGTTTGATTCTACACAAATCAATGCCTAATAGTGAGACCATGCATGAACATAATGAGAATAATCGAGGTTGATAGCCAAATGATTGCGGAAATTAAAATATGGATACTTTTGTACAAAGAATTTGTAGTGAGTCATAGTGCGTCGCTTGAGGACAAACAACGAATTTAAGTTGAGGGTGTTGATGTACCGTGGTTTCACGGTATTTCTAATACTTTTTCCTTAAGTTTAGTGTGTGTCGAGAGCCTTTTTGTGTTGATTTTGATATAAGTTTATCTTTGTTTGCAGAAAATCTGTCTAAGGAAGAACGCGGGAGTTTTTGAGAAAGAATTGCAGAAGAGACCACCTACGGAGCCTATGACGGTCCGTCGCGGCTGTGACGGTCCGTAGGTGGCATCGTAGTGAAGGAAGAAGTTGCTGAAGGAAATTTGGGGAAGTCTGACCAAGTGTGGGATTACGGAAGTTCGTGACGGACCGTCACATATACGACGGTCCGTCCTGCATGTTCGTCGTAATTATCAGAGAGTAATCCCAGTACCCAAAATTCCAAAGTTCAAGTGTATTGGAACGAAGACCCTCGACGGGACGTCATGCTCGCGACGGTCCGTCATACCTGTCCGTGGGGGGAATGAAGAAAGCAACGTGAGAAGATGTGAAGTATGGGACGACGGAGGCTATGACGGTCCGTCGTGTCCATGACGGTCCGTCACGTGGTCCGTCGACCCAGACGCGTTTGGACAGATTTTTAGTAAATAGAATCCTTATTTGATTAGGTTTTTATTTTTCTTATAAATAGTTGGAAAAACCTCGTTTTTGAGGTTAGACTTTCTGGATAATTTTTAGTTTATAGTTCTTCGATTATATTAGTAAACTCTTGATTTTGGAAATTAAGATATTTTCCGGGAATTGATTGTTGTGGATTTCGGTGATTAATCAAGTTGAATTCTGGGAAATTATTCGTTTTCATAAAAGTAAGTGCATGAACTTTTCCATTAACGATATGAATTGTGTAATTACGAACATGGGTAACTAAACCTCATAGCTAGGGTTGTGGGAACCATGGGTGAATAACAAGGTAGAAATCTAACTTCAATAACAATTTCTAGAGTGGTGTCTTGCATGTATTGATAATTCTTTCGTTTAGAATTCTTTTTAACGGTGGCCAACGTTAGAACTCGCCTTAATGCTACTTGCCGGACCAAGGAGGTAGATAATAGGAAAAGAATTATCAACATAGATTTAGTGTAGACTATCTAATAGACTAGTATTGGTTGGTACGAGTTAATAGCTTAGTCAAATACCGAATACGATGTTTAATATGAGGTAAAGATAAGGGTTAGTATAGCAACACACGTAGCCGGACCAAGGTGCGGAGTGAAATTCTCTAGATGCCGGACCAAGGATTTAGAGATACATAACTTATCACTTTACATGCAAGATATCAGGATAGAGATGTTATAGTTAGATTTACCAAGTTAGGAACCTGTGGGGAACACTAAAACCCTAGTTACTTTTATAATTTGATTAAACTCTGAAAGTTAAAATTGTTAGTTGTTCATTCTTATTTAGTTAATTATTTTCATTAATTTAGAAATAAAACCCCCCTTTTTGTCTTTTGGTTTATTGGAAAACAGTTGGCTAAATAATAGTAATAATAAAATAAAGTTAAGTCTGAACTATTTTCCTTGTGGGATCGATCCCAACCTCATTAGTTGGGTTCTTTACTTGATACGACCGCTTTACTTCTTATTTGAGAAGTAAGTTTGAGCGTATCATGCTGCTCTTTTTGGAGGCATGATAATCTGAAACCAATGCACGCATGAATTAGAGAGTGTAACATTTTGGAAGTTCCTTGAATTAGACTAGATCCTCACCCATTAAATAATGGTTAAAATGATTTTTCCAAACTTATATTAATGTAATAAACTCAATTAGAAAAGGTTAGAGCCAAAACATCAAAGAAAGACCTTGACGTCCAGAAACTAGCAAAATTGAACTAGTAGACGTCCCTATGTTTGGTGAAGGTTTGGGAGTGTCATATGAAGTCTAAAACTTGTATGAAGACTTTAAATAGGTAAAATATAGTATAAAGGGTCCAAACATCCAATAACGATTCCCCAAGGACCACCCAAAACATCCTTGAGGAGGACCCATACATTGGCGAGCAAGCTGCCAAAGCAGCTTGCTACAGCCAAGATTTGAAGCCAGCCGCGCATCGTGCAGACAGCACAAGAAACGCAATAGAATTTCCTCGCTATGCGGGGAATTCACGAGGATCAATGCCTCAACCCTGATTTAATAAAAAAGAATTGAAATTGCCCCCGCAACGCGGAACCACTTCCCATGTTCGTCCGCATCGATTTTAAGTCAATTTGACTTCACAAAAAGACCCAATTAAGTGAGGGGTATTATGGGTAATTTAGGGGTGACTATATATGGATTTAGGGTAAGTTTTAAGTCATTTTTACCCACTTAAATCAATTCCCCAAATCAATCTCACTTCTCTCTAAATTCTCTCTCTACTCAACCACTATTTAAGAACATTGGAAGCTTGGAGAAGAAGGTCAACTTCTCAACTTTTCTTGTCAAAACTCATGGATAAAGCTTCATTAAGGTATGGGTTCTTCAGTCTTGGGATTCCTTTCCCAAAGAGGTCCTTTCAAATTTGATTTTTAAATCACCCAACTATTAGGGTTTTTCTCTACAAATGGGTTTTCTTCTACTGTGAATTGATGGGAATTAAAGAATTTATTGATTTTTAGACTTTTGCAAACTATTATAATTCATTCATGGACTGCCTAGGGTCACGTATTGTTAGGATTGGATCTATTTTTTGAAGAATTCATGATGAACCTTTTTCTCCTAACCCTAGGTTATGAATCAAAGTTAATTTGGATAGTGATGATAAATTTGACTTAGTTCTTGAATAGATTACTATTGTATTATGTTATTAAGAGTATTGATGGGGGAATATGGTTGGTTGATGGTAAGTCCATTGAAGAAGGCTTATGAAGGTGAATTGGTAAGACCTTGTGATCTTGAATACTTTTCTTCAATTGTGATGGCTTATACTTGATGATGAAGTTCAATTGAAGTATTACGTGTGATTAGAGTAAGTAGTTTATGGTACGATGAATGTAATTGAAATGTCTTTACTAAATGAATTGTGAGATTCTGATTAAGGTATGATGATATAAGATTGATTGTGAATCACATATATGCCTTACTATGACATGATGATGATAATGTGTTAATATCACATATGAGGGTTGTAATGAAATGATATTCTCATGCAATTAATAATGAGCTAATGACTATGAATATACAAGGATTTAGTCTCATATGACCTATACTAAGTTGTGAACTAGTAGTGAGATGTGTCCCTTCCCAAGTAGGGAAGGTAGGTTTACTATGTTCTCATGAGATAGATATTACAATGCTAATGGCATAAAGAGGGTCTCTAATGTGTCTCTTAGTTCATGAACTATGTTGCCCTATAGGAATACTAGCTAGTGGATCCACCTATAATTCTATGTACATGTTTGGTTCTGCCTTGGCAAGTAGACCACCTTCTTTAGGTGTAGGGTTTCATGATACCGGATTCCACATTTAGCTCATGTGGTCTATGTCGGTTAAGGCAATTTTTCCCAAAATTAAATTGAATGACAAAATGTAAATGAAGATAGACATTGATAAGGATTACTTGAGGGGTTTACTTAGAATAGGTAAGGGTATGGGACTCTACCTAGACATTGCACAAGTTAAATCTAAAGGGAGTCCTAGGAGATGGTCTTATGCATTATGATGTTATGTA
This sequence comes from Solanum sitiens, assembly GCA_016801875.1. NCBI lineage: Eukaryota > Viridiplantae > Streptophyta > Magnoliopsida > Solanales > Solanaceae > Solanum > Solanum sitiens. Next base: position 399,964 of record JABWTJ010000640.1, on the reverse strand, counting down.
ATGTAAATGATGAATTATATGATGACACTTGTATATGATGTTGGCTAAGTTCACGAACATGTTATTGGTCTAAATTTCAATATGTGGTGATAACTATATATGATATATGATATATAAAGCAAAGCATTACTTATGATCCCCTATCTTGTTTACTTGATTTTGTGTGGTTATGGGGCTTCAAATGAGCATTGCACTTGTAGGCTTGGGATGGGATGGGATTGTTGGTAATGGTTTTGTAAGTTATGTTGATATGAACTATTGAACTTGTTATGTTGATATGAACTATTGAACTTGTTATGTTGATATGGTTCTTATGTATAGGTTGTATTGGTGATAAAGATGACTTATGTTATTGTGATCCTTATGTTGTATATGTTCTCTTGTATGTGAATTAAAGGTTTCTATTGACTTAGCATCTTTTCTAAAGTAATGGCCTCTTTCATGCATGTTTCAAATGTTTTATGTTCATTTAATCAAACTTAGTACAAGTGGTTGTACTAACCCATATTTCTATGTTTTCTACAAATATGTAGGTTCTGTCCATTGAGTTCTTAGGAGGCCGATTGAAGAAGACTTGGACACTCTCCTCCAAGTTGTTGGTAGGTCCTCATGTTCGAGGATTATACCTTTCCACTATTCTAGCGATGATTTTGATTATGTCTAGAGACGTTTATTCTTTCCTTTTTCATTTGATGCATTGTTGTAAGCCTATATGGCATATTGAAGTTGTAATGGCTAAGTCCAAATATTATACTCCTTTAGATGGTTTTATGTGAGACAATCTTATTAGACTATCTTATGTATATTGCTGATGTTTGTGTAAAAGAGAAGCCTAAGTAAGCTTCATGTGCGAGAAGTCTATTTATATATAAAAAATTTAATTTTTTCGTGTTTTAGCCTATAACGTGTAATGATGAATGCTAAGGTCCTGTCTAAGTCCTCTTCGAGGACGAGGACGCCGGTTACATCTAGGGGGTGCTCCCTGGATGTGACAAATTTGGTATGAGAGCATGAGGTTAAATAAATCTAGGATTGTTGTCTCACTAAACTACGTCTATATATATTATTATTCATAATTGTGAAGCGCTCCACACTTATGAATGAGAGACTATGTGATTCTTAGGAAATTCTCATATTCTTGGTATTCCTAGTTCGTGCCTCTAAAGTAAATATATGTGTTCTTTTCACCTAACCCTATTATTATGGTTATAGGTATGACTGCTAGAAGGGTAGCCGCAAGAAGGGTTGAGTAAGAAATTGCTAATGCAGGAGCTCCTCCACATGACAACCAAGCTCCTCCGGAAGGCAATCAAGTTCCTCCACAAGAGCAAGCTCCTTTGGGTGACCAAGCTCTGGTCATTCCTCCGGCTATGATGATGGAGAGATAAGGTCGTCTTTTCTCTATTTGGATCAAGCTATGACTACTCAAGCACATGCAGTAACTACTCAAGTGCAAGGCATAACGGCTCAAGCAAATTGGGATGTTGGAACCCAAGTGAACCCAAATGCTAGTACCATGGCTTCACATTTGAAAGACTTCACTAGGATGAATCCTCCTATGTTCTTTGGGTCTAATGTTGATGAATACCCCCAATACTTCCTTGATGAGGTCTAAAAGATTTTGTTTGCTATGGGGGTAAGTCCTAGTGAGAAGGTCGAGCTAGCCGCCTATCAACTCAAAGATGTATCTCAAACTTGGTACACACAGTAGAAGGATAATAGGGCTCTAAGAGGTGGTCCGGTGACTTGGGAGATCTTTAAGAGAGTCTTTCTTGATAGGTTCTTTCCTAAAGATCAAAGGGAAGATAAGGTAGAGGAGTTCATCAACCTTTGTAAAGGAGGTATGAGTGTGAAGTAATACTCCTTGAAGTTGATCGAGCTATCCAAATATGCTTCCTCTTTCGTTTCCAATGCTAGGGATGAAATGAGACGTTATGTAACGGAAGTGTCCAAAGAGATTGAAGAAGAATGTCGTGTGGCAATGCTTCATAACAATATGGATCTTTCTAGATTGATGGTTCATGCTCAACAAGTACAGGAGAGTCAGCTAAGGAATAAAAATAGGGATGCTAAGAAGGCAAAGTCTTTTGAAGGTGTTTTTTCTAGCGGTAGGCTTGACATTCAAGACAAGCCTAGGTTCAAGAAAAGGTTTTCTTCTCAAGTTCCCCAAGGATCACAACGATAGGTTGTCTAACCCAAGGTCCCAAATGTGTTGATTCACTAAGTGAGAAATCTACTTGTGTAAAGTGTGGTAAGAAGCATAGAGGTGAATGTCTTGTGGGATCGGATAATTGTTTCGGTTGTGACAATACTATCCACAAAGTGAGAGATTTTCCTGATGTGAAGGGTCAAGAGAAGGGTAGTAGTCAAGATTAATCAAGTGGTCCTAGCTCTGAAGCTCCAAAAATGAGCTGCTTTTATGCACTCAAGGCAAGGGTTGAACACGAGAATTCTCCCGATATGGTGACAGGTATGTTACAAGTCTTCTCTATTAATGTTTATGCTTTACTTGATCCTAATGCTACCTTGTCTTTTGTTACTCCTTTGGCAGCTATAAAGTTTTATGTATTGACTGATATCTTAAATGAACCTTATATGGTGTCTACCCTGGTAGGTGATTCGGTTGTTGCAAAAAGAGTATATAGGGATTGTCCTATAAGGTTGTCCAATTGAGTTACTGTTGTTGATTTAGTAGAACTTGACATGTTTGATTTTGATATTATTTTGGGAATGGATTGGTTGCATGCTTGTTTTGCTTTCATAGATTGTAGAACAAGGGTAGTCAAGTTAAATTTTCCAAATGAGCCCTTTTTAGAGTGGAAGGGGGGAAATTCTATTCCTAAAGGATGAATCATTTCTTGTATAAAAGCTTGTAAGATGATAGCCAAAGGTTATCTATACTATGTGGTGAGGGTCCAAGATCTAGAATCCGAGATTCCTCCTACTGAGTTGGTCCCCGTAGTGAGGAAATTTTTGGAGGTCTTTCCTAATGATCTTCCTGGAATTCCTCCCGAATGGGAATTTGACTTCGGTATTGACTTATTACCGTATTCGAATCCCATTTCAATTCTTCCTTATCGAATGGCTCCGGCCGAATTGAAAGAGTTGAAGATTCAACTCAAAGATTTACTAGATAAAGGCTTTATCAAACCTAGTATTTCTCCATGGGGTGCTCCGTTGTTGTTTGTGAAAAAGAAAGATGGTTCACTTAGGATGTGCATTGATTACCGACAACTAAATAAAGTCACCATAAAGAACAAGTATCCTCTCCCTAGTATTGATGATTTTTTTGATCAACTCCAAGGTGCGAGTTACTTTTCGAAAAATGATTTGAGGTCGAGATATCACAAAATTAGAGTGAGAGGTGAAAATATTCCTAATACGGCATTCCTAACTAGGTATGATCACTATGAGTTCTGAGTCATGTCTTTTGGGTTAACTAATTCCCCAGCGGAATTTATGGACCTAATGAATATAGTGTTCTGAGATTACCTTGATGCTTTTGTAATTTTATTTATTGATGACATCTTGGTATATTCTAAGAGTGAGGATGAGCATATGGGCCATTTGAGAGTTGTATTGGAAGTCCTCAACGAACAACAACTCTATGCTAAGTATAGTAAGTGTGATTTTTGGTTGAGATCGGTTGCATTTCTTGGCCATATTATCCCAAGTGAGGGTATAGAGGTTGAACCTAAGAAGATAAAAATAGTAAAGAATTGGCCTAGACCTTTAACTCCCACTGACATAAGAAGTTTTTTGGGTCTAGCCGGGTACTATAGAAGTGTTGTCGACGGGTTTGCATCCATTGCTTCTCCTTTGACAACTTTGACCCAAAAGAACGTTAAGTTTGAGTGGTCGGAGGCTTGTGAGAAAGGCTTCAAAGATTTGAAATATAAGCTTACCTCTGCTCCGGTGTTGACTTTATCGGAGGGTAATGAAGGTTTTGTGGTGTATTGTGATGCTTCCCGAGTAGGTTTGGGTGTTTCCTTATGCAACATGGCAAGGTGATAGCTTATGCTTCTAGGCAACTTAAGGTGCATGAGAAGAACTATCCAACTCATTATCTTGGATTAACGGCCGTAGTGTTTGCCTTGAAAATATGGAGGCATTACCTCAATGGTGTTCATGTTAATCTGTATACCAACCATAAGAGTCTTCAATATGTGTTTACTCAGAAGGATTTGAATCTCCGACAAAGAAGATGGTTGGAATTATTGAAGGATTACGACATGAGTGTTCTATACCATCCCGGCAAGGCCAATGTGGTTGCGGATGCTCTAAGTCGTATGAAAATGGGTAGTGTGGATCATGTTGAAGAGGGTACGAAAGACCTAGTGAAAGATGTTCATAGGTTGGCTCGATTGGGTGTTCGGTTGGAAGATTCTCCTAATGGTGGATTTATGGTCCATCATAACTCCGAATTGTCTCTAGTGGTTGAGGTGAAGTCTAAGAAACACCTTGATCCTTTGTTGATGCAGTTGAGGGAATAGGTTCTTGGTAAAATGAATGAGTCATTCTCCCAAGAGGGGATGGTTTTGTTAGTTACCAAGGTAGGTTGTGTGTGCCCAATGTCGATGATTTGAGAAATTGAATTCTTGAAGAAGCCCATGGCTCCCGTTACTCTATTCATCTGGGTGCCACTAAGATGTACCATGACCTTAGAGAAATTTATTGGTGGGATAGTTTGAAAAGGGACATAGCAGAATTTGTCGCTAGGTGTCCAAATTGCCAACAAGTTAAAGCCGAGCATCTAAAGTCGGGTGGTATGACCCAAATTATATATGTTCCTACTTGGAAGTGGGAAGACATTAATATGGATTTTGTTGTTGGGTTGCCTCGAACCCGAAGGCAAAATGACTCAATATGGTTTATTGTGGATAGATTGATGAAATTTTCCCACTTTATCCCCGTTAAGTCTACTTATATGACATAAGAGTATGTAAGAATCTACATTAATGAGATCGTGAGTTTTCATGGGATCCCTTTGTCCGTCATTTCGAATAGAGGTGCTCAATTCACTTCTCATTTTTGGAGGTATTTCCAAAAGGGTTTAGGTACTCAAGTGAAGCTTAGCACCTCTTTTCATCCCCAAATAGATGGTCAAGCGAGCGTACCATTCAAATCCTAGAGGATATGTTAAGAGCTTGTGTAATTGATTTAAAAGGAAATTGGGAAGATCATTTGCTGTTGATTGAGTTCTCTTATAATAATAGCTATCATTCGAGTATTGTTATGGCACCTTTCGAGGCACTCTATGGTAGAAAATATAGATCTCTTGTTGGGTGGTTCGAGGTTGGTGAGTTTTCACTCCTTGGTACCGAGATAGTCTATGAAGCTTTGGAGAAAGTTCATATGATAAGGAATGGATAGAAAACGTCCTATAGTCGGCAAAAATCTTCTCTCGACAATAGGAGAAGAGACTTTGAATTTGAAGTGGGTAATAATGTGTACTTCAAAATTACAACTATGAAAGGGGTGATGAGGTTTGACAAGAAGGGGAAACTTAGTCTTTGGTATGTGGGTCCCTATGACATATTGCAACGGGTTGGCAAGGTCGTTTATGAGCTGAAATTACCTAGTGAACTAGCTTCGGTTAATCCGGTATTTCACGTTTCTATGCTTAAGAAGTTCATTGGTGACCCCCAATACATTCTACCTATTAAAGGTCTAGGTGTGGATGAGAACCTCTCTTATGAAGAGGTTCCAATATAAATCCTTGATCGTCAAGTTAAGAAGTTGAGGAACAAAGATGTGGCCTCCGTAAAAATTTTATGCAGAAACCACCTAGTTGAGGGTGCAACATGGGAGGCCGAGGCAGACATGAAGTCCTGTTATCCTCATCTTTTTCTTATTTGAGGTGAGTAGTTCCTCTTAATAATAAAAATAATTAATAATGTGTGTTAGACTTATCTTCAAAATAGGTGCATGTTTTGGTAAAGGTTTGTGCCAAAAATGAGTATTTCCATGAAAAAGGCATTTTGTATTAACTTGGGAGATTTTGATGTTTTGTTGTTGTATTGAGAAGAAAAATAGCATGGTAACTCTTTGATGTATTTTGATCTCATGTTGATGTTGAGAAGGTAGTTCCTCATTATGTGTTATGAAATGTTGAGCTCTTATATGTTGGGCATTAGGAATTGAGTTGATATGTGTAATGTTGTTGCCAATATGCTGAATGGATTTGTGAAGTACTCCTATCAGATGTGACTCATTATTATTGTATGTTGTTTGTTGGGATGCTATTATTGAGTCTCTTCTCTCCTTACGAAAAGATTCAAGTGTAATTCAGGGACGACTGTTCCTAAGGGGGGATAATGTAACATTCTGGAATATCCATGACTTAAACTAGAGCCTTACCCATTAAATAATGGTTAAAATGATGTTTCCAGACCTATATTAATGTAATAAACTCAATTACAAAAGGTTAGAGCCAAAACGTCAAAGAAAGACCCTGACATCCTGAAATAGCAAAATTGAACTAGTAGACGTCCCAATGTTTGGTGAAGATTTATGAGTGTGATATGAAGTCTAAAACTTGTAAAAAGACTTTAAATAGGTAAATAGAGTATAAAGTGTCCAAATGTCCAGTAACGACTCCCCAAGGACCACCCGAAGAGTCCTTGAGGAGGACCCAAACATTGGTGAGCAAGCTGTCGAACCAGCTTGCGATAGCCAAGATTTGAAGCCAGACACGCGTCGCGAAGCTAGCACAAGTAAGTCAAAAAATTTGTCTTGCAACGCGGTGACTTCACGAGGCTATCTTCTCAACCCAGATTTTGAAAAAAAGAATTGAAATTGCCCCTGCGACGCGCAACCACTTCCGAGATTCGTTTGCGTCATTTTAAAGTCAATTTGACTTCACAAAAAGACCTAATTAAGTGAGGGGTATTTGGGGTAATTTAGGGGTGACTATATATTGATTTAGGATCAGTTTTAAGTCATTTTTACCCAGTCAAATAAATTGCCCAAATCACTCTCACTTCTCTCTTTACTCAACCACCATTGTAGAACATTGAAAGCTTGGAGAAGAAGGCCAAGTTCACAACTTTTCTTGTAAAATCTCATGGATGAAGATTCATTAAGGTATGGGTTCTTTACTCTTTGGATTCCTTTCCCCAAGAGGTCCTTTCAAAGTTAATTTCTAAATCACCTAATTTTAAGGGTTTTTCTTTTCGGGTTTTATTATAAGCATGATATTGATGATTGATTATGACGAATTGTGATTTTCAATGACTAAATAAGTATAGATTGTTGAGTAATTGATGTTGGTTAATAGTAATTTTGTTTGATTCATGTCCTTTCCCCAATTTCCCAAAATCTTGGATTTTGCTTGTGAATTGATGGGAATTGAAGAGTGTATTGATTGTTAGACTTGTCCTAACTATTCAAATTCATTCATGGACTGCTTAGGGTCATATATTGTTGGGATTGGATCTATTTCTTTAATAATTCATGATGAACCCTATCCCCTAACCCTAGGTTATGAATCGAAGTTAATTTGGATAGTGATGATACAATTGACTTAGTTCTTGTGTAGATTACTATTGTATGACTTTATTAAGCCTATTGATGGGTGAATATTGTTGGCTGATGGTAAGACCATTGAACAAGGCTTATGAAGGTGAATTGGTAAGACCTTGTGATCTTTAATCCTTTACTTCAATTGCGATGGCTCATACTTGATGATGAAGTTCAATTGAAGTATTACATGTGATAAGATTAAGTAGGTGATGGTATGATAAATGTAATTGAAATGTCTTGACTATATGAATTGTGAGAGTATGGTTAAGGTATGATGATATAAGGTTGATTGTGAATCACTTATGTGCCTTACTATGACATGATGATGATAATGTGTTAATCTCACATATGAGGGTTGTAATGAAAGGATATTCTCATGCAATTTCTAATGAGATAATGACTATGAATATAAAAGGGTTTAGTCTCCTATGACCTATATTAAGTTATGATGTTCAAAAGATGACTTAAAGACATTTCAAAAAGGGATTCTAGCTTAGCACCGAGTGAACTAGTAGTGAGATGTGTCCCTTCCCAAGTAGGGAAGGTAGGTTTACTATGTTCTCATGAGATAGAGATTACAATGCTTATGGTAGAAAGAGGGTCTCTAATATGTCTCCTAGTTCTTGAACTATGTTGACCCCATAGGAATACTAGATAATGGATCCACCTAGAATGCTATGTACATGTTTGGTTCTACCTTGTCAAGTAGACCACCTTCTTTCGGTGAAGGATTTCATGATACCGGATTCCACATTTAGCTCATGTGGTGTATATCGGTTAAGGCAATTGTTCTCGAAAGTAAAATCAATGACTGAATATAAATGAAGATAGACATTTATTAGGATGACTTTAGCGGTTTACTTAGGATGGGTAGGGGTAGGGGACTGTACCTAGACATAGCACAATTTAATTCTAAAGGGAGTCCTAGGAGATGGTCTTATGCATTATGATGTTATGCAATATGAAATGTTGACTTTATATGATGATACTCTTAAATGATGTTGGCTATGTTGAGGAATATGTTATTGGTCTAAATAGCTATATGTGGTGATGACTATATATGATATATGATATATGAAGCAAATCATTACTTATGATCTCCTATCTTGTTTACTTGATTATATGGGGTTATGGGGCTTCACATGAGTATTGCACTTGTAGGCTTGGAATTGGATTGTTGGTAAGGGTTTTGTATGTTATGTTGATATGAACTATTGAACTTGATATGGTTCTTATGTTGAGTTTGTCTTGGTGATGAACATGACTTATGTTATTATGATCCTTATGTTGTATATGCTCTCTTGAATGTGCAATAAAGGCTTCTATTGACTAAGCATGTTTTCTGAAGTAATGGTCCCTTTCATGCATGTTTCAAATGTTTTATATGCATTTACCCATACTTAGTACAAGTGGTTGTACTAACCCATATTAATATGTTTTCTACAAATATGTAGGTTCAGGCCATTAAGTTCTTAGCAGGCTGATTGAAGAAGACTTGGAATCTCTCCTCCAAGTTGTTGGTAGGTCCTCATGTTCAAGGATTGTACCTTTTCACTATTCTAGCGATGTTGTTGCTTATGTCTAGAGACATTTATTCTTTCCTTTATATTTTGATACATTGTTGTAAGCCTATATGGCATATTGAAGTTGTAATGGCTAAGTCCGAATATTGTACTCCTTTAGATGGTTTTGTGTGAGACAATATTATTAGAATATCTTATGTATATTGTTGATGTTGTTTAAAAGAGAAGACTAAGTAAGCATCCTATGCGAGGAGTCTATGTAAACTCCTATACGATATGTCAGAAGTCTAAGTACACTTCTCTATGTATATGTAAAAGTTTTAATTTTTCCGTGTTTTAGCCTATGGCATGTAATGATGAATGCTAATGGCTTGTCTAAGTCCACTTCGAGGACCACGGCGCAAATTACGTCTAGGATGTGCTCCCTAGATATGACATTGAGGTTTGGCAAGAAGGGGAAACTTAGTCCACGGTATGTGGGTCCCTATGACATATTGCAAGGGGTTGGCAAGGTCGCTTATGAGCTGAAATTCCCTAGTGAACTAGCTTTGATTCATCCGGTATTTAACATTTCTATACTTAAGAAGTGCATTGGTTACCCCGAATCTATTTTACTTATTGAAGGGCTAGGTGTGGATGAGAACCTCTCTTATGAAGAGGTTCCGGTGGAAATCCTTGATCGTCAAGTTAAGAAGTTAAGGAACAAAGAGGTGGCCTTTGTAAAAGTTCTATGGAGAACCACCTAGTTGAGGGTGCAACATGGGAGGCCGAGGTCGACATGAAGTCCTGCTATCCTTATCTTTTTCTTAATTGAGGTGAGTAGTTCCTGTTAATAATAGAAATAATGAATAATGTGTATTTGACTTGTCTTCTAAATAGGTTCATTTCTTGGTAAAGGTTTGTGCCAAAGATGAGTTTTTCATGAAAAAGGCTTTTTGTGTTAACTTGCACTTTTATGAAACGTAAGTATATGTTGCCTTCTTGAGATTTTGTTGTTTTGTTGTTGTCTTGAGAAGAAGAATAGCATGGTAACTCTTTGATGTATTTTGAGCTTATTTTGATGTCTAGAAGGTAGTTCCTCATTATGTGTTATGAAATGTTGAGCTCTTATATGTTGTGCATTATGAATCGAATTGCTATGTGTAATGTTATTGCCTTTGTGCTGAATGGAGTTGTGAAGTGGTGTAATTAGGGGTGGTTGGCTGGAACGACATGAAATAATCCTTAGGAAATTCATTGAGCTATCCTCTTAACATTGTAGGCAGACCTAGGGGACCCTCCTTGGTAAGGTGTATTTTATTTGGTTATGAACAAGATATGGAACCTATTCATACGCTCTTTTATTGAATTACTCTATTAGTACAAAGGCTAGAACCGAGTGAGTATGCTTGGGTAGTAGCTCTAGTTAAGAAGGAGGATAAAGTACAAAGAAACCCTTGATATTCCTTTACCATGTGCCTACATGGGATGTATCCTAATTCTACCATTGGAAAGTTAAACACCCTTATCAGAGTAGGTTATGACTGTTAATTCAATGCCTAGCTAGTATGGTGTATATCGATTATTGCCTAGTGTCATCATGTGGATTTCCTACTAGTGTTGGAGAAGTTTTATGAAGTTTAGGTAGTTGAATGGTACGCTTTCTAGACATTGCACGATTAGGTTTTGAATATCTTTGTTTGTGAGTTCCCTAGGTCTTCTCCAAGAGATGATTATCTCTTAAATGTTCTATTGAACATAATAATTTAAGTAAAGGTATGATAATTAAAAGACATGTATCTAGAGTAGCTTTGAGGATTAATGCTTAGGTAGGTTTGGAGAGGGTGTATGGGCATTCTCTTCTTGTCTTACTTAGGTACGTCTTAGAGTAATTCTAGGTAGGGAGTTTGATTAATGAAATGTGAATAATCTTATATTAGGTTGTCTAAAGGATCTCTTTGGTGTGTGTGAAAGGATTGTATGGGTAGTCCCTTCATAACTCACTAAGAGAACCTTAGAATCACCATTGGTAGGAGGGTCACATGTGTATGTGTTTTCATGTGTCTTGATTCTATCTTGTGATATGTGATTCATATGTTCATTGGTGTGAGATGTGGTTCTCTATATTATGATATAAAGTTTTACCCAAAAAAAGCATATTTGATATAAATGTCTGTTTTTCATTATTTTATGCATTATGCTATACTTAGTACATGCATTGTACTAATTCCATACATTTTGTCTATACCTAAAGTTGTAGGTGGAAGGTGAGAGGCATCTTGAAGCAAAGCTTGGAAACTAGGACTCTTTCAAGCAAAGTTGGGGTATGTCTTTACTTGATTCGACGACATTACTATCTTTGGATTTCTTTCATTAAAAGTATTTTAATAGAAATTAGTTTTCTATTTTCAATTGTATGGGCCGTGTCCCAAGTGTTCTTGATTCTAAGATTAGCGTATGTAATGTAACACTTCAAAAGTCTAAGACGTGTTCTAGAGCCTAACATAGGTTTAAAATGGTTTAGACACTGTTTTAAGGTCTTAAATAATGAATATAGGTCCTTTAAGAATTTTGGAAATCAAAACATCAAAGAACGTACATGACGTCCGGAAACTAGTTGAATGAGGTGCTAGTGTGTCTTAGCATATTTGACTAGGTTTTAAGAGTCAAAAATTGATGAATTTTGGTGGTATATTGTATAACATGTATTATAGTTTGTTTATAGTCGAAACTTCCGTGTAGGACCCTCAAAGGACAAACCAAGGACCCTTGAGGAGGACCCTTGCATTTGGGTTGAAGGCTGCCCAATGCAGTGTGCACCAACGACTTACTACCAAAGGATCGTGTTCCAATTGACAGGTCATCGACTGCCTACGTCGATGGACACTTAGAATATTTGGACAAGTCTGAGATTTGAAAAGTGTCTAAATTCAACGACGGACCAACAGGACGGTTGGTCCCATGGTCTGTCGATTAAAAAACGAGGCGTGGATGGGGAGTCGTCTGTAAGGGTCTGGTTTTGCCTGCTCGATTGTAAGTTACTTGAGTTAATTAATTAGTTTAGGAGTTAGTTAATTAGTTAGGGAGTTAAGGGAGGTCTAATTAAGTTAATTAACAACATATATAAAGACCCTAATCTAATTAGACTAACCTAACTCTCATAATTCCCAAAACACAAACTCTATTCCTTCTCTCTTCCTTCTTTCTCTCTCCCATGTTGAAGAACACAATAGAAGACAAGGTCAAGGTGGGTTATAGGGCTCCATTAACAAAAGTTTTTCCATCAATCTTCATCAATCAACAAGGTATGGGATTTCTTTCAACTTTGGGATCTCTTTCCCCAAAAGGGTGCTTTACATTTATTTCAAAAGATGAGTTCTCATGTGGGTTTTTTCCAATGTCGAAATTGATCTTTTAATTTGAATTGTTTATGATTCGTTTTGGTTTTATTGATTAAAATATGATGAATTATGACTATATTACACTACTCATTGATGGATTGGTCTAGGTTGTAGAAGATGACCTCTTCCCCTTAACCATAGGTTGTGATCTTGAGTTGAATTCTGTAGTGTTGGTTTAGTTGACTTGGTTATTGGTTGAATTACTATCCTATGATGTTATTTTATGAATTTATGAATATATTGAGATGAATTGTAATCCTGCCATGCTAGTTCTTGAGTAATTGATCTAGGTTGTGAAGTAGATTATGAATTTGGCCTAAGTCTGTAATCTTAAGCTATGAACTAGTGATAAATTGTTGTATAGTCTTTCAATTGACTTCATTATTATGTTCTTTATCATTGTGTTATGATATTACACCCATTGTTAGGCTGAATTTGAGGGTAGATGGTAAGACCTTGATGTTGTCTTATGAAGGATGACTTGGTAAGTCTTGTTATCTCAACTATTTAATTCAATTATGGTTACTTGTGATTAAGTGATGATGTTGTATTGAAGTATACATTATATTAGGATTGATAGGGTTGGTATGATGTTGAATTTAAATGTCTTTACTATGGTTTGTTAGGTGTTGGCTAAGATGTAAGTTTTATAAGGATTGTGGTGATTTACCAATGTCCCTTATCATGAATGATTATGTATATATGCTAACCTGACATGTATGAATTGTAATGAAAGGAAATTACTCATGCAATTCTTATTAAACTATGAAAAGGGATAGAGCTTATGACATATACTAATCTATTATTGTTAATAAAGGCTTAAGTCCCCGTACGTGTAGGTGCAGGTGGGGACTTAGGATTGGGAGCTTAAGCTCCCATTCGTAAGGCTCTGTCCCAATTAACGGTTTTTTGCACGGCACGTCGATGGGACGATGCCCCGTATACTGGTCTGTCGATTGGCACCTGCATACTTTCTGTAGGTGTCTCGGCCAGCTCAAGGGTATTTTGGGGTTATCACCTAGCCTTTATAAAATTATATGGACGGTTTCTTAGTTTTTTTTTGGGTATTTTAAGTAGTTTTATATGTCTAGAACCCATATTCAAGTCCTTATTCAAAAAATCAAAATCGCAAACCTCAAAGAAGAACTCTCTAGAACACCATTGGAGCTTGAAGGGAGATTGGAGCTTGAAATTTGGTTTCTCCATCAAATCTTCTCAATATTCGTGGTTTAGCATCAATTAAGGTATGGTTTTCATCCTTAAATCTTATTTCTTCAAGGATCAAAACTTAAAGGTTTTTTTTTCCAGGCTTTCTGAAAAGATGAAATCTAACTTGAATTCTAGCCATGGGTTCTTGCATAAAATGTTTTAAATCAGTGTATTATTATTGAATTGATGTTAGTTTGATGGTTGTAAGTTAAAATCTATATGAACCCATGCAAATAATGAACTTCTTACTTTGTCTATCTTATGGGGGATTTGATTATGTCTCTATACTATTGAATTCGTGTGTACTTTACTTTGGGCTATTGAATTATGAAAGAATTATGTTAGCATCATATGTAGTCTGTCCTAAATTGATGAACTCATATTGTATTATCTTTGATGATTGTATATTGTGATTATTGGATTGAATTGGTGACTATGCCTATTGGTAAGAGCCTTGGTGTATTGGATTGGTTGAATCGTCTATGGATTGGAGTTGTTAAGATTGGATTGGTGGTATGTTGACCTAACTCTTACTATATTGTGTAGTATAGGTGTTTCAATTATGATGTTTGGTATGGTCCACTTATGGTGGTTGTGCTTAAGTTCTATACTTGTGAAGAATGTGGCCTCGTCGGCATTACATTATCAATTGTGAAACAATGTGTCCTCGTCGGCATAAATTTATGAACTATGTTATTGTCAATGTATAACTTGATTATGCGATCATTGTGAAGGTCTTCATGACTTATGTGTATATGTTAAGTCATATATGTATGTGTTCTACTAAGTGAATATAGTTGATCATGATAGGCTATAGTGATGTCTTGTGTGTGTAGACTTGATGTTGAAGTGAGAATCTTCTTAGTTGACTATATACACCTTATGATGAGTTATATTGATGATTATATATATTTTTATAGGATGACTTGCAAGTATACTAAGTTGTCTCTATGTGCTTTTTGAATGATATGCTATATGTGATAATGCAAAGTATATGTGTCTTGTTTTGGTAGACTTGTGTCCCTTACTTGATACATCAAGAATATGAATATGAATCATTCACTTAGTAGGATAAATCACCATTGTCATGAATGTAAATATATGAATGGAATATGATATTGAATATAGAAAAGAAGGCGATTTATGTTGAACCTTTTACAAAGAAAATTATGATATCTTTGAAGTTAAAAGTCGTAATGGTATCCTTCTTGTGTGAATGGTGGACTTAGAGGTGGTTGGCTGGAATGGTATCAAATCATCCTTAGGAAAGTCATTGATCTATCCACTTAACCATTGTAGGTAGCCCTAGGGGACCCTTCTTGGTAAGGTGTATTATGATTTGGTTATGAAAAAGATATGGAAGCTCTTCATATGCTCATTTATTGAATTACTGTATGAGACCAAAGTCTAGCACCGAGTGAGTATGCTTGGGTAGTAGCTCTAGTTAAGAAGGAGGCTAGAGTACAAAGAAAAACTTTATATTCCTTAACCATGTGCCTATATGGGATGTGTACTAGTTCTATCATTGACAAGTAGAACACCCTTATCGGAGTAGGTTATGACTCTGGATTCCATGCCTACCTAGTATGGTCTATGTTGGTTATTGCCTGTTTTCATCATGTGGGATACCAACTAGTGTTAGAGAAGTTTTATGATGTTTAGGTAGTGGAATGGGACGCTATCTTGACATTGCACGATTAGGTTTTGAAGATGTTAATGTGTGAGTTCCCTTGTGTAACACTCCAAAAGTCCCAGACCTAATCTAGAGCCTCACATGAGTATCTAAGACTTTAAACGCTTTTACAAGACCTAAAATATTATTTATAAGTAATTTCGGATGTTTTAGAGTCAAGACGTCAAGGAACGTTCATGACATCCAGAGATTTGTCAAAGAGGTGAAAGTGTGCCTTAGCCTATTTCACGGGGTTTTAGGAGTCGGAATTTGATGAAAATTGGCGGAAAGGTGTCAAAATAGTGTTAGAGTATTTTTAGGGTCGAAACCTCTGGGTACAACTCCCCAAAAACCACCCTAAGGGTCTTTGGAGACGACCCTTGCATTAGACCGAAATAAGCGAACAGGGGAAGTCTTGAAAGTAGCCAACAACGGTTGCGAAATGATGGACCGTCGTCTTAGTGATGGGGCATCAATTTATCTAGTCCGACACTTATTAACTTTTCCAAAGGTTGAGATAAAACATTGTCTCTGACATAAACGAGGGTTGTGCAGGACGTAGGGGCCAATGGCATCGACTGACCTACGTACCGTAGGTCGGGATCTTGTTGGTCAGGTTTGTGATTTTCTGTTTGATTTTAAGTTGGTTCATTTAACCAGTTAGTTGGTTAATTGGTTAATTAATGGTTAAGGTAGGTCTAATTAAGTTAATTAATGCCCTATATAAACACCTAAGCCTAGTTAAACTAACCTGACACCCCCAATTCCAAAACTCAAATCACTCTTCCTTCTCTCTACTTTCTCTCTCTCCCAAAGAAGAACTCCATAGAAGGCCAAGATCAAGGGCAGAATGTCTTCATTAACACAAATTTCCTCCATCAATCTTCAAGAAATATAAAGGTATGGGAATCTTTAACCTTTGGGATTCCTTTCCCCAAAGGGTTCTTTCGAAATTGGTTTCAAAAAGATGAATTGCATATGAGTTTCTTTCTAATCCGGGATTGATCTTTTCAATTGTGTTGTTCTTAATTTCTATTGGTTATTATGGTTAAATTATGATATATTATTGGTTAAATTGAGTATGTTCTTGTTGATAACCCTTGTCTGTGGTAAGGATGATGAATTTGACCCAATTCCCTAACCCTAGATTATGACCTCATGTTGAATTAGATATTGTGTAATATACTATTGTATGATGATATTACACCTATTGTGGGGGTGGAATTGGATGGTTGATGGTAAAACTATGGATGATGGCTTGTGAAGGAGATTGGGTAAGTCATTTTAATCTCAAACCTTAACTTCAATTATGCTGGTTTTTACTATGTGATGAAGTTCAATTGAAGTGTGTCTTGTGATTATATTAAGTAGGTGTTAGTATGAAAATGAAATTTCAATTTCTTGATTATGTGAATTGTGAGATTATGATTAAGATTTAATGAAATAAGATTAGTTATGAGTACCTATGTGCCTTATCATTATATGGCAAAGTTAATGTGTTAATCTCACATTTAAGGGTTGTATTGAAAGGGCATTCTCATGCAATTACTATTGGGATAATGACTATGAAAATACAAGGAGTTAGTATCCTATGACCTAAACTAAGTTATGATTATTAAAGAAAGAGATAAAGACATTTCAAAAGGGACTCTAGCTTAGCACTGAGTGAACTAGTAGTGAGGAGTGTTTCTTCCCAAATAGGGAAGGTAGGTTCACTATTTTACTCATGATATAGACATTACAATGCTCATGGTATAAAAAGGGTCTAAAACATGTCTCCTAGTTCTTGAAATATGTTTTCTACATAGGAATACTAGCTAGTGGATCAACCTAGATTTTATGTTCATGCTTGGTAGTAATTTTGCAAGAAGACCATTCACTTTCAGTGTAGGGTTTTCATGACACTAGATTCCACATTTAGCTCTTGTGGTCTATGTCGGTTAAGGCAAGTGTTCCCGAAAGTAAAATGAAGTAATAATGTGGACACTAACTAGGGTGTCTAGGTAGGGGTATGTGACTCTGTATACATTGCATAGTTGGCCTTGAGTGAAGTCCTAGAAGGTTTTTCTTTTGTTCTTATAAAGTAAATGTTATGCATATGTTGACTTTATATGTTGATGATCCTATATGATGTTAGTTTAACTTATGAACATGTTATTGGTCTATATTGCTAAAACTACTATTGATGCTATGTTTTCTTAAGTCAAGAATTACTTATGATCCTTTGTTTGGTTTACTTTGTTGAGTGAAGTTATGGGACTTTTCTTGGACATTGCACTTGTAGACTAAATGATGGGTTATATTTAAGAGTCTTGCACATATTTTAATGTTATAAACTCTTATACATGCTTTGTTGTTATAACATGATGTTAGAGTTATTTTGGTTATGTACTCAAATATGTTATTATTCATGTTGACTTGACTATACTTGATGATGTTGGTCTTGTGTTGTACATGGTCTTGACTTAATGACTATGTGATTATTGGCTTCTATAGGTTCTTGGTTGTGCATAAGACTTTTCAAAGTAACTTGGCATGATTTTGAACAAATGTTCCCTTTAGCATGATTTCTAAGCTTATATGTGCATATGTTTCCATACGTAGTACAGGTGGTGTACGAACCCATATTTCTCACTTTTACCCCAAATATTATAGGTTCCGGTTATTGAAGGGTTCCTGGTCAATTTGCATGGAAGGCTTGGATCTTTTCTCCAAGTGTGGGTATGTCCACAAGATCCGAGGATGATGCCTTTTCTCATTCTACCTATGCGACTTGTTATAGTCCAAGCACATTAATTTCACTCATATTGTTCAAGACATTGTTGTAAAACCTAAGTTCCAATTATGCATTTGTGTAAGGCTATGACCGAATTGTTTTATTCCGTTTAGATGGTTTTATATGAGACATCCCTATTAGACTATATTGTGTATATTGTATATGTGGCATAAAAGTAGTATCCCTATGTAATCTTCTTATGCGAGGAGTCTAAGTAAACACCCTATGTATATATGATATGTAAGCGAGAGTTCTATGTTAACCTTACGATGTAGATGTATATGAAAAGTTTTAATTTTCTGCACTTTTTAACCTAAGAATGTAATGTCGAATGCTAAGAGGCTAGTGTTATTCCTCTCTGAACACGACGACGTTGGTTACGTCTAGGGTGTGCTCCTTGGATGTGACAAACTTGGTATCACAACATAAGGTTGAATATCCTTAGGATCGATGTCTTATTAAACCATGCCTATGTAGATTCTTATTAATATTTGTGAAGCTCGCCAAACTTATGAATGAGAGACTATGTGATGCTTAGGAAATTCTCATCTTTTTGTAATTCCAAGCTTGTGCCTCTAGAGTCTTACTTTATGTGTTCTTTCACCTAAACCTTCTATTGTGGTTATAGGTATGACTACTGGAAGGGCAGTCACAAGAAGGGCCGAACAAGGGATTGCTAATGCGCGAACTCATGATGACCAAGCTCCTCCGCAAGACAATCAAGTGCCTCCACTAGAGCAAATTCCTATGGGTGATCAAGTTCCGGTTGTTCCTCCACCTATAACGGATCGGAGATAAGGTTTGATTTCTCAACTTGGCTTAAGCCATGACCTCTCAAGCTAATGCTGTAATTTCTCAAGTCCATGATATGACGACACTAAGTGAATTGGGAAGTTAGAACCCGTATGCCTCAACATGCTAGCACTATGGCTTCTCGTTTGTTAGACTTTACTATGATAAACACTCTTATAATTTCGGGTCAAAAGAGGGTGTAGACCCCCAAGACTTTCTTGATGAGGTCTACAAGTTCTTATTTTCTATGGGTGTGACTTCGAATGAAAAGCCCGAGTTGGCAGCCTATTAACTCAAAGATCTTTAAGAGGACTTTCCTTCATAGGTTCTTTCCAAGATAGTTGAGGGAAGCTAAGGTGGAAGAATTTATCAACCTTCATCAAGGAGGTATGAGTGTACATGATTACTCCTCAAATTTTACTAAATTGTCCAAGTATGCTCCATCCTTGGTGAATAACCAAGGGATGAGATGAGTTGTTTTCTTACGGGAGTGTCTGAAGACTTGGTAGAAGAATGTAATTCGGCTATGCTTCATGATAATATGAATATCTCTCGTCTATAGTTAATGCTCAACAATTGGAAGAAAGCATACTAAGGAGGAAAAATAGAAAGGACAAGAGGTCCAAGTCTTATGAAGGTGGTTCTTCAAGGGGATGGTTTGAAATTAAAGATAATCCTAGGTTCTAGAACAGGTTTTCCAATCAAGTTCCTTCTAAATTCCCCAACGCTCGTGATGATAGAGTGTCTAACCCTAAGTATCAAAAGGGAAGAGGTACTAGTTCACCAAGCAAGAAGCCTGTCACGACCGGAATCTAGACCCCAGACGAGACCGGCGTCGTTGACCTCTCAGAGGTTGCAGACAAGTCTACATACGTCGTCGTTACTTCATCTAGGTTAAATTTAGGGGAAAATTTGAACTTTTGTTTACTTAAACTTTATATTGGAAAATTGAGTATGTTACTTCATCTCGTTACTTCATCTCGCATAATACTATCTATGTAAACTCATAAGCCTTCACAACAACCGTCTAAATCAAGATAATCAAATGAAAGATATAGTCATAAATATAAAGTTGCCGAAATGGCACCAATACAACATCTGAAAGTAAATACAAAAGAAACGCTAGTGGAACATACTCCACTAGCTCATGCCTACGTCTACGCTAGAATAAATCAGTAAGCATCCTCGAAAGCATGAGGGCCTACCAAATCCGGATGAAAGCTCCACGTCTGGATAACTGCTGCGTAGACTCGTAAGCTCTAACGTCCAGCTGCACCTGCACCTAAAAGTAGATAAATGGATGGAATTAGTACACACTTGTACTAATTATGGGTATATGAAAGCACACACAACGGACATGCATGATTTAGAAGAGCTCTCTCCTAACGATATCAGTTATGGAAAACCAAGTCAGTGGACTTGCAAAAATCGGATTAGAAAAGTCATGCCATGAGAGTAACATGCATCATCATACGTATCATATTGCACACAACACATAACATATTGCATATAGCACATAACATATTGTATATATCACATATCATATTTTATTTAATTCATTCATTGCCATGAGACCCCGGAATCTTGGACTTAACATTCGGACTTCCCAAAATGAGGGCTCAACATATGGGACCTCAACTAGGGAGCCTTCTTTAGCAAACACAGAGTCTGCTTCATTCATTCATACGTAATTCATTTTATTTTATTCATAGGCTAGTGTAAACACCAGTTATACCTAGGATGTAGTTTAAGACTCTCATTGGGTTCACTGTGCAATGACTAAGAATGACCTAGTGTCATTATATAAGTCTAGTTCACCTCTTGATTATCCTACCCAAACACCTTTGGTATCGTTCATTTCATTGTGTGCATTACATAAGGCTGGCCTCATTCTTTCTTTGGGAACTTTAACTTTAACCGACATAGATCATATGATCTCCATGAAATCCTATGTCTACCCCACACCGAAAAGAGGTGGAATCACCTGCCAAAGTGAAACAAAAACATGCTAGCGTATATAGGGAATTGAACCCTGCTAGATCCCTATGTTAGCTGCATAGGTTCAAAGACTAGGAGATATAAGGAGACCCATACCCGTCTGGACGGACAGTCTCATCTCATGAGAATTACACTAACCTCTGCCTTCCCGAAAGAAGGAATCGCCACACATAACTAGCCTATCGGTGCTCAGTATAAAGTTCCATTACATTCATCTCATACATCATATAAGCTGGCTTCTATCATGAGCACATCATAGCTCATTAGATGATTTCTCATCTCATCATTAGTATTAAGTATATATTAACTCTAATACTTTCATAGAGTGTTCATAGAGACTGGTCTCTTCCTTAACTTTATACTCTCATAGGTGAGTACGTTTTGGTAACATTTACTTAGGCTCATTTGAGATTGCTCTCATATTTCACATTAGCCTCTTATCATGTTGTCACCACATTCATTAGCCTTAGCACATTTGCCCTTCATAATTACTCACCCCTTTTTACATGAATGTTCATTTCATCATATCCAAAGCACTTGGCCTTTTAGTATGTTTCACACTCTTACTTAACCCTTCTGGGGTCACATCATTCATTACATAACCTCATAGGTTCACTTACTTTTAAACGTATGCTGGACTTATGGATCCATACATACAAGCCATGAGGCTTCATTCGTAATTCGTCTAAGTGATTCATACTTACCCAAGGTTATGTAGTACAAGACTTATGCATTTTGTAAGTATGTCAAGATCTCAGTTTCGATCCTTAAAGGCAGCATTCATTTAATCATTTATTCACGTACGACTTATGTGTTAATACGGAATTGGGAAAGGGAACCCAATTTCGAATCCCTTGAACAACACTTACGTTTTTTTTTGTTTTTTTTTTGATTTCTTATTCTCGGTTAGGGGACCCGATTTCAAATCCCCTCACCTATGCTTTCTTTTGTTTCATTTTTCACCAATTCCCCTTAGACGTCTAGGCTTAGGAAATCCGAGATCAAACCCCCACACATACGTTTATTTATTTTCTTTTTTCCTTAAACTCTTTTCGTGTTAACCGAGAGAGTGTGGGATCGAACCCCCACTGCCCCACTTTATTTTTCTCCTTAATTCTTTTCATTCGGCCGAGAGGTTGTGGGTTCGATTCCCACATACCTCATTTTTATTTTCATTTAATTCTTCCTCATGTTTGACCGAGAGGTTGTGGGTTCGAACCCCACACGCCTCATTTCATTTTTCTTTCATTTTTCTCCTAACTCTTCACTTGAGCCTTACCCCATTTGGAATCCCCCTTACCTCATTTTAATTATTGAATTTTTATATAACTTGTATATGGTGAGGTCTTGGGTTCAATCCGCAATGACCTCAGGCATTTTAAAAAATTTTAAAAACTCAAATTTTTTATAGTAAGTGGCCGAACCAAATTTCCAGAATGCTGGGAATTTGTTCACCTTTTTGCAGTCCATTTTCTCACCCTCTTTCACGTTAAACATTAATACATTTCGAGTAGTTTTTAGGGAGATCTTTAGGTGCATTTTCAAGGTTACTTTCAGTCAAGAATTATCATTCAATTCAGCAACTTTGAACTCATATGAACATCACGTTTTTAAAACAGTTGCACACACATAATTCATAACATTTTAACATGTCAATATCAAGCTTCAAACCGTGGCTAATTCACGGCACACACATGCACAAACCAGTTAACGAACTTCACATTTTTGGAACACCTCT
Source organism: Solanum sitiens (assembly GCA_016801875.1). Classification (NCBI taxonomy): domain Eukaryota; kingdom Viridiplantae; phylum Streptophyta; class Magnoliopsida; order Solanales; family Solanaceae; genus Solanum; species Solanum sitiens. Next base: position 377,352 of record JABWTJ010000640.1, on the reverse strand, counting down.
TTCATTTCTACATAATTTCGAATACACATTCAAACACATAATCACAACCAGCCCTAAAATCATCTACCAGAAGTCATACCAATGCATAATTTAATCTTTCAAAGGATCTAATGACAGGGGCATGCAACGGGGACAACCTTAGTTTTCGATTGTGAATAGACTAAACCTTAGGGGTCTCTTGGGAAAGGGACAAAGAGGGAAGAAAACCCATACCTGAAGTCGTTCAAATATGTTCTTACGTGCTGCCAAACCCCCCCCCCCCTAAGCTGACGTCTCACCACCGAAATCACAAGCACAATCCGTCGAGAATTTGGTTTTTTTGCTTTTCGTTTTGAAGCTTATTTTGCTTTTGAGTTTGAACGTTCAAGTTCTTGAGTGTGGATGAACTCTTTATTTTTTTGTTCTGTTCTTTTCTTATACTGAAGAATAATTGTGCAAGTGAGGTGAGAGTTGAGAGAGACGTGAGTTAGTGTTAGCTTAGGATTAGGAGATTAGGTGGAGACTTAGTGAAATTAGGACTTCTCTTAATTTTCTAAAAATCTGATTTTTTTTCAAAGGCTACGTGAAATGACCACCAAGACCCTACAAAATCAGGTAATAAACATCAACTAAATCCACCTAAACGTCGCTTCCACCAAGGCTCAAACCCAGGTGAAGCCTCCATCGTGAAACGGGTCATTCCGGGTCGACCCGACCCAAACCGTTCCTCTAATTAAATTAATTAATTAATTACTTAGGGTAATTACAATACTACCCCTAGCTTGGAAAAGACCATTTTACCCCTAGACCCTCCAAACCTAAGATTACCCCTTTTTAAGTCCGGTAAAACTCATCCGGGGGAATCTCTTCAATTCGGGTGCCCTACATGGTTGGTTCTCACCTTGCCTAGCTCAACTAACTCACCAAGTTGGTTGGCTTGGCTAGTGCATAGGTTCTGAGGTCTGGTTCTACCGCAACAAGTCGTGTGAACCCGGTCTAATCCAGGTATTCTAGGTACGTTTAAGCATTACTTAGCATAGTCATTTTCAGGTTGTTACATTATCCCCCCCTTAGGAACATTCGTCCCCGAATGACACTTCTAATTATCTTGTACAATGCCAGTCATATCATAACATAAGTACCTTACACAGTCAAGCAATATCAACAAAGAATAGAGGAGACAAGGAAACTTAGACTTAAGAGTAAGGAGTCTAACCTCAAGAGCTGAAAAGATGAGGATAGCGAGATGTTATATCGGCCTCGGCCTCCCACGTAGCACCCTCAACAAGATGGTTCCTCCACAATACCTTCACTGTGACAACCTCCTTATTTCTCAGCCGCCTTACCTGCCGGTCAAAAATCTCAACAGGAACCTCCTCATAGGACAAGTCTTCATCAACCCCCAAACCTTCAACAGGCAGAATCAATTCTGGATCACTAAGGAACTTCTTTAACATAGAGACATGAAAGACTAGATGAACATAAGCTAGCTCCGCAGGTAACGCCAACTCATAGGCCACCTCACCCACACGCTGTAGAATCTCATATGGCCCGACGAACCTCAGATTCAAATTCCCCTTCCTGCCAAACCTCATCACCCCCTTCATGGGTGATATCTTCAAGTATACTTGTTCACCAACATTAAACTCTAAAGGCCGCTTCCTGTTATCTACATAAGATTTCTGCCGGCTGTAAGCAGTAGCCAACCTGTCCCTAATCACCCTGACCTTCTCTAAGGCCTCATGAATGATCTATTGACCCAAAATGGATGACTCTCCAACCTCTAACCACCCAACTGGAGACCTACACCTCCTACTATATAGTGCCTCAAACGGTGCCATCCCAATGCTGGAGTGATAGCTGTTATTGTATGAGAACTCTATCAATGGCAGATGGTCGTCCTAACTACCTCTAAAGTCGATCACACACGCCCTCAACATGTCCTCCAATGTTTGAATGGTGCACTCTACCTGCCCATCTGTCTAAGGATGGAAGGCAGTACTGAGCTTTACCTGCGTGCCTAAGCTCTTCTGGAAGGATCTCCATAAATGCGAAGTGAACTGACCTCCTCTATCTGAAATGATAGACAAAGGAATCCCATGCCAACTCACAATCTCATCAATATAGAGTCTCGCATAATCCTCGGCCATGTAAGTATACTTCACAGGGATAAAGTGGGTAGACTTAGTCATCTTGTCCACAATAACCCATATGGAGTCATGCTTTCTCCTAATCCTCAGAAGACCAATCACGAAGTCCATGTTAGTGGCCTCCCACTTCCAAGTCGGAACCTCAATCATCTGAGTGAGACCACCAGGTTTAAGGTGCTCTGCCTTAACCTGCTGACAATTAGGACACTTGGCCACATACTCAGCAATGTCCTTCTTCATGCCATCCCACCAATAGATCTGCTTGAGGTCATGATACATCTTGGTGGAACCTGGATGTATTGAATACCTAGAACCATGGGCCTATGCAATAATCTTGGTTCGCAACTCATTCACGTCTGGTACACACAGCCTGTTCTGGTACCTAAGTATGCCGTCACCTCCCAAAGCAAAGTACTCATTCATCTTTATCAGTACTGAGTCCTTCAACTCTATCAACACATGATCAAGATGCTGACCCTTCTTGACTTCAACTACCAAGGATGATTTAGAACTGGGATGAACTAAAACACCCCCGCTAGTAGAAGCCATCAACCGCACACCCAGTCTAGCCAGTGTGTATACATCCTTCACCAACTCTTTCTTCCCGCCATCAACGTTGGTTGTACTCCCCATGCTCAACCTGCTCAAAGCATCAACTACAATATTTGCTTTCCCTTGATGGTAGTGGACACTCATATCATAGTCCTTCAACAGCTCCAACCATCTCCGCTGACGTAGATTCAACTCCCTCTGGGTGAACACGTACTGGAGACTCTTGTGGTCTGTGAACACATCCACGTGCACTCCGTACAAGTAATGCGTCCATAGCTTCAATGCAAACACCACAGCTGCCAACTCCAGGTCATGAGTGGGATAATTCTTCTCATGAACCTTGAGCTGTTTGGACGCATAGGCTATCACCTTACCACCCTGCATAAGAACACAACCCAATCCAACCCTAGATGCGTCACAATAAATAGTGTAATTCACACCATATTTAGGTAACGTAAGCACTGGGCTGAAGTGAGTCTGTCCTTGAGCTCCTGGAAACTCTTCTCACAAGTCTCCGCCCATTCAAACTTGGCTTTCTTCTTAGTCAAAGTTGTCAGTGGGGCAGCAATGGAAGAAAAACCCTCCACGAACCTACGGTAGTAACCAGCCAATCCCAGAAAGCTACGGATATCGGTGGGAGTAAGAGGTCTTGGCCAGTTCTTAACAGCCTTAGTCTTCCTGAGGTCCACCTCCACACCCTGATCGAACACAACATGACCCAGGAAGGTCACTGATCTAAGCCAAAATTCACACTTGCTAAATTTGGCATACAATTGATGTTGTCTAAGTACCTGCAAGGTTAGTCTCAAATGTTGTTCATGCTCTTCTTTGGTCTTAGAGTAGATGAGGATGTTATCAATGAATACTATGACGAAAGAATCAAGGTATTCACGGAAGACTCGGTTCATGAGGCCCATAAATGCAGCTGGTGCATTAGTGAGACCAAATGACATGACTAGGAACTCATAATGACCATAACGGGTAAGAAAGGCTGTCTTTGGGATATCTTCATCCCTAACCCTAAGCTGATGATACCCGGAACGAAGATCAATCTTCGAGAAGAAACTAGACCCTTGGAGCGGACCGAATAAGTCATCTATTCTGGGAAGTGGATACCTATTCTTTATAGTAACTTTGTTGAGATGCCGATAATCGATACACATCCTAAGGGTTACATCCTTCTTTTTTTACAAACAGCACTGGAGCGCACCAATGGGATATGATCGGCTGGATGAATCCCTTATCAGTGAGATTTTTTAACTGCAGCTTCAACTCTTTGAGTTCAGCAGGAGCCATTCTGTAGGGAGGAATTGAAATCTGTTTGGTATCGGGATCTAGGTCGATACCAAAATAAATCTCTCGTGGGGGAGGGACTCTAGGCAAATCATCGGGGAAAACATCTTGGAACTCATTCACTACAGGCACAGAGTCTATGGAAGGAATGTCATGATCTAGATGATTGACACTCAGAAGATGACATAACAATCTCTTGGACATCATTTTATTAGCTTTTAGGTTCGAAATCAAGGGACTTGAACGACTCAAATTGTACCCCTCCCAGACCAGCTCTAATTCATTAGGGAAACGGAATCTCACAACCCTACTACGACAATCCATGAAGGAATAACATTTATGGAGCCAGTTGATACGCTCAAATTTACTTCTAAAATAAGAAGTAAAGAGGTCATATCAAGTAAAAAACCCAACTAATGAGGTTGAGATCGATCCCACAAGGAAAATAGTTCAAACTTAACTTTATTCTATTATTACTATTATTTAGCCAACTATTTTCCGAGAAAACAAAAGACAAAAAGGGGGGGTTTATTTCTAAATTAATGAAACTGATTAACTAAATAAAAATGAACAATTAACAGATTCAGCTTTCGGAGTTAAATCAAATTATAAAAGTAACTAGGGCTTAAGTGTTCCCCACAGGTTCCTAACTTGGTAAATCTAACTATAACAATTCTATCCTAATATCTTGCATGTAAAGTGATAAGTTATGTATCTCTAAATCCTTAGTCCGGCATCTAGAGAATTTCACTCCGCACCTTGGTCCGGCTACGTGTGTTGCTATACTAACCCTTATCTTTACCTCATATTAAACATCGTATTCGGTATTTGACTAAGTTATTAACTCGTACCAACCAATACTAGCCTATTAGATAGTCTACACTAAATCTATGTTGATAATTCTTTTCCTATTATCTACCTCCTTGGTCCGGCAAGTAGAATTAAGGCGAGTTCTAACGTTGGTCATCCGTTAAAAAGACTTCTACACTAAAGAATTATCAATACATGCAAGACAACACTCTAGAATTGTTATTTAAGTTAGATTTTTACCTTGTTATTCACCCATGGTTCCCACAACCCTAGCTATGAGGTTTAGTTACCCATGTTCATAATTACACAATTCATATTGTTAATGGAAGAATTCATGCACTTACTTTTATGAAAACGAATAGTTTCCCAGAATTTAACTTGAATAATCAACAAAATCACCAACAATCAATTCCCGAAAAAGTATCTTAATTCCCAAAATCGAGAATTCAATACTATAATAGAAGAACTAAAAACTAAAAACTAAAAATTATCCAGAAAGTCTAACCCCAAAAACGAGGTTTTTCCAACTATTTATAATAAAAACAAAATCTAATCAAAGAAGGATTCTATTTACTAAAAATCTGTCCAAACTCGTCTGGGTCGACGGACCACGTGACGGACCATCATGGACACGACGGACCGTCATAACCTCCGTCATCCCATACTTCACACATTTATCTATTGCTTTCTTCATTCCCCGCGACGGACAGGTATGACGGATCATTTCAAGCACGACGGTCCGTCGAGGGTCTTCGTTCAAAAATACTTGAACTTCTTGGAATTTGGGTACTAGGACTACTTCTCTGATCATCACGACGAACAAGCAGGATGGACCATCGTGGCTATGACGGTCCGTCATGGACTTCCGTAATCCCACACTTAGTCAGACTTCCCCATTTTCCTTCAGAAACTTCTCCCTTCACTACGATGCTACCTACGGACCATCACAGCCTCGACGGACCGTCATGGATTCCGTAGGTGGTCTCTTCTGCATTTCTTTCTCAAAAACTTCCGCGTTCATCCTTGGACAGATTTTCTGCAAACAAAGAGAAACTTACATAAAAATCAACACAAAAAGGCTTTCGACACACAGTAAACTTAAGGAAAAAACATTAGAAATACCGTGAAACCACGGTACATCAACACCCTCAACTTAAATTCGTTGTTTGTCCTCAAGCGACGCACTATGACTCACTACAAAATCTTTGTACAAAAGTATCCATATTTTATTTTTCGCAATCATTTGGCTATCAATCCCGATTATTCTCATTATGTTCATGCATGGTATCACTATTAGGCATTGACTTGTGTATAATCAGACCATGACATAGACTTCACTACGCAATGACACCTATCCTCTTCAATTTCTCACCGAGATGCTAATATTTCTGGTATTGCAACTCCTGTCCTCACTTCAATTAACATCCTCATTTTTCACACAATGATTTCAGTTTGAGTATAAGGATCACTTTTCGACACTCACTCTCAGAAAAAATTCACAACTCATTTATACATATTGCCATAGGCTTGCCCTTATTTTCACTACTTCAAGTTCGCCATACAACTCTTAGGATCACAATAGGATTTTTTTTTTTTAGATTGTAACATAGGCTCAGGGTCAGGTAGGGTATATTAAGGTATACTTTAGTGACTTGTTGCCCTCCTTGACATATCGGCTAAGCGAACCACATTTTTATCATTTTATTTCGACCTATTACTCAATTTTCTTTTCACTTTGTTTTTTTTCCTTTCTTATCCTTATGTGTAAGTGACTTTTCTCTTTTCTTGTGTTTATTTTGCTTTTTATTCATATTATTTATTTTTTTTTTTATTTATTTAGTCACTTCTGTTTTATTTTTTCTTTCTCTTCATTCTTTCAACCCCACTTTCCGGGGTTTTCCTTATAACAGCCACCCTCAACTCATGATTTTGCCATGAGTCAAGGTTCACAATACCCATGGTTGGGTCAGGGCCAAAACAAGGTTGCTTTCTGCATTAGCCACCCTCAACTTATGCTTTTGGTATAAACTGAGGTGCACATGTCCAAGGAGGGACCAGGGCTAACACATTGTTCCCAGAGAAGATCATTTGGGGTGAAAAAGAAAGATCTATTTTGAGCTTAATTTATTTGGAGCAAAAAGGGATTAACTTCATTCGGTTTTCTGTTATTTTTAGGCTCAAGATTGACTATTTCGAACAAGGGCCTATGATCCTTTCCTAATTGATTGATTTGACTCACTTTTAGCAGGACTAACCAGGCAAGTTCTAGCTCAGTATTGATGGTGGACATTCCAATTCACCTCACACTCACTTGACATTCCTTGCATTCCCAGATTATTAGACACCTAGTTCAAGTCTTAGATTCAGGATCATGCAGTAGTGTATCTTTATTTCATGTTTCAAACCACACAATTATCACTTACTATGCCTAGTCATGCATCATTTTGATTATCGAGATATCATATTTATTTTAGCCATCTTGCTTCAGATTTATACTATGTACATAAGATATGACATGCCGGTTTAACAATAAAAGTAATCAGTCTCTTGGGGAAAAAGAACACAGGCAAGAAAACCCCAAAAGAGGATCGTGAACTTGGGCTACTCAGAATTCACCCAAGTACTCACTTTCCATTTATCCCACTCCCAACAAAAAGATATGCAATTGTCCCCAATGCATAGAAAAGCTAAACTACTCGAAAGGTAAGTGAAGCAAACCTAAGGCGCTAAGCGCCGGCGATCAGCAAGCTGGTTTGTCTGGTTCACCGGAACCAACTCCCTGCGTAGTCTGGACATCCTCAGTAATGTCCTCAGCATCAACAGCACCATCAGTAGTGCCTCCCACAGAATCGACAATTTTGGAGCTAGACGCCCCTGCAGCTAACTCTACAACCCTCAACTTACGGGCCTCCTCGTCAGCAATCAAGGATCTCCTCGCAGCCTCCATCTCACGGCGCTCCTTCTTCCTCAGCCCTAGCCTCATCCTCCTCTCGACCCCTGCGTCTCTTGGCATGCTCTCGTGGGGGAGGTGGTGGAACATCAGAAGTGGCAAAAAGAGCAGCCATCACTGTGTCATCAGCAGGCTCTGCAGAAGGGGCCTCAGACTCAGGTACCCTCGCCTCTAGGATCGTATCAAGATCAGCCCGCAGACAGGGAGCAAAAGAGAGTAATGACATCGTACCGTGCCCCTACCCTAGAAAGGGTAATGTGATTAGCTTGCTTGAACGAATCCGCTCTCTTTGCTGTGAACAAGAGGAAGCTCTGCAGATGAAGCAGGCGATGAGTAAATGCTTTTTTTGAGTTCATACCAGGATCCAGGGAAAGGCTTTTTGCTCACCCCGCGAAAGGCGCAGCTGATATTCCCAATTGTTTAGATGCTAAAGCTGAAATTTAAAAGGGGACCTTAATGTAGCAGCTTGGTATTTGTTTGGTTTTCTTAACAGCATGATCATGCCATCCCAAAACAAATCTATTCTACGGCATGCAAATGCTGCTTATTTAGGCTGCATTACACTCAACGTAACCTGGGAATGATCATTGATTCATAGATACTCATATGCACAAAATAATGCAAAACCTTACTCCCATTTCCCGTATTGATCACAACACTGTGTAAACACACTCAAGTAACTCAAGATGTCAAGAAGGATGTGGAAACAACTCCTACATCTTCCACCAATATCCGGACTATCGGAGCATAATACCTTAAGCATTATGAGGAGTTGAAGAAAATGGATGTTGGAGTCAACAAATCCCATCAGATAGAAGCACCTTTCTTCACACCTTTCTTCACCCTATACCCTAGACCATCAAGTACACATGTATCAACTGTCCCTTTGGCTGGTACAACAAGATTGGATAGCACTATGTTTCCAATTAAATCCACTGTCACTGTTGCATCTCATATTGAGGTCATACAAGCTATGTTGTTCCATATAGCACAACTTGCTTCATCTGCAAATCATCGAATAGTTGCTCTAGTGACCTGCAAATCATCGTATAGTTGCTCTAGAGACCTCCATTACAGGAATGATCTAGAATGCCCTAACTGATGTCGTGATACCGTTAAAGTCCATCCTTAATTAACTTTATGCCAGAATGGCGGTCTACGAACATGGACAAGGAACCACACAAGCTTTGAATGAATGTTGTTACGACACTGAAAACTGAGGTTGAGCAGGTAAAGTCCATCACCAGATTTCACAAGGTATCTTGACCTGAATCAGAAGTAGAGGAAAATGAAGAGGCTCACGGTGAGCAACCAATGGATACTGACAAAATCTTTATGGACGCAATTGTACTAGTTTCTATGTTGAATAGGCCCCAGGCATCTTAAACCCCAAGAACCAATGCCGAGACAGATAGAAAACCAACTTAAGAAGGATCTTTTCTTTACCCTTCTCTCAATTTTGATTTACGTTAGCTTCTCAATTTTTTATCAGTTGCATTTGAGGACAAACACTTTTGTTTGTGGTAGGATGATGCCCACCTTGTGATGCTTTCTATGAATATTCATATGTTTCTTTGTATTTTGGGATGTCTATTTTAACTGAGTTTTTTTAAAAAAAATTGCCTTTGCGATTGTTTGAGATTATGGCTCTCTTTTTATATAATTGAAAGATAATTTTAACCCTTCAAAAAAGTTCATTTTCAAAAAAAATTTATCACCTCTTGTGTTGAAAGTGATTGTTCTTCTTCAACTTTAAACATTGGTTTTGATCAATATAGATAACTTTAATAGTGCTCTCAATCGAACGAACATGAATGTACAACTACAATAAGGATAAATTAATTTACATAGAAATGTGTAAATTATTGCATGTAGTTGTGATTAGCCATTCATTGAATTGATCCTCTTGTAATGACCATTTCACACTAGCGAAAGTGTGTAGTCTTGTTTGACTTCGGTGTCAATGGCTTATGTGATGAGCTTACGTTGAACCTTGCATGAATACACCTAGAATTTGCCCGGTTAGTGTGATATGTTAAGAAAGGTTTCCTATTGAGTTGATCTTATGCAATTTTATAGAGTGTAACCAAACATGGACATATACCTATTTTGTGTCCTACCCATTAGTGTGTGAAACTCTTTTGAACACCCTTTGAGACTTACCTTTCTTCAGTAGAACTTTGATGAACCCTTAACATGATCTTCAACCTATAATCCTCTTGATATGTAGTTTAAAGTGAATAGTCAACTTATGCCAAAAGCCTAAGTTGGGGTTGTGGTGAAAAAGAGAAGGAGAAATTAAGAAGTTCAAGAAAAACCTTCCTTAACCCATGGTGGTGCGGAAAAATGAAAACCCTCCATATAAAAAAGAGAAGAAAGTAAAGAAAAGAAAAATAAAATAATGAAAAAGAGAAGGTTGTGGATTAAAAGCACGAAAGAACATGGGTTTCAACGCAATTAACAGAGGTGAATAGAAAGATGAATTAGAAGTCTTTGAAAAAGATTTGATAAAAGGAAGAGAAACAAATGTCTTGAGAATACCACATCTCATGAGAAAAAGCAACTTAGACTAAACTACCATACCTTTACACTAAGCCCCATTACAACCATTAGAAAGACCTTTTTGATCTTGGGTGAGCCGAGCCAAAGATCGATTGGAAAATAAGGGCAAACCTATGGATGAAAACATGCATTGTGTTATTAATCCTTGTGTGTGAATATGAATTCATTCTTTGTGGGACGGCATGTAGATATTTTTTTGAGCTTGAACTTGCATGAGTATAAAGTATTCAGATCACAACAATCTTTGTTAATGGTGTGTCACAACTTGAATATTTGAGTATACAATTTATCTTTCAATGAGTAATTTAAATCTTGTTGTATATGTTCATGATTAACTCTTATGTAGCACTATTTGAGACATCCTATTTGAACTACTGAACTTGAGTTGTACTTGAGGATAAACAAAAGTTTAAGTTTGGGGTGTTGATGAGTACTTTGATAGACTCATTTCAAACCTTCTTTTTATGAAAATAGTATCCTCGAATGCTCATACTATCACAATATCTTATAAAAACTCTTAAGTTTCATGTATTTGAAGTTTTAGTGTAAGCATGAGCACTTAGGTGCAAAAAGGGAACAAAAATGGGGAAAGATCTAAACTTTAAGCCTAAGCTTCGCAAATTATACTTGGCGATCAGCCGAAATGGATGTAATTCGCCCTTTTTTCTGTCAAGCGAAGCATGAAGAAAGTGGTTCATAAAGGTGATGAAAAGGAGCAGTCGGCGCTTCGCCATGTAGTTTCGAGAAGCATAATTATTCCGTCCAATGATCCAAAATGCATAGACGTTGAAGTCAAAGCACAAACGGTGATGAACTAGAAGAAGGGTGAATCACCAAACATCTCGGCAATTCCCGACAAACTTCACCGAATGGATTTCTAGCACTTAATTTGAAAGCTATAAATACTAGTTGTAGGTGATATTTTTAAGGGTGCAAACATTTTTATTTTTTTTTTACTTTTAGAAGTTTAGTTTAATTTTTCACTCAAGTTTGGAGAGGGTTTTTGTGGAAGACTTGAAGAACGGAGCTCTTCTTCCTCAAATTTGAAGTGGGTGTTTTCCATTCATCTTTCTTTGCTCATATTAATGCTTAGTTTCTTATACCCATTTGATTTGTTTTTATCATTTTAGGTGTATTTGGTTATTTATTAATGTGTGGCTAAAAACCTCCACTCTTGGGGTGTGATATATCAAATATGTGTTGATATTATTGTTGGGTCTTGCTTGCTAATAGGTTAGATGCATTTTATTAGTTATTTCACCTAGTGGTTGTTGTTTAATTTAATTTGTTTGTAGTTGCAAATATAAAACCATCCATGTGTTTTGTTCTTGCTCGAGATAAAGGTTGCGAAACCAAGACTGCTACAGTGATGGCCGAAGGAGTGATGCGACATGAGGTTCAGCCTGAGAGAGTGAACCCTAGTGCCATATCCTTCATCTCATCATTGAAGGAGCGGGTATTGTTACGGCGTAGGCTATTCTTCATTAGACGAGTGGGTGTATGAAAGGAACCCATTTTATATGGGGTAAGTTGCCCATAGGGAATTTACTTTCACCTAAAGCTTAGCCTAGTTATCATTATCTTATAAATTTCCTATCGAAAGCATGTAACGAATGGTTTACTTTAACATATATTGATGTCACACCCCAAGAACTTCTCTACATACTTGATTCCCATTTGTTATTTAAGTTGTCTTTACTACTTGTGACAAACCATTAATTTGATATTTGACACTTTGGTGTCAGAAATAGAATTACTCTATTTTTATTCGATAATTTCTAAAAATATTACTAACTAGAACAAAAATTGTAGTTTATCAACTATTTTCACTACCGCACCCTTGGGACATGAATCCCCCAACCCTTGGTTGGGATACTATACTCGCTTTGATTGTAAACACTTAGATGGTAGGATAGTGTCCTTGATCACAATCACAGAAGAAGCATCAGTTAGAAACAATGGGAACAACCTTATTCTCATTACAGTTTGACAGACTCTATCAATCTTATTTTATTTACAAGTTACGGTGAAGTTCATCAATAGTTTATTAGCGTTCTCATCAATTGTTCCTCTTAAATAGCCCTTTCAATTTCAACCCTTGAATCATGGTGCTATTGATTGTAATATTTTATCCTAATGGCAATACTATATATACTATAGCTTTAGTAGATATAGCTCCATCTAACTCCAAATCATCTTCTTCGAATGCCAAGCATGCCATGTTTCGGCCTCGACCTCTTAGTTCTAATGGTTGCTGTTCATGAGGGGCTATCTCATCTTCCACTTCATCCTCAACATTAACTTTGTTTGAGTTGTTAGCATTAATTTGACCACCCCTAACTAGGGTCTAAGCCTCTGCCTTTAAGGTTCAAGTTCTTGTGCATTCACCATTCTTCTAATAGTTCTCTCAAATTAAAGATTGTAAGGAATCAAAGGTACTCTCTTACTTCTCGTATTGGCATAAAATAACTAATTCTCCTATAGAAGACACTAACAAATAACTAAAAGTCTAAATAAAGAAAATAAAATGACAACTGATATAATTGCTAGTAGGGTTGGATCGACTTATCTAACTGTCACATTCGGGGAGCACCCCCTATACGTAACCGGCGTCTTCATCCTCGTAAAGGACTTAGAATAGCCCTTAGCATTCATCATCACATATCATAGGCTAAAACACAGAAAAATTCAAACTTTTTATACATATTGAGGTATACATAGACCTCTCGCTTACTAATAATATATACATATGGAGCTTACTTAGACTTCTCGCATAGGAAGCTTACATAGGCTTCTACTTTTAAGCTACATACATAATATACAAAGATAGTATAATAGGAATGTCTTACATTTAAACCATCTAGAATGAACATTCGGGTGTATCCCATACCTCATTACAACAAAAGCCACATATAGTCTTATACAATATTAGTCTTCAAATGAAAGAGAAGGAAACAAAATGTCTTTAGACAATAACAACATCAAATAGCTAGATAGTGGCATCATCTTCATAATGGTGAAGACCTACCAAACATGGAGAAAGAGAATCCAAGTCTTCTTCAATTGTCCTTCTAGAAACTCAATGGTCGGAACCTACATATTGTAGAAAGCATAACAATATGGGTTAGTACACCACTTGTACTAAGTATGGAAACATGCACACAAGACATTTGAAACATGCATGAAAGGAACTTATACTTTATAAAACATACTAAGTCATTTGAAAGCCTTTAATACACATAAAAGAGAGCATATACAACATAATGATCACAACAACATAAGTCATGTTCATAATCAAGACAACTCAACATAAGAACCATATCAACATAACCATACAAAGCCCTTACAGACAATCCCATGCCAAGCCTAAAATCGCAATGCTTATGTGAAGTACCAAACCCCACACAATCAAGTAAACAAGATACAATATCATAAGTAATGCTTTTATTCATACAACATATATCATCATAGTCATTACTAAATATAGAAACTTAGACCAACACATGTTCATCAAGATAGTTAACATCATATAATAGCATCATCATGTAAACTCAACATCATATAATAGCATCATCATGTAAAGTCAACATCATATAATTCATAATAACATAGTTCATAACACCTTAACCTAGGACTCCCTTTAGAGTTAACTTGTACAATGTCTAGATAGGGTCCCATGCCCCTACATATCCTAAGTAGACCACTCAAGTCATCCTAATCAAAGTCTATATTCATTTACCTTAAGTCAATCATTTTAATTTCGGGAACACTTGCCTTAACCGTCATAGACTACAAGAGCTAATTGTGGAATTATGTGTCATGAAACACTACACCGAAAGAAGGTGGTCTACTTGCCAAAGTAGTACCAAACATGAACATAGCATCTAGGTTGATCCACGAGCTAATTTTCCTATGGAGGCAACATAGTTCAATAACAATCAGAACTTAGTTTAGGTCATAGGAGACTAACCCCTTGTATTGTCATACTCATTATCTTAATAGGAATTGCATCAGAATATCCTTTCATTACAACCCTCATATGTGATATTAACACATTATCATCATCCACTACACCATTTTAGGCCTACGACCACACTAAATCTTAACAACACTTGCAAATTGTTGCCTAAAATACTTTTGGGAACACTTTTAAAGCATAGCCAATGTTTTTGAGTTTTAGCTACAATAATATTAGCTACACTTCTAAGATGTACTCTTTAATGGTATAAGCAACACTTTATAAGTGTTGTTATAATTTTCCATAACTATTTACATTAATGACCACACTTTTAAAGTGTCCTAGTTTTATAATTGTAAAAAGCAACACATTACAAATGTGGCCTTAGTGTTTTCACTAACATATCATTTTCCCTCCAACATTTTTAACCTTAAAACTTGTTCTCCCTCTAATTTCTATTGGGACAAAAAAATAAAACATTAAAACTTATTTTCAGCTAAAGAAAAAATAACTATTTCCCTAAAATTTCAGCTGAAGAACCCATTTCCTTCAAACATCAGTGAGGAACGCATTTTTAGATGAAGAATTGAAGAAATTCGATTTCTCACAAGAAGAACTGAAAAACAAGATTTTCTGTACGATTAACCTCACAAATTTTGTCAAACTTTAGCAGAATAACACAATTTTCAATTGAAGAACTTAAGAAGAATACGATTTCTCCGAAGAAGAACTGAAGAACACAATTTCCTCTCACAGATTCCTTGTTGAGGATTGAAGAGCTGAAGAACACGATTTTCTTCACAAATTCCATGTTGAAGATGTGTTCCACCAGATTTCATGTTGAAAATTAAACAAAATGCTTCACAAATGAACTTACCTCACGTTTTAAAGCTTTAGGGTTGTTGGAATAGAGTTAATCAGGTAAGAAATTCTATCTTTAAAAGTCTAAATTCTTGCTTTAGGGTTTTGAGAATCTTGTGTATTATTCTAAATTTTAACTTAGGGTTATGATATTCTTGTTTTGTTAATACGAGTTTGTTGATTGTTGAGAGTCTAGCTCGTAGTTGTTTTACTTATAAATAGGCTGATTATCTTTGACAATCTATTTATTTTATTCTCTTCAATGTTGAATGTACCAACAAACCTTATATCAGTACATCTTAATCATAATCTCACAATTGACATAATGGAGACATTTCAATTGCATCATAATACCAAAATCTACTTAGTCTAATCACATGATATACTTCAATTGAACTTCCCCATCAAGTACATGCCATCACAATTGAAATAAAGGTTCTAGACCACAAAGTTTTACCAATTCTTCTTCAAAAGCCTTCATCATTGGTCTTACCGTGAACCAACCAATTCATCCATCAATAGGTGTAAGAATATCATTATAATAGTAGTTAACACAAGAAGCCAAGTCAATTGCATTAACGCTAACCAAATACAAATGAGTTCATAACCTCGGGTTAGGAAATTGGGTCAATTTATGATATCTTCCATAGAACTAGGTCGAACATCAAGAACTAACATACTTAAACAATAATCCCTCAGAATATAACCATCATAATCAAAATAAATCAAGAACAATAAAATTTGAAATATCAATTTCGGATTAGAGAGAAACCCATGTTCATATCATATTCTGGAAATCAATTAGAAAGAACCCTTTGGGGAAAGGAGTCCCAAAGGTGAAAAACTTCCATACCTTGTTAATCCTTGTAGATTGATGGATGAAAGTAAAGTTAATGCTTCCGTACTGCCCTTTGACCTTGGTATTTGATGTAGTCTTCTTTGGGGAGAAAGAAAGTAGAGAGAAGGTGGTGGATTTAGGTTTGGGAATTTAAGTGAGTTGAGTTTGTTTAATTATGTTTAGGTCTTTATATAGTCACTTAATTAAGATAATTAGACATCCCCTAACTGTTAATTAACAAACAAACTAACTAACTAATAAAAATAACCCCACATAAAATGTCACAGCAAAACAAAACCTGCTCTATGAGACCCCGACCTACGGTCCATAGGTCCATCGACAACCCCTTGCTCCCCCCGTCCTGCACATCCATAGATGTGTCAGAGACCTGATTTTTGGCCATTTATGGAAAATGGATAAGTGTGGGATGAGGGTGCCATCGGAGGAGTGTCGATCAATCGACGGCTCATCGATTGGCTCGTCGATTGCCCACTATAAAAAACAACTTTTGGAAATTTTGGGAAAGGTCCTTCTCAAGGACCCTTAGGGTTGTCCTTGGGGAGTCATACCCAGACGTTTTGACCCTAAACACATTCCAATACATGTTTAACACCTTTCTACCAAATTTCATTGAATTCTGACTCTTAAAACCCCATGAGATAGTCTAAGGCACACTAGCACCTATTTCACTTCTCTCCTGACGTCATGGACGTTCCTTGACGTTTTGACTCTTAAACTTCCTAAATGACTTATAACCATTATTTTAGGCCTTTTAACAGTGTTAAAAACCTTAGACCAACATGTGACACTCCAGATTAGGTCATGGAATTTCGTAGTGTTACTGTAACAAAAAATATGCACTCCACGTACTTAACAATTGAACACAAAAAATACTCAAAGTGTTTTCTTTTTTGAATTTAAAAAGACTTTTTGCTTTACTATATCAAGAATACTCGGCGATCATAACTAACATCGTGGAATGTATTTTGACAAATTGCCTAATAGACCTGAAGCTCACTGATTCGGCGGACCTGATGGCGTACACATAATGTACTTCAACAGATCACCTTTTGGAGCTCAATTCCCCTTAATATACAATAAAATTTTCAATGTTTTCTAGATCAAAATATGTACAATAATGAGTCTGCATTACACCTTTGGTAGATCACTGTGATGGTTTCAGCATTGCCTAATGATCCCACCACAACACTTTGACTTATTTTCAACATGCACTAGCAATGCATGTTATTGAAAGAAATAAAATACAAGTAAATACTTGGGTGTTCCTCCAAAGAAGCGCCTTATTTAATGTGGTGGCTCAACATTCATTTTTGGTATTTGGATATGGGATGTTGGTACTAGCAGACAATACCTATTGCCTATGATTTGTATTGGAGATTTGGCACATTTAGGTCTCTACGTTCTTAATAGACACCGAAGAGACTTTTGCATGTGGATAAAATTGAGAACGCAACACAGTTTAAAAATATTCTAGGTCTCACCAACTGAGAAAGCAATTCAGCTTACAGTTTAGGACAGCTTACCGAAGTTTATAGTGTAAAACTAAAAGGAACTCAAGCATTATTAATGAAGTTAGCTCAAACTCGGTGATTTTCATAGTTTTTTGGTGAGACTCAGAACGGTTATGGATAAGAAAACAAAATGTCTTTTTAAATTTAAAAAGAATACCCTTTGAATATTTTATATCTTTTGGCGAACTTGTCTTTTGGCGATCACTTTGCACTAACACAAGTCCGCCAAAATTGATAGTGCAAAATAAAAGGAATTATGGATAAAGGATGATGTGCACTCCCACTTGGAAATTCACTGAGTAGGTTTTAGGATACTAAGACAAGCCCACGTAATGGAAAAATACCTAGGTCAAAGATTTACTCAAGAAAGGTGAGATTAAAATTACTTGGTGATTTGACTAATTCACTTACAATGATAAGACAAGCCTGTCGAACAGGCAATGTTTAGCGTAGTGCCTATTTCCAAGAAATAAATAAACATACGCAACAATATCCAGTTCCCCATTTTCTTTACAATGTTCCCACATGTTTTTTCTACCCATAGGTGCTACATTTTTCCCAAATAACACAAATTATTGCTCAAATTGATGATTTACCGTTAAGAAAGTCATCACTCCATCTATCATTTAGGAAAATCATGCAATCAGAGAATTATTAGGATTATCCGACTTCACCCACGTAAAATACATCCAAGAACTAGTACATATCAGGACTCACGATCTATTTATCACTAACAAATGAAATCAACCAACAATAAGCAAAAAATTACCTTAATCCCATGTCGACAAAAACAATATTTAGAACAAACAATATAAATCAAACACCAACCTCAAATAGAAGAGAAGCAAAATAATGAAGAAAATTGATGCTGGGTCACCAAGCGTGAAAGACAATGCAATTGATCAAAAATAACACACACAACGCACTATCACGCTGATTGTTGACATCATCAAAGACACGACTTCCAATGTAAGTGTCGACAATCTTACAGTAGTATAGTAACCACACCAATGGTTGGGGTCGTTTCCATAATGAGTGGTTTTGACATTTTATAGAAAAGTAAAATTTCATTCTACCTAGTCGTAGCTAAAGACAAATAAATTATTATAAATCCAAGATGACGTGATACAAGCATCGAATATCAATGTGGTTTTTTCAATAGTAGTAAAAAATAATAAAACTAACAAGAGAGTCTAAGTAATGAGAGGGCGAGTTCTTGGGATATGATCGAGAATACGAGTTAAGCTAAAATTTTTAGTACCTGATTTTGATGGGATATTTATATAATAATTGTGACTAGGCTAAGCCTTAATGGAGATAAGCTCTCTCTTGAGAAACTTACCCCGTTTCAAATGGGTACCTCTCGGACACCCACTTGCCGCATGAAGACAAGCCTACGCCGTAACTCATTTACTTTCTCATGATTATTGTGTGAGAATGAGACTAGGGCTCACGCTCTAGAGTTGAGCCTCATGTTTACCCACTCCCAACGGCCATCAATTTAGTAGTTTTAGTTTCACGACTTCTCTGTTGAGCTAGCTGAAAACACAATATTAAATGTATATCTGCAACTTCTAATTTATTAGATTCGTCCACAACTACTAAAGGAAATCACAATAAAACTACAATTAATCTATAAGCTAGGAAGACCCAACATAATCTTAATTCATATTCGCTAAATCACACCCCAAGAATTGGGGGTTTTATCCACACATCAAGATTCTTGATAGAAATTTATACCTAAATGAGCTTGAATTGAAATAGGTATGAAGATTTAAGTCTTGTTACAAGCCAAGAATGAAGACTCTAAGAGACTCAAGACCATCCTTAGAGATGAAAACCTTTTAGACTTCATGTTCTTCTCCAAAAGCCCTCTCAACCTTAGAGCTCAAAAACTGATAATAATAATCTAAAAATACTAAAAGTTTATGAATATGTGATACTAAGCTAAAACACTCGACAAGTATTTATAGTTTTCACATATATATGCAATAACAGATAATTCAGTGTAGTAAGTCAGAATCACCAAACAATTTGGTGATTCACCCTCTTGTAGTGTCGTCATTTTGCGCTTAATCTAAGAATCTTCATGTTCTGTATCAATGGACGATAAGATCCTACTCCACGAAACTTTTTGGAGATATGCCGATTGCTCCTTTTCTCTGCGTATTTGGTCCTTCCCTTCAGGTCTCAACATAGTGGAACAATGGGAAATATTCAGACCTATCGGTGAGACTCCAAGTGGACTCGATTATACACAGGCCTTCATTTCTTTGTTTTTCATCCTTTTTTCTCCTTTATTTGAAGTAGTGTCCATACTTTGCCTCAAACTGAAAATACCTGAAATTCAAGGTTATTCGTCAGTTATTAAGACAAAACAAACATTTAAGGACACTATTATATAAGAATATGGCCCTAAATGAGTAAAAAATGTGAACTCATAAACAACCCTAACATAAAATTTTGCTTGTCCTCAAGTCTCACTCAAGTTGAGCAGTTCAAAAAGGATGTCTCAAACAGTGCTACGCAAGATGTAATCATGAATATACATAACAAGACTCAATTTACTCATGCAAGGATCAATTGTGTACCTGAAGATTCAAGCTGCAACACACAATTATCAAAGATTCTTAGGCTCACAATACTTCCTTCAAATGCAAGTTCAAACTCAA
This sequence comes from Solanum sitiens, assembly GCA_016801875.1. Classification (NCBI taxonomy): domain Eukaryota; kingdom Viridiplantae; phylum Streptophyta; class Magnoliopsida; order Solanales; family Solanaceae; genus Solanum; species Solanum sitiens. The sequence continues at coordinate 357,195 of JABWTJ010000640.1, read as the reverse complement.
CAAAAGCATTTGAATGCCCTCACACAACTGATGGTTCCATTCTCTCACATTATGTTAATCATTTAAGGTTTAGGAATCACTTACAACGCTCACTCTTAAAAAGAGGAACACAATGCATGTTGTCACACATAGGTTTACCTATATTATCCTATCGACATTTTTTCAAGCTTTCTTAAGATCAAAAAAGTCTTTTTAAGGCTTGAAATGGGTAGAGGGAAAAGGTATGATCATTAGGCTCAGTTACTCTGATCCTCATAATGTGTGGTTCCCACAACATTTCCTTTCCTTTCCTCTCATTAAATTCATTAATGATTACAAGTCATCCTTTTTTTTTCGCATTCATAATGTGTTGGAAACCCCCTCTTTCTTTTTGTAATTGTCAAGTTTATTTCACCACATTTCTTTTTCATTCTTTTCTTTTGCTTTCTCTTTTATTTTTTTAATATGGAGGGGTTCCATTTTTGCCAACACAATGGGTATATGGGATCTTTCTTGCACTTTCACGACTTGCTTTCTCTTTTTACCACACCCCCAACTTAGTCTATTTGCTTAAGTTGGCTATACTATTATGCATAAATCTAGATGATTATGGGTAAATGGTTAAGAGAGGTCATGTTGTTGTAAAGTCTTTTCCAATGAAGGTAAGACTCAAGGGGTGTTCAAGAGAGTTTCACACACTCACAAGGTAGGTAAAAAAAGAGGTATATGTCAAATTTGCTCACACTCTATAAAGTTGGCTAATATCATATCATGAGAAAGACTTACTTAGTAAACTGGACCAACTCATCAAATTCTAGGTGTTGTCATGCATTGTTCACGGTAAGATTATCCCACAAGGCATTTTACACAAAAATCAAACAAGACTCTACACTTTTGCAAGTGTGCAACGGTCATTACAAGAGAAGTGATTTTACAATTGGCTAATCACGACGAGATACGAAGAGTTAACATATTGTCTTATGCAACTTCTACTGGCTTGTTGTTGTCATACATTCATGTTTGTTAATTTTGAGCACTATCCAAGTCATTGGTATTGATTGAAACTGAGAGTTAAATTTGCTTAAGGACAGCTACATTTTCAAGTATATACAAGAGGTGGGGAAATATTTTGAAAAAAGTAAAAAAATTTCAAAGGGTCAAAATCCTTTTACAATTATACCCAAGAGAGAGCTATAAGATCAATCATTCAGAAAAAGCAGATAAAACACAATTCAAAAATAGAAAAACCCAAATATAAACTCAAAATACAATTAAATTTGTAGTTGCACAAAAGGTTGTCGGCCTCACCCCACCAAAATTAAAAACATTTTTACTCAAATGCACATAAAAGTATCAAAAAGGAGCTATCAGAGAAAAACAGATCATGTCTATGCAGTCTCTCTCTGTTAGTGTCTCAGTGGCTGGTGAAGTAATCTTTACTTTAGCATCAGTGCCCACAATATCATTAGAAGGAATAGCATTGTCAAATCCTCTAGGGGCTACTGTGGATGTCCCGACTGGTGATGTCAGGGTCACCTCTATCACAATAGTCTCCACCAAATTTGGCAGATTGACAAATATGCTCCTTCCTTCTGTATTGCTAACATTTCCTCGTCAAATTCATCTTCTAAATCATCATCAGATGTGCCATACCTCTACACATCTCTGGTTGTAGCCGGAGGAATCGTTGAGGTCTCAGGCGTTTCAAAGTCATCTACTCTCCCTATTAGTGAACTGAAGTCGGTAGACTTTAAATAGTCTATGTCATTCCTCAGGTATGCGTCTTTTGCTTTCATAGTTGTTACCTCGGAGGATATCCCTCACTTATTTTACAAGCTATAACTCTCACAACCAAGGTGTCAATAGCAGACTGAAGGGGTGTGAAGGAAGAAAGAATGGCACTCTCAGGTATCCCTGGAGCAGATCTCTCGAGTCTGGATGCCAATAAATCAGCTGATTGATCTACGCTCCCCCTCTTTGAGTTCATTGATGACTGGGAGTAACAAAAGTTACCTGGGACCTATGAAGAAGAGGACGAGCAGATGTACATGAAGGCTCAGAAGCTAGAGTTGGTAAAGGTTTTTGTGCTAGTAGCGAATTGAGATCGACCTCTCAAGTAGTGTCTGCTGAAGCTACTCTTATCCTACCAACCTTCTCTCGTATGTATTCGGCCTCTATTCGCTGAATGTCAATGGAGAGAGATGGGGTGATCTCAATATCCCTCAAGGTTTCTCGAGGTACTCCGGCACGCGGGCACAACTAGTCATCAAAATGTGGAAGGGAAGAGAGTTCAACTTTTGTTTGGCCACATGGACATTTCTTGTGAAATCACTAGTCCCAATTAAATATGTCTCTTAGACATGATAGAACCGAGGCAAGCTATTTTTGGGAGGCGCAAAATCGATTCGTTTTAAGAGGGCATGATACAGCTGCTGATAAAGCCACACCAGAACCTGGAAGCGATGTTCATGCCTCTATTCTCAATAGGAGCTCCTACCTCGATCAACTCTAGGGTCTTTTTCAAAAATCATAGGTGCCAGCAAACCTTCAAGTCATCTTGGGATGGAACAACAGGAAATCCCTCATAAGGAAGTGCAGAGTACGGTGGCCTACCAAATATAGTATTAATATAATTGATGTGGCACTCCACTTTCTTGCCTCTTACTCGGATCGGCATTACTGGTCTGAACTTGCTTTCCTGTTTCTTGTTTATTTTGTAAGCCAAGAAGGAATATAGGGACTTCAGGGCCTTGTGAACTTCTCGAACTCATGGTAACGAAGGGTGTCCTGAATGTTAGGATATTTTCGTTCTAGTCCTTCCACAGATAAGATTTTCTCTTCTATGATGGTTCACACCCCCTCGCCCTTAAATTTCTTCTGCAGTCTAGGCTGAGAAAAGATAGTGGTGTAGGGGTCAATGGAGGAGCCTGAGCTAGCACTGTCTAAGATTTTCAAGGAGCTGCTGCTGATGAAACCCCAGTGGATGCAGTTTGTGGTCTATCTCGCAGCCTATTTTGCCGATGAACTAGGGGTTGATCATCTTCAGGCTTACACCATTCAATTGGGTCTTCAATAGCTACCCATACCCTCACTATATGCTTCCTCATTTTGCCTTTGTATCTCGGTGGAAGTTCTTATCTTCCCCTCTTTGGAGGATTTGATCCTCCTTCCTTGATTATATGTTGTGCTTCTTTCTTGGGTGGCATCTCGAAGTTTGTACGTATCCTATCTGCAAGAGTTCAGGAACTGTCAGGACCCGAGAGTACAAACCAGAAGGTATGCCACTCTCAGAGTGCGACACGGCGTACTTGACCTCTTTGAGGTTTTGTACATGCCCTTAGACATCATTCATTGCATACATGTATGAAAAGTAGTGAGGAATTAAAACTTTTCACACGAAAATATCTTATAATATCTTTCATATTAAAAGCAATAGAAAACTCTAAGTCTCATTATATGCCATCATTAGACTTAAGAAATACTTGGGACACGGCCCATACAATCGAAATATAACAATCTAATATCTATTACAATACTTTGAATTAAAGAAGTCTAAAGATGATTATGCCCAATAGTCAAGTGAGGATATACTTCAACTATTCATGAATGATAACTAGATTCCGAGCTTGCTTCAACGACACCTCTCACCTGCTAACCACACCTTTAGAGATAAACAAAAGTATAGAATTAGTACAAACACATGTACTATGTATGTCTTAATGCATAAAATTGTGAGAAATGAACATTTATGAAAAATGTGCTCTTTTTGATTAAAACTTCATAGTATAAGCATAAGAACCACATTTAAACACCAAACAACACATTTAGAAGACATTACAAATTATGGCCACATAACATGACAGTTACAGTAACATTACAGTGGCATAACACTGATTTCACTGTTACTTCACCAACAATTCAAACTTCACAATATTGCATTAGAATATATCCATAACGCATAAATATGAGATTCTCCTACCCAATATGATTCTAAGGCTAACTTGAGTGAGTTATGAAGCAACCACCCATACAATCCCTTCACACACACCTAAGAGATCCTTTAGACTATCTAGAGTAAGGTCATTCCCACTTTACACAATAACGCACGCACACATACACACACACACAAAAACACACATACACACACACATATATATATATATATATATATATATATATATATATATATATATATATATATATATGATATGACATTCTCTTCCTAAAGGTTATCAAAAGACTTACTTAAGTAACTCAAGAAGAGAACACCCATACACCCTCTCCAAGATTACCTAAATAATTGTTAAGACTACCTAAGTTTAGATCATGTCTACTTTATCAACCAACTTTCCTATCTAGAGTCATTATTATGACTTCCCTAGGTAAGACATGAAGAGACCATCCTTTCTGCCCCCTTCACACCATAACTAGGCAACCCTTAAACTACTCTAGATAAGTACTTATTTATTAACATGCTTTCTAAGATAAGTCATTATCTTCATCAGTTCATTTAAGATACATTCAACACATAAGGACATTCAAGTAATGGTCGTGGAGAAGACCTAGGGACTCACGCACTAACATCTTCAAATCCTAATCGTTCAATGTCTAGATAGCGTCCCATACCACGACCTAAACTTCATAGAACTTCTCCAACACTAGTGGGTATCCCATTTGATGAGAATATGAAATAAACAACGTACACCATACTGGCTATGCATGGAATCCAGAGTCATGAACCTACTCCGATGGAGGATTTTTTTATAGGCCAATGGTAGAACTCGGACACATCCCATGTAGGCATATGGTTAAGGAATATTGAGGGTTTCTTTATTCTATAAAGTCATCTTAGTTAGAGCAACTTTCCAAGCATACTCACTTGGTGCTAGCCTTTGTTCTCATAGAGTATTTCACATAAAGGATCACACGAAGAGGTTCCATATCTAGTTCATAACCCAATAACATTTCACCTTACAAAAGAGGTCCACTAAGGCTACCTACAATAGCTAATATGATAGCTCAATGACTTTCCTGAGGATGATTTCATGTTGTTCCATCCAATCAACCTTAAGTCCACCATTAACACAACAAGGATACCATTATGACTTTCATCTTCAAGGATATCATAATCTTACATGTAGGATGAAGGTTCTACATAAAGAACGTTCTTAGCTATGTTCAAGGTCACATGTCAATCACACATACAAGACTAAGGAGCTTGAACATACTAAGTCAAGAAGTTACGTTCACAATGTACATGTATCAAGTAATGGACACAAGTCTACCAAAGCAAGACACACACATACTTCACCATACCATAGACATAGCATACTATTCTAGAGCACCTAGAGACAACCAAGTCAACTATAAGTCCCCCTATACACTACTATAGAACCATCAATATAACAATCATAAGACTCATATAACCAAGTAAGAAGAATCATACATCAACTCTAAGACTACACACATAAGGACATAGCCATAGCCTGGCATGATCACCTAATGTCAATAGAAGAACACATACTTTCACCTTACTCACAAGTAGGTAGATATGATCATACTTTACATAAATCAACTACAAAAAACAATCACAATATATCAAGTAATACCAACAAGTCCATGATCATCATAATTCATAAAGTAACGCCAACGAGGCTACATAATTCATAAGTAAAGCACATAACACAACCACCATAAGTAGACCATACCAATCACAACATAATTCAAGACCTAAATTACATAATATAAAGATAATTAGGGCAGCGTACCACCAATCCACTCTCACCACTTGAATCCATAGCTAAATCATCTAGCACAATACCCAAAGGCCCTTACCCATGGCCATGATCATTAATTCAATCAAATACTTACAATAGACAATGAATAAAAGATAATTCAACATAGACTTTTAAATTTAGGACAATATACTAAAAATTCTAACATGATTCTCGCATAATTCAATAGCCCTAATCAAACTACATAAGAATTCAATAGCATTAAGACATAATTAAGTCACCCATAAAGTAGTCAAAAATAAGGGTTCATGAATCACATAGGTTCATAGAGTAATTAGGTTAAATTCATCTAATAAACCTCAAATCAATCTGTATATAATGATTCAAAACGTTTTATGCAAGAACCCATGGACAGATATAAAAATTGGACAAGTTCATCTTTGGAAGACTTTAGAAATCACTTTGAAGTTTGGCTCCTTGAAGAAAATAGATTCAAGGATGCAGACCATACCTGAATTGTGATGAAAAGCCCACAATATTGATGGAGAAAAACATGAGAAAAATAGTATTCTTCCTTGGAGCTCCCAAGCTTCAACAATGGTGGTTTTGGAGAGAAGAATGGAGAGGTTTTGTTTTGAGTTGATGGTTTTGCTTTCATTGGTGAGTTTAGGGGTATAAAAAGACTCAATATTAGTCAATAAGTCATCTCCAAATTACCCAAAACACCCCTGCACTTATTAGTCATTTTAACAAACTCAAATTTGAATTAAAAACAACGCGACCAAATTTAGGAGTTTACTGCGCGTCGCGGAGGAATTTCAAATCTTGGTTCTGGAAAATTTTGAGCCAGAATGGTTTGTGACAGCCCCGCATCACATGGAAAGATTTTTTCCCAATCCGTGTTGGCTACGCATCGCGCAGCAGCTTCCAGATCTTAGCTGTTTGGCAGCTTCGATGGCCCATGTTTGGGTCTTCATCGGGACCCTTAGGCTGGTCCCCGGGGCGTCGTTCTGGGACATTTTGACCCTTTACATGTCAGGCTATGTGCAGGAACCATATGTACTTAATTTCACCTTCAAAACATCCCCAAAAACTCCATTACAAAACACTACGACACACTAGTTCAACTTTAACTAGTTTCCGGACGTCCTGGACGTTTGACCTCCAAACACTTCCAAACTTTATATACTTCCTATGAACACTATTATTAACCATTTTAAGACTGTAAACCATCATTAAACAAGTGTTAGTCTCTAGTTCAACCTAGCTCATTTTTGAGGATGTAGCAGGAATACCTTAAAAAAATCAAATATACACACGTCAAACATATTGCAGAAAAACATGCTAACTAGATCGGTGAATAATTGAACGTCTTTACAGAGCTTAATCAGGCTCGCCAAACAAATTGGCATCAAATTATAACAAGTTTATGGTGGAAAATGTTGTTCGGCGATGCGTCGACTACTTTTGGAAAGAATGGGTTTATTCTCCGAACTGCACAGTATGATCAAGGTTTGGGTCAACGTACAAAACGTTATTCGAGATGCCTTTGGGGAATCACAAAGTGATATTGGTGATTAGTAGGTTTATTCGTTGAAAGTCACAAACTCTGACATAATCTTTAACATCAAATAAAGGGCAATATTAAGTCACTAGGCATACCTTTGAGTGGGTCAGCGAACTCGACAGATCTCGCCAAATTTCTCACCGTGCGTGTTTTCATTCTGCCTTCTTGAATTTTACCCTACACTCTCCAAATACATAATCCAACCATGTAAAAGTACAATAAAGAAAGGACACATGAAACCCATCCCTCCAGAATACTCAGACTTCTCTCAGTTTTGCCAAATTTGGCCATATGTCAATGTTTGATCTTATGAATATGGTTACCCGTGCCATCATTAAGTAATTCTCCCCAATTAGCACAAACAAGGGCTACTAAGACTTCACCCTAAAATGTCTAACCAACGCACAAGCACAACCCAAAAAAATATCAATCAACTTAAAGAGCAAACATTACGGGCATTTGACGATCAAAAAATACGAGCAAGATTTTTATAATTTAAATAGGCATGAAAATATTCTAATCCTAGTAGTAAAGTGATGACAATGGAGACATGTTGAAACCCAGAGTTTTAGCACAGTCTTACTTGGATCCTTTTTATGATTAATCACTAGTTGAGGATATTAAAATCCGGACTAACTAGTCTTTCAAATAGAAGCTCAAAGAGCTGGAATTATCTAGAAAGAAAAAGAAGAGTCTCAAAGAGACATAATTTCTTTTTGATTAAAAACATAATGGACCCAGTCAGGACCCGCAAAGCATGGCGGACAAGCATTTTCAATAACTCCTTTTCCTCTTTTGCCTCCGAGCTCTTCAACGAAAAAACCTTTCAAGCAAGATGTAGAACCTTGCTCTCACTCACCATCAGGAGTACCTAGATACTCTTCTCCCCAAACCAAAGATTCTTACACTGTGAAAGCTCCTGAAAGCTTTAAGAAAGCAGTTTCCCCCACAACTGCCTCAACAACGGTAAGAACCTCAAAGGTAAAAGAAACCTTTGGAATTGTCTCTTTGCAGGTCTCTCTTATATTGGCCCTTGACAAAGAATATGAAATTTATGAGGTTAAGCATCTTATTAAACCTTTGTTTTCTAATAGAAATTATGTGATACTGATAATCCACTAAAAATAAGAAAATATTTTGTGTTCATCCTTGTTGACACTGGTTTAATAAAAATTGAACACAAACTTAGTGATAATTCGGATCCTGATAATATTGCTTATTCTAAAGTTACTACCAAAATAAATATTCAGCTTTAGCCAGCTTACCACCTATCAACCAACATTACTAAATTCCAAGATGATCTTATTAATAAAGAATTCTAGTAGATTGTAAATCTGCTAAGGACATTCTGCAAAAGGATGTTAAAAATCTTGTTTCTAAACAAATATTTGCAAGGTGACAAGCCTTATTATCCAGTTTAGATTTTCAGATTGAATTTCTCAAAGGTGAAGATAATTCTCTGCCAGATTTTCTAACTCGAGAATTCTTGCAGGGTAAAGCATCATGAGGCCTTCAATAAGAGCCATCAATGGAAGCCCTTTCAAAGATAAGGGAAAAAGCTCCGAAGGGAAACCCTTCAGCCAAACCTTTTGCTATTAGGCCATCTCTGAATGACCAAAATAAATATTCAGCCATAGACTCAAATTTCCAGTCATTATCGAAAAGAATCTCATCCCATTTTAGTAAAGGAACAAAGGTAGTACTGTGCTCTTGGTTGGCTTCCATGAGCATGGTAACTCCCTTGACACTAGAGTTAATAGCCTTTGGGGCTATTGTGGTTTTCATTAGCTTGCAATATACCCTGTATATTACAGCTATTTCTCTAGCGTCAAGGGAGTTACCATGCTCATGGAAGCCAAACAAGAGCACAGTACTACCTTTGTTCCTAGTTTACTAAAATGGGATGTTATTCTTTCCGATAATGACTGGAAATTTGAGTGTATTGCTGAACCCCTTCCTATCCAACCTTCTAGGTCTTCCTAGAAAGTGTTACCCAATTTTCAGATGAATCTATTAACCTTAAGTTTTTAAGATCCAACTCTTTTAACCAAGCTTCTTCAAGTAGAAGAATGTCTTCGATTAGACCTTCATCTTCAAAAACCCGGGAGGATGATGAATTGTCTGAAGCCTCTGAACATGGTAAATTCCACGGCGTAGATTTTACCAATACTATTCCTAAGGTGTATTATGAATCCCCTTCAACTCTAGGAAGTCCTTCGCCTAGCGAAATGAAGCCCTCTTTTCATAGAAAGAAGGATTCTATAGGTGTTATTAAAGCTGCAGAGAATTTTTATCCTGATAAAAGGAAAATCAGTAAATGGTGGAATGACCCACAGCACGATCTTAAGAAAGCTTGGTATGTTGACACATACTCGCAATCACAGAGGATCTCGTTCAGAGACAAATGGTTCAAAGATATGAAAAGATTCAAGACTGAAAATTGAATTCTTTAAATGTTTTGAATGTTCTGGTCAGATTGATGAAACCAATTCATCACTTCAGGTCTTGGTAAACAAGTGGAATACCAAAGAACAGGTTGTTGAAAGTATTACTCCTTATCTTGAAGGTCTTAGCATTCCTTACAGGAAGGAAATCCTGAAAGCAACTCCTTTTAAAAATCCTTCAGAAAAAGATTCTAGCTTCGTGACTATTGCCGATATTAACAAAGTTTTTGAGCAAAACAATTATACCAACCAAGTTCTTCATGTTGTCTCCAGACAGATAGAAGATTCTAACCATAAAAATATTGGTTTTAGTCAGATAGGAAATATGCCTAGCACCTCTAAAAATGGTCTTCATTTAGAGACTAGTCCTATTTTTAAGATCCCCGAATTCTCCCCTAAAGCTTTTCCCAAAGTTTCAAATGAATTCAATAATTCTTCTGACATCCTAGAAAGAATTAATGACCAGCTCTTGAAGCTCAAGATTACTCAGGGCAGTAAATTAAGCGCCGTTAAGGATAGACTTCCCTATTCCAATTTTTTTATCCCAGACCTTCTTTTCCCGATGTTCAATTTGAAGAAAACCATATGCACCCTCAAGGCGTCGCAGATGGAACGGGAATCACAGAATGGAATATAGATGGTATGGCAGAAGGCCAAATCTATAATAAACTCCAAGAGATAGGCATGAATGTCACAGCTTACAAATTGAAGAATTCCACCGACAAACAGGCGGCTAACAGATTAGTTGCAGGTTTCACTGGAACCCTCAAAAATTGGTGGGACAATTATCTCACAGATCAAAACAAAAATGACATTCTAAATGTTGTAGCTAACAAAGCAATTGTTAAACTGAAGGAGGATTAACTACAACCACTGAAGAGATAGTAGAAGATGCTACTGCTACTCTTATCTACAGTATAGCTAAACATTTCGTGGGAGACCCACGACTTTTTCAAGATAGAAGTTTAGAAATTTTAAACAATCTTTACTGCAAGAAACTAACTAATTTCAGGTGGTATAAAGATATGTTTTAAACAAAGTCATGATAAGAGATGACTGCAACAACGACTATTGGAAGGAGAGATTCCTTAGCGGATTACCTCCTCACTTTGCAGAAAAGGTAAAATAAAAAATAAGAGATCGCTGTGAAGGTAAGGTTCCCTATCCTCAACTTTCATATGGAGATCTAATCAGCATGATAAATGTTGTAGCTATGTAAGTTTGTACTGACCTTAACCGTAAAGAACATCTTAAGAAAGAACAAAAGTTCTCTTTTTCAGAACTTGGCAGTTTTTGTCAGGATTTTGGATTCCCTCTTCTCAAACCGCCTTCGGCTAGAAAAGTTTCAAAAGGGGAAAGATCGGGAGAATCATCCCATCATAATAAATCCTCCAAAAGAAAGGATCATTCAAAGAAAAGAAGCAATATAAAGGCTTCTCAGAACACTTCCCCGGAAGAAAAATGTTGGACATGCGGCAAAAGAGGTCATAAATCTCCTGAATGTCCAAGAAACAAAAAGAAGAAAAAGAAAGTCAATCTTCTTGAAGTGAATGAAGAAACCAAGCAAAATCTTTTCTCTATCTTAGAAGAGGAAGAATCAGATACTGATCCTTCTTCAGATAGTGAAACTAGCGATGACGAGTTTCTTAACCTTGCTCAAGACTCTGAAGAAAGCAGTCTAGAGTGCAATTGCCAAGGAGCCTTTTGCCTTTGTGACAGTCAGACTATTGGAGTTATCTCTAAAAATTCGGTTGAAGTTTTATTCACTACAATAGAGCATATCAAAGATGAAGATGCGCGGAGAAATTATCTGTTGCAACTACAAAAGCTTGTTACTAATCAAAAGGAAAAGGAAGTAACTACTAAAGTAACTCCTTTTAGCATGAAACAAATCATGAACATATTTGACAACAACAAGGAAGAACCTTCTATTAACGAGCTTCGTTCAGAAGTAAATCTTCTAAAAGAAGAAATCAGAGAAGTCAAATCTAGACTTCATAAGATTGAAATTGATGCCCTTACAAAAGGAATCCTAAAAGGAACAGAAGGGCCATCAAAAGGAAAAGAACTGGCTAGTTCTGATGACGAAGACAGAAAATCCGAAGAATCTTCACATCCCAGGTATAAATCTGAGGTAGGTATAAATTTGATTACAAAAATTAGACATCAGAGTTCTCATATTCTTATTAAATTAGTCATCAATAATGATTTTGTTCTCAACAAAATTGCTTTATTAGACAGTGGTGCAGATAGAAATTGCATTGTAGAAGGATTAATCCCTACCAAATACCTTCAAAAGGGAACTACCAGACTGTACAGCTCCACTGGTGAGCGTATCCTTATAAATTATAAATTATCCAATGCCCATATTTGCAATGATGGTATATGTCTTTCTAATGATTTTGTTATTACTAAAAATATTAACGAAGAAATCATTCTTGAAATTCCTTTTATCTCTCAGATAAAACCTTTTTTTTTTTAATTTTGATTCTATAACAACAAAGATTTTAGGGAAAGAAATTTCATTTCCTTGTATCGAAACACTTTCTCTTGAAGAAAGTAAATTTTTACATAAACAAACCGCTTTTAAAATAAACCAAATTTGTTTTCTCAAAGAAGATATTAAAATTAAGAAAATTGAGCAAATTTAAAAAACCCCAGGAATGATTGCTAAAATTGCTAATCTTCTAACGAGTTTTGAAAAAGAAATTTGCTCTGATTTTCCAAATGCTTTTTGGGCTCGAAAGACCCATATTATAGATTTACCATATGTTGATGGATTTGATGAAAGGGCCATTTCAACAAAGGCTAGGCCTATTCAAATGAACCATGACTTAATGGAAATCTGCAAAAAAAAAATTAACACTCTTTTGGCTAATAAAATTATTAGACCTTTTAAATCTCCTTGGAGTTGTTCAGCCTTTTATGTTAATAATGCTGCTGAACAAGAACGAGGATCCCCCAGACTTGTTATCAATTACAAGCCTTTAAACACTACTTTGAAATGGATTCGCTATCCAATTCCAAATAAAAGAGATCTCTTAAAAAGAACTTTTAAAGCAAATATTTATAGCAAATTTGATTTGACATCAGGTTTTTGGCAAATCCAAATTTCTGAAACAGATAAATACAAAACTGCTTTCAATGTCCCATTTGGACAATATGAATGGAATGTTATGCCTTTTGGGCTTAAAAATGCCCCATCAGAATTTGAAAATATCATGAATTCTATTTTTAACCACATTAGCAATATATCAATTGTTTATATTGATAATGTATTAATCTTCTCCGAGGAAATTGATTCTCATTTTAAACATCTGAATATTTTCTTTAAAATTATTAAGCACAACGGCTTAGTTATTAGTGCTAAAAAAATAAAATTGTTTCAAACAAAAATCAGATTTTTAGGACATGATTTATATCAAGGTACCTATAAACCTATTTGCAGAGCCATTGAGTTCTCTAAAAAATTTCCCGATATCATTTTTGATAAAACCCAGTTGCAAAAGTTCTTAGGATGCCTTAATTATGTCGCCGACTTTATGCCTAAAGTGAGGCAAATTTGTAAACCTCTTTATGACAGGATCAAAAAGAATCCGACTCCCTGGAGTGAAGAACAAACTAATTCAGTAAGTCTCCTTAAATCGATGGTTAAAAACCTTCCTTGTCTAGGTACTGCTAACCCAGATTATTTTATGATTGTTGAAACAGATGCGTCTGATAAAGGATATGGTGGTATTCTTAAACAAAGAAAACCCCCAGATTCATCAGAACAATTAGTTCGTTATACCTCTAGAATCTGGAATTCTGCGCAGAAAAACTATAGTACCGTTAAGGAGAAAATCTTGTATACACTTCATTTTCAAAAAATGTTCTTTACTTCTCTTCAGTACCTGTAAAGCTTCCGCTATATTAATTAAAAAAACAAGTAAGTTTTTGTTTTACCTTGTGATCCTAAGTCTAATGGTATCAGAGCCAGATTACTCTATTGTTAGCATGAATAGCTAATTATTTTGTTGTCTTGGAGTTAATATTCATGTGATTATTATCTAATGGAGTTACTTTAACATAAGTATTATCTTATTCATGTTTTTATTAACTTCAGTTAACAAGTTTTGGGTCAAGGTTTCCTTTTTTATCCTGTTGAGGTTTCAAACGTTGTCTAAGTATGAGGGTGCCGATTAATTTCCGGCTTTGGGACTTGGTCAGACTGAACTGCGGTCGTTTAGCCTAGGGTGGCGTCGAGACTGCTTGGTGGTCCATCCAATAAGATGACTGACAATGTTTGAGTAACATCCAATATGCTTGATAAAATAAGGAGTAACATCCAAAGCCTATTTAATTTGTTTATACTATTGTTAATCTTTACATGAATTTGATGATTGCTAAAATTGCTAATCTTCTAACAAGTTTCGAAAAAGCAATTTGCTCTGATTTTTCAAATGCTTTTTGGGCTCGAAAGACCCATACTATAGATTTACCATATGTTGATGGATTTGATGAAAGGGCCATTTCAACAAAGGTTAGACCTATTCAAATGAACCATGAATTAATGGAAATCTGTAAAAAAGAAATTAACACTCTTTTGGCTAATAAAATTATTAGACCTTCTAAATCTCCTTGGAGTTGTTCAGCCTTTTATGTTAATAATGCTGCTGAACAAGAACGAGGATCCCCCACACTTGTTATCAATTACAAGGCTTTAAATACTGCTTTGAAATGGATTCACTATCCAATTCTAAATAAAAGAGATCTCTTAAAAAGAACTTTTCAAGAAAATATTTATAGCAAATTTGATTTGAAATCAGGTTTTTGGCAAATCCAAATTTCTGAAAAAGATAAATACAAAACTGCTTTCAATGTCCCATTGGTACAATATGAATGGAATGTTATGCCTTTTAGGCTTAAAAATGCCCTATCAGAATTTCAAAATATTATGAATTCTATTTTTAACCACATTAGCAATATATCAATTGTTTATATTGATGATGTATTAATCTTCTCCGAGGACATTGATTCTCATTTTAAACATCTAAATATTTTCTTTAAAATTATTAAGCACAATGGCTTAGTTGTTAGTGCTAAAAAATAAAATTGTTTCAAACAAAAATCAGATTTTTAGGACATGATTTATATCAAGGTACCTATAAACCTATTGCAGAGCCATTGAGTTCTCTGAAAAATTTCCTGATATCATTCTTGATAAAACCCAGTTGCAAAGGTTCTTAGGAAGCCTTAATTATGTCGCCGACTTTATCCCTAAAGTGAGGCAAATTTGTAAACCTCTTTATGACAGGATCAAAAAGAATCTGACTCCCTGGAGTGAACAACAAACTAATTCAGTAATTCTCCTTAAATCGATGGTTAAAAACCTTCCTTGTCTAGGTATTTCTAACCCAGATTATTTTATGATTGTTGAAACAGATGCGTCTGATAAAGGATATGGTGGTATTCTTATACAAAAAAAAAACAAATTCATCAGAACAATAATTCGTTATACCTCTGGAATCTGGAATTCTGCGCAGAAAAACTATAGTACCGTTAAGAAAGAAATTCTTTCTATAGTACTCTGCATTACTAAATTCCAAGATGATCTTATTAATAAAGAATTCTTGGTTAGAGTAGATTGTAAATCTGCTTAGGACATTCTGCAAAAGGATGTTAAAAAGCTTGTTTCTAAACAAATATTTGCAAGGTGGCAAGCCTTATTATCCAGTTTTGATTTTCAAATTAAATTTCTCAAAGGTGAATATAATTCTCTGCCAGATTTTCTAACTCGAGAATTCTTGCAGGGTAAAGCATCATAAGGCCTTCAATAAGAGCCATCACTGGAATTCCTTTCACAGATAAGGGAAAAAGCTCCGAAGGGAAACCTTCAGCCAAACCTTTTGCTATTAGGCCATCTCTGAATGACCAAATTAAATATTCAGCTTTAGCAAGCTTACCACCTATCAACCCAGCATTTTCAATAACTCTCTTTCCTCCTTTGCCTCCGAGCTCTTCAACGAAAAAACCTTTCAGGCAAGATGTAGAACCTTGCTCTCACTCACCATCAGGAGTACCTAGATACTCTTCTCCCCAAACCAAAGATTCTTACACTATGAAAGCTCCTGAATGCTTCAAGGAAGCAGTTTCCCCCTCAACTGCCTCAACGACGGTAAGAACCTCAATGGTAAAAGAAACCTTTGGAATTGTCTCTTTGCAGGTCTCTCCTATATTGGCCCTTGACAAAGAATATGAAAATTATGAGGTTAAGCATCTTGTTAAACCTCTGTTTTCTAATAGAAATTATGTGGATACTGATAATCCACTAAAAACAAGAAAATATTTTGAGTTCATCCTTGTTGACACTGGTTCAATAGAAATTGAACACAAACTTAGTGATAATTCAGATCATGATAGTATTACTTATTCTAAAGTTACTATCAAAATTTTTTTATCTCCTTTTGAGTGGAAGGTTGATCACTTGCATACTCCAATCAACCTATCGAGGGAACACAGATCTCAAACCTACAATTGGCATGACTACAGATCAGCCTGGTTCAATTTCCTCTATCTTAGACCAACTACTCATACGTGGTTCGTCAAGTATAGTCCAGAAGTGACCAAAAAGGTCATCCCAAGGTGGTTCTATGAATGGTGGAACTGTTTTGGTGGTAATAAACAGGTTTTGCCAAAACTCTTTGCTGACCGATATAGTCAGTTCCAGCATGAACATGACATCTCTTCTCTCCCAGAGAATATTAAATTATGTAAATATTTTATTCAGAAAAGAATTTCGTATATTATTAGTTGGACTTTTTGTATTGCAAAATTTGACAGGATCAAATATCTGTCTAGAGAAGTCTTAATTAAAGGATGGTCTCCAACTCCAAAAGAAGCAGCAACTACTAATCAGTCGATCTCTAGAAGATATCCACAAAAACCATTGTCCAAGAGCGATCTGAAGAAAAGATTACAGAAAGCTTTATCGGACCTAGATTCTGAAGATAATGAACATCCATAACGAAGCTCATTGAGGAAGCTTCATCATCACAAAGTGATGACAGTGGAGACATGTTGAAACCTAGAGTTTTAGCACAGTCTTACTTGGATCCTTTTTATGATTAATCACTAGTTGAGGATATTAAAATCCGGACTAACTAGTCTTTCAGATAGAAGCTCAAAGAGCTGGAATTATCTAGAAAGAAAAAGAAAATTCTCAAAGAGACATAATTTCTTTTTGATTAAAAACATAATGGACCCAGTCAGGACCCGCAAAGCGTGGTCGACAAGCATGGCCGACATAACTTATCAAAAGATAAAGATATAAAATAAAAGATGCTTTTTAAAAGAAAAAGCAATCGATGACAGCCAAAGCTTACCTTGCTTTTTAAAAGCAATGGACGGAAAACAAGAGCCAATGAAGAAGAAGCCTTTAGATTTTCTCCTGTCTTCTTCTTTAATTGCGAAGTCTTTAAATAGACTTGAACAGATATACTAAAAATTCTAACATGATTCTAGCATAATTCAATAGCCCTAATCAAACTACATAAGAATTCAATAGTATTAAGACATAATTAAGTTACCCATAAAGTAGTCAAAAACAAGGGTTCATGAATTACATAGGTTCATAAAATAATTAGGTTAAATTCATCTAATTAACCTCAAATCAATCAGTATATAATGATTCAAAACGTTTTATGCAATAACCCATGGACAGATATCAAAATTGGACAAGTTCATCTTTGGAAGACTTTAGAAATCACTTTGAAGTTTGGCTCCTTGAAGAAAAGAGATTCAAGGATGAAGACCATACCTGAATTGTGATGAAAAGCCCACAAAATTGATGGAGAAATACATGAGAAAAATAGTCTTCTTCCTTGGAGCTCCCAAGCTTCAACAATGGTAGTTTTGGAGAGAAGAATGGAGAGGTTTTGTTTTGAGTTGATAGTTTTGCTTTCATTGGTGAGTTTAGGGGTATAAAAAGACTCAATATTAGTCAATAAGTCATCTCAAAATTGCCCAAAACACCCCTGCACTTATTAGTCATTTTAACAAACTCAAATTTGAATTAAGAACAACGCGACCAAATCTGGGAGTTTATTGTGCGTCGCGGAGGAATTTTCAAATCTTGGTTCTGGAAAATTTTGATCCAGAATGGTTTGTGACAGACCCGCATCGCATGAAAAGATTTTTTCTCAAGTCGTGTTGGCTACGCGGCGCGCAGCAGCTTCCTGATCTTAGCTCTTTGGCAGCTTCGATGGCCCATGTTTGGGTCCTCCTCGGGACCCTTAGGCTAGTCCTCGGGGCGTCGTTCTGGGACATTTTGACCCTTTACATGTCAGGATATGCGTAGGAACCATATGTAGTTAATTTCACCTTCAAAACATCCCCCAAAACTCCACTACAAAATACTACGACACTCTAGTTCAACTTTAACTAGTTTTCGGACGTCCTGGACGTTTGACCTCCAAACACTTAAAAACTTTATATACTTCCTATGAACACTATTATTAACCATTTGAAGACTGTAAACCATCATTAAACAAGTGTTAGTCTCTAGTTCATCCTAGCTCATTTTTGAGGATGTAACAAGAACACTTTTAAAAAATCAAATATACACACGTCAAATATATTGTAGAAAAACATGCTAACTAGATCGGCGAATAATTGAACCTCTTTACAGAGCTTAATCAGGCTCTCCAAACAAATTGGCTTCGAATTATAACAAGTTGGTGGTGGAAAATGTTGTTTGGCGATGCGTCGACTATTTTTGGAAAGAATGGGTTTATTCTCTGAACTGCACAGTATGATAAAGGTTTGGGTCAACGTACAAAACGTTATTCGAGATGCCTTTGGCAAATCGCAAAGTGATATTGGTGATTAGTAGGTTTATTCGTTGAAAGTCACAAACTCAAACTTAATCTTTAACATCAAATAAAGGGCAATATGAAGTCACTAGGCATACCTTTGAGTGGGTCGGCGAACTCGATAGATCTCGCCAAATTTCTCACCGTGCGTGTTTTCATTCTGCCTTCTTGAACTTCACCCTACACTCTCCAAATACATAATCCAACCATGTAAAAGTACAATAAAGAAAGGACACATGAAACCCATCCCTCCAGAATACTCAGACTTCTCTCAGTTTTGCTAAATTTGGCTATATGTCAATGTTTGATCTTATGAATATGGTTACCCGTGCCATCATTAAGTAATTCTCCCCAATTAGCACAAACAACGTCTACTAAGACTTCACCCAAAAATGTCTAACCAACACACAAGCACAACCCAACAAAATATCAATCAACTTAAAGAGCAAACATTACGACCATTTGACGATCAAAATAATACGAGCAAGATTTTTAAAATTTAAATAGGCATGAAAATATTCTTATCCTAGTAGTGAGGCCCAACATACGTCAATACGATACTATTATTACAAATTAGTTTAAAAACATTCAACAACAAACTCGGGTTTTTAGGACTATCCTTTAATGTCGATTGATATATAATTCAAATGCTAGGCGGCAAAAAAATCCTAGTACAAGTACCAATCAACAAGTAAAATACTAATGGAAAGAAAAAATATTTAAATTTCTACCTTGATGCGAGAATGTGAAGTTTAAAAACGAGGGGAAGTGAAGAAGTTTGAATTCTAGAACTATTGGCCAATATAAACTGCCAGTTTGTTTCTATTTAGCAACATTAGATAGATCCCCAACCCACTCGGCGATGTTCCAAATGGTTGCTTACGTCGTTGAGTTTTACATGGCCTACTATCACGACCGAAGTCTAGACCCCATACGAGACCGGCATCGTTGACCTCTCAGAGGTCGCAGACAAGCCTACATACGTAATCATTACTTCATCTAGGTTAATTTTAGCGGAAAATTTGAACTTTTTGTTACTTAACATTCATATAAGACATTCTACATAAACTCATAAACGTTCACAATCAACTATCTAATATTAAGATCATCAAATGAAAGAAATAGTTCCATACTGCATTAAGTGTATACTTGCCAAAATGGCACCAATACAATGTCGGAAATAAGATGAGAAAGAAACGCTAGTGGAACATACTCCACTAACTCAAACCTATATCTAAGATAGAATATAATGGGCAAGCGTCCTCGAAAGCATGAGGGCCTACCAAATCCGAATGAATGCTCCACGTCCGGATAGCTGCAACGTCGTACTGTAAGCTCTAACGTCCACATGTTCCTGCACCTAAAAGTAGATATTGTATGGGATTAGTACACACTTGTACTAAGTATGGGTATATGCAATCACACACCAAGGACATGCATGAGTAAGAATAGCTCTTTCCTAACAACATGATTTATGGAAAGTCAAGTGAGTGGACTTGCCAAATTTGGATTAGGAAAGTCAGTGGACTTGCCAAATTTGGATTATGAAAGTCATGCCATTAGAGTAACATGCATCATCATACTTATCATTTTGCAAGCAGCACATAACGTATTGCACATATCTATCACGTAGTTCACATCATTCTTTCATATGCCATGAGACCTTGGAATCATGGACGTGACATTAGGACTTCCCAAAATGAGGGCTCAACATATGGGACCTCAACTAGGGAGCCTTCTTTAGCAAACACAGAGTCTGCTTCATTCATTCATACGTACTTCATTTTCATTCATTCATATACTAGTGCAATCACTAGTCATACCTAGGATGTAGTTTAAGACTCTCATCGGGTTTGCTGTGCAATGACCAAGAATAAGCTAGTGTCATTACTTGAATATAGCTCACCTGTTAATTATCCTATCCTAACACCTTTGGTATTGTTCATTTCATTATGCGCATTCTTTGAGGCTGGCCTCATTCTTTCTTTGGGAACTTTAACCTTAACAGACATAGATCATGTGAGTATAGGTTCAAACACTAGGAGATATAAGGAGACCCATACCCGGCATGCCGGACAGTCTCATCTCATGAGAGTTACGTGAACCTCCGCCCTTCCCGAAGGAAGGCATCACCGCTCATAGCTAGCCTATCGGTGCTCAGTATAAAGTTCCATTACATTCAACTCATACATCATGGAAGCTCGCTTCTAGCATGAGGAAATCATAGATCATTAGATTATTTCTCATCTCATTATTCGTATTAAGTATGCATTAACTTCAATACTTTCATTAGAGTGTTCATAGAGACTGGTCTTCATTAGCTTTACACTCTCATAGGTGAGTACGTTTTGGTAACATTTACTTAGGCTCATTTGAGATTGCTCTCATATTTCACATTAGCCTCTTATCATATTGTAACCTCATTCATTAACTTTAACACATTTGCTTTTCATAATTACTCACCCCTTCACGTGAATGTTTATTTCATCATATTCCAATGCACTTGGCCATTTAGTGTGTTTCACACTCTTACTTAACCCTTCTAGGGTTACATCATTTTATCATATACATCTTAGGCTCACCTACTTTTAAACGTATGCTAGACTTATGAGTCACACATACAAGCCATGAGGCTTCATTCATAGTTTGTCTAAGTGATTCATGTTTACCCAAGATTATGTGGTACAAGACTTACGCATCTTGTAGATCAAGAATCCACTAAAATTTGAATAAAAACCTTGTAGTCTTTGTCTTCTACCTTAAGCACTTCTTTTTCTTCAATGGATTTTGGAAAAAGAGAGTGTTTCTTGAGAGATGAGAGAAAACTCTTTTGATATGATTTGGAACGTGTAAAAGTGTTCTAAAACTGACTTAATATCCATATATAGTCGTCCTATGAATTACCCAAAATACCCTCCACTTAAATTGTTTTTTTTATGAAGTGAAATTACCAAAAATACGACTTTAACGATTCTGGGAAGTGGTTGCGCATCGCGGGGAACAAATCCCATCATTTTTCTAAAATTTTGGGTTGCGGAAGTGAGGTGTGTGTCATCCTCGCGTTGTGAGGCTTACCCTCACATCTTTAGGCATTAAACCTCATGAGGAACGTGCGTTGCACACTTGTTCCTCCAATTCTGCCTGTTCGCAGGCTGCCAGGAAGTGTGCCCACCAATTCTTGGGTCCTTCCTAAGGACCCTTCGGGTGGTCATTGGGGTGTCGTTACCGGACGTTTGGACCCTTTGTAATACATACTACCTATCCAAGGTCTCTTTACAAGTTTTGGACTTATTTTGACACCTCTAAACTTTCACCAAACATAGGAACGTCAACTAGTTCAAATTAGCTAGTTTCCGAAAGTCGAGGTCTTTCTTTGTCGTTTTGGCTCTAACCTTTTCTAAATGAGTGTATTACATTAATATAGGTCTAGAAATATTATTTTAAAAATTATTAAATAGATTAAGTTGTAGTCTAAGTAATGGCATTTCCGGAGTGTAACAATGGGCGATCTCCTTATGTCTTACTTAGGGGAGCCTTTGGACAACTTAGGATATGATTATTTCATGTGTAATTTTGGGTTTAATGTAAGCATGTTCCTATGTTAAGAAAAATTGATGTTTTACCTTATGTGCTAAATGATAATACCATATGATATTTTGTAACTTAATTCATGAAGGTTTTTACCAAAATAGCATGACTTGTATGTTTCTTCGAAATTGTCCCTTTTGCATTATTTTGCATAATAACATACCTAGTACAATGTTTGTACTAACTTCATACTTTTCTATACTCTATAATCATAGGTTGGAAGCAAGTGGATGTTTTGAAGTCAAGCTTGGGAATCGACTCTCTCAAGACTAAGTATGTCCTCATATTTTAAACATTATTTTAAACATTATTAAATAGATTAAGTTCTAGTCTAAGTAATGGCATTTCCGGAGTGTAACAATGGGCGATCTCCTTATGTCTTACTTAGGGGAGCCTTTGGACAACTTAGGATAGGAGTAGTTCATGTGTAATTTTGGGTTTAATGTAAGCATGTTCCTATGTTAAGAAAAATTGAAGTTTTACCTTATGTGCTAAATGATAATACTATATGATGTTTTGTAACATAATTCATGAAGGTTTTTACCAAAATAGCATGACTTGTGTGTTTCTTCTAAATTGTCCCTTTTTGCATTATTTTGCATAATGCCATACTTAGTAAAATGTTTGTACTAACCATACTTGTCTATACTCTATAGTTATAGGTTGGAAGCAAGTGGATGTTTTGAAGTCAAGTTTGGGAATCTACTCTCTCAAGACTAAGTATGTCCTCATATATTCAAGCGCATTGTTTTTATTTCTTTAGTTCTTCTTTAAGAGTTATTATGTATTTTCTTTCAATGTAAAGGCTCGTGTCCCTAAGATATTTATGTTGTGTCTTAAGTTGTGTTGTGACGATGAGACTATCCTTTGTATTTATAAAAGATGTTTTCCTTATAATTATTTATCGTGAAAAGTTTTAAATTCCGCACTACTTTTCATGTCTTATGTAATGAATGATAGTTAAGAGGCTAGTGCAAGACCTTCGAAAGGTCAAGTACGCCTTGTTACGAACTAAGGGTTGCCCTTACTTCTAGTGTGTACTTGCGGGTCGTTACACTACACATTCCTATATTTTTTCATCACTTGTCCTTTCTGAAAATGTTACATCCATGAGACTTAATTATGATGTGTTGGTTGAAAATCCATTTGGTTATCAGGTTGTGTATAATCGAATTTATCATGATTGTGACTTCGTGATTCAAAATCTAGTCTTCCCTATAGATTTGATTGAAATGCCCTTCAAGGATTTTGATGTTATTATAGGGATGAACTGGCTTTATAAATATCATACAGTCGTAGATAGTAGATCAAAGCATGTGACTTTTAAAGATCCTACATGTTCACATATCATCATACAAGGCGAAAGATCTTTGACATCTAGTATTATTTTTGCAGCCTTGGCAAGAAAGTTGATGCATCAAGGTTGTGGGGCATACCTCGCTCACAAAGTTAATACACGGTTCGAGAGTCCTTGTATCAAGGACATATCTTCTGTATGTGATTTTCCAGAAGTCTTCCCAGAAAACCTTCTTGGATTTCCCCCAGAAAGAGAAATTGAATTTCCAATCGAGCTTATTACTTGCTCTACCCCTATTTCCACCATTCCTTATAGAATGGCTCCACCAGAATTAAGAGAATGGAAATCTCAATTGAAAGAACTTCTTGACAAAAGTTTCATTCGAATTAGTGTTTCGCCTTGGGGAGCCCCTGTTTTATTTATAAAGAAGAAAGATGGCACTCTTAGGCTTTGTATTGACTATAGATAATTGAAAAGAATAACCATAAAGATTAGATATCCATTACCAAGGATTGATAATTTGTTTGACAAACTGAAGGGTGCTAAAGTATTCTCAAATATCGATTTAAGGTCTGGATATTAACAACTATGTGTTAGAGAGAATGATGTTGCTAAGACTGCTTTTAGAACCCGGTATGGTCATTATGAATTTTTGGTGATGCCATTTGAATTGACAAATGCTCCTGTAGTATTCATTGATCTAATGAATCGGGTATTCAAGACTTACCTTGATCATTTTGTGGTTCTTTTTATAGATGATATCTTAATATATTCCAGAAGTAGTGAAGACCATGATAAACACCTCCGGATTATTTTGCAGATTTTGAAGGAGAAAGAACTTTATGCTAAACTTTCTATATGTGAATTTTGGCATGATGAAGTTTCTTTTCTGGGACATGTTGTATCAAGTAAAGGTGTAATGGTTGATCCTAGTAAGATAAGAACAATTTTTGAATGGAGACCTTCCAATAGTCCGACTGAGGTAAGAAGTTTCTTGGGCTTAGTATGATACTGTAGAAGATGTTTTAAAGGCTTGTCCATTATTGACTCCCCTTTGACTAAACTCTTGCAGAAGGAAGTAAAGTTTATTTAGGATGAAAAATGTCAAAAGAACTTTGAAACACTCAAATCCTTGTTGACTCAAGCGCCTATACTTACTCTACCAATTGAAGGGAAAGAATATGCAGTGTAAAGTGATGCTTCTCACAACAGTCTAAGATGCGTTTTGATGTAAGAATGGAAGGTAATATCTTATGCCTCTCGGAAAATAAAACAATATGAATTGAATTATCCTACTCGTGATCTTGAACTTGCTGCTATAGTGTTTGCTTTAAAAATATGGCGACATTATTTGTATGGACAGAAATGTCATATACTCACTGTTCACAAGAGATTAAAGTACTTGGGTACTCAAAAGGTGCTAAAGATAAGACAACGTAGATGGCTTGAACTTATCAAGTATTATGACTGCACGATTGATTATCATCCACGTAAAGCTAATGTGGTTGCCGATGCCTTGAGTCGAAAATCCTTCTCAAGCATTTCTGTGAGTCCTTTGACATTGATCCTTGAGTTAAGAGCCATGAATGTTTGCTTTACACCTAATTCAAATGGTTTAGTTAATGCTAATTTGCAAGTAAGGCCTATATTACTTGAACAGGTGAAGGAAGCACAAAGTTAGTTGACAAACTTGTAAAATTAATTAGAGAGGTCAAAAATAGGGAAAATCATTATTTTACATTAACAAAGTAAGGTGTCTTACTTTATCAAAATAGGTTATGCGTCCCTAATGATGACAAATTGAGGAGAGAAATATTAAAAGAAGCACATACTTCACCATATGCAATGCATCCTGGAGGTACGAAGATGTACCAGACTATCAAAGAAAATTATTTGTAGAATGGTATGAAGAGACACATTGCGGAGTTCATTTCAAAAATTTTGGTTTGTCAACAAGTAAAGGCAGAACATCAAGTCCCGGTTGGTTTACTACAACCCTTGCCGATGACAGAATAAAAATGGGAGAGAATAACTATGGACTTTGTTTCTGGACTTCCACGTACTCAAAGAAATCATAATGCAATATGGGTGATTGTTGATAGGCTAACCAAGAGTTCTCACCTCTTAGCAATTAGAATGGATTACTCACTTTACCATTTAGCCGAGTTGTACATTAATGATATTGTAAGACTACATGGGATCCCTGTATCTAATGTATCTGACTGAGACCTAAGGTTTACATCTAGATTTTGGGGCAGCTTGCAGGAAGCTTTGAGTACTAAGTTGAAATTTAGAACTTCGTTCCATCCTCAGACAAACGGCAAGTCGGAAAGAGTGATACAAAATTTGGAGGATATGCTTCGAGCTTGCATTATAGAGTTTGAGGGTAGTTGGGACAAACACTTGGCTTTGATAGAATTTGCTTACAATAATAGCTACCAATCAAGTATTGGAATGCCTCCCTATGAAGCCTTATATGGAAGAAAATGTCGGACCCCTCTTTGTTGGAATGAAATTGGTGAAAGAAAGCTTATTGGTCCTGAAATGGTGCAGCAAACTGAGGAAAATGTGAAAATTATCAAGGATCGTTTAAAGATTTCATCGGATAGAAAAAAGTCGTATGCTGATCTTAAAAGTCATGACATTGAATATCAAGTTGTAGATAAAGTTTCCTTAAAGGTGTCTCTATAGAAAAATATTATGAGATTTGGCCAAAAATGAAAACTTAGTCCCTGATTTATTGGACCTTATGAGATACTTGAAAGGGTTGGACCATTTGCATATAAATTAGACTGTCCACACGAGTTAGACAAGATCTACAATGTCTTCCATGTTTCTATGCTTAGAACATACCGTTCTGATCCATCTCATGTTCTTCCAGTTGAATCCATTTAGGTTAATCCTGACTTGACGTATGATGAAGAACCTATACTAATTCAATCTCGGAAAGTAAAGAAGCTTAAGAACAAGAAAATACCCATAGTAAAGGTACTTTGTGTGAACCATTCTGGAAAGAAGCTTCCTGGGAGAGAGAAGAAGATATGCGGACTCAATATCCGCACTTGTTTAAGGACTAGCCTAATGTAATTTCGAGACAAAATTTCTTTAGGGGGGGGGGGGGGGAGAGTTGTAACACCCTAAAATGCTAGACCAAGAGTTTCATGTTAATATTTCTTAATTACTATAATGTGTTTTATTCTCATTTTGGGAACTTGAAATTTTGTGATAATTGAAAATGTGCTTAACATAATTGTTATCGTAATTTAAGGTATTGTATGAGGGTATTTGTGTAAATTGACTAATTAGAATTACAAGTAAGCTGAAGTTATGGTATCAAGTATATATATATATATATATATATATATATATATATATATATATATATATATATATATATATATATATATATATATATATATATATATATATATATATATATAGGAGTATATTTATGCAATTTGGGCAGCACACAATTATTTGGGCAGCGCCTTTTGGTGACATTTGTCCATGTGATGAGGATAATTTGTGTAGCTATATATTTCACACCTCCTCTTTTGAATTTCGTATAACTTGAAGTATAGGAACCTTAGAACATTACCTAAAGAGTTTTTCTTCAAAATAAAGAGAAAATCTACCTCCTTTTGGCTTGAATCCAACAAACACACACTTCCTTTTGTTAAGTGACGAAATCTGCTTTTGAACTGGATAGTGTTTGGTATTCTATGCATATATCTTTTGATAGAACTTAGTTTGCAGTAAGTAAATATGATTTGGAAATATATTTCGTAGTTCTACAACTCTTACGTTTATGGAAAGCTCTAATATTTCTGTTATGGATTCGAAATATTGGAGCAGCATAGGACAAGTTCAGTCTAGCTACTGGAATTAGAAATTCTGTCTATTCAACTGTTAGTGTTTTGATTTTATATTTTTCTACAAAACGTATTTTGAGGTTATTATTAGTTATTTTCAATCTTAATAAATTTACCTACATATTTTATAAAGTATATCAAGCTAGTTTTGCCATTTTCTCTTTAAAATCTTAGTTGCGACATGAGACATTAAGCTGGACAGAATCACTGTTCTGGCAGCATAGTCGTCTTTGTAAAGTCTAAGCATACTTGTGATGATTATCTTGATTTAATTCAACATTATTGAGATACTAGAAATTAAAAAAGTTATTTAATTTTATTTTTAAGGTTGTATATACTCGTGAACAAGTTGAGGACCTTGAGACGTTTGTGGGTGTACGGTTTGAACTCTTGAAGTGGTGTTGGACTGTTTCTTGTCTAAAGAACTGAGATTTGTGTATAAACTTGTACTTGTACTATTTTTACCTTCTGGTATATCTTAAATATTATCTTGGTACCTTGGTGACCTCTTGTCACTTTGCATTGTCGTGTTATGGTCATTTGTGATGTTAAAGACTCTTGTGTAACTCGGCCACTTGTACGGATTGTTTGATCACTTGGCATTCTTGTTGGGGGGTTTTCCTTCTAGTGGCTGTGACTTTTTCACTATTGGCATGCCTCTTGATTCGGATCATTTGTCATCTTGACTCTATATTTTTAGTTTGCCTTAAGTATGGGAGTTGTCCATTTTAAGTACGAACTAGAAAGCCATTTTTAATATGGTTCTTGGTTCTCTTGATTATTGAGATTTGACCCTTCTTGATACAGGGCGTCGACCCTTCTTGATACCTATTTGTTCTTAGTGTGATGACATGATGTATGTATTGGGCGAGTCTTGTTATTGAACCTCTTGGAAAATTGTACTATGAACGCTATTGCCATTTGGAGCCTTAATTATCAAACTTGATACTCTTTGTATATTGTTTACTTGATTTACTGATTATATTTTAACTATGCTGCCCTTAACTTGAGAATAATTACTTGATGAATCTAAGGGCGCCGAATCTATAGTTTTTACACCACTAATCTTTATGCATAGCGATAGTAGTTTGTATCGTAGGGAATGTTCAAGAGGACGCTTGAAGTTTGTCATTGAAGATGGAGACTTTGAAAGCCTTAAAGAAGATCACACTTGCATATAGGCATATATATATTTTGTATAAGCCTTGGGACTTGTACATGATCTATATGTTGTATATTTACATGAGATTTTGAGGGCTTATTTGGTCATGTCACCGTGGGTTGTAATATAAGTACAACTATATGTTTTTATCTTTTTGGGGTGTGTAAACCAATGTCTTGTCATAGACTAATTTGCTATATGTTCTGTAAGTTTCTCTGAAGCATGAACCGGCTGATTTCGATACTCGGAAGTTGGTAATATTCTTGTTGTTTCATCCTTATGTGTGAGGATAATATATGAATGATAATCTTATTGGTGATTTACTTTGAAGATTTTTGGAGGATTTTTTGTCATAAGTTAAAATTCTATGTCATATCAATTTCGATTTAAAATAAATATTTAAATGGGCAAGATGCACATCCTTAACTAAATTATTCTTTATGAACCTAATCCCTCAACTAGATTAAAATCAGTATGCTCTTCGTTAATCTCTTTTAAATTACGCAGGTATTAAATTGGGTTTCTTGTCAAGTTGTAGTACCTTTCAGAAAGGGTCGCTACATTAATTATGTACTTTTCATTAAAAATAGTGATCATCAGTTGGATCAATTATCCCTATTTCTGCATCACAAGAGAGAATAAAATGAGGTATTGGGCAGTTTAGTTATTCGCAAAGATGAGACCGAAAGAAGATTCTATGAACGGATTTTATGTGAACGTAATAAGGTTAGTGTCATTGAAAATAACCCAGCCTATCCATGAGTGTCCAGCACTATAGAGCAACACAATTACTTCTATGGGGTATCAATTTAAAATCCCCCCACCCTAGTTTAATTGATACTTATTTGAATTTCTGAAATAGTGGTTAATTATGACTATTGATAGCAAAACCCTTTGGATAAATTTTGTGGAATCATCCACCCACATAGTTTTATTACTAGAAATAAATTGATTTACATTCAAAATTTCTTGATAGAATTCAATAAGTTATATCATTCTGTCTGGGATTCGACCCCGACTTATATTTTAATATTTTTACTGACCATGGTCGCTTAGTCTTTGGATTTGTTTTAGATAATAGTTTGAGCATTATCAAAATGGAGCCACTATCGGGAAGTGATGACTGAGAATTTCATTTGAGAAATTAGTTTGTAAAAGTGTTTAATTGTAGTATATTGTTGCTTGGTGTTGTTGTTGGCTGATTTGTTGGTGTATATCGTGAGTGAACAAGGTAGTGACAATTATACTCACTATGGATAAAACAACAACATGGGTGATTTGAATGACATGCCCATGAATGTCGTTCAAACTACGTGTGCCATCAGATTACCTCTCACAACTGGGAGGGAAAGTTTTCATTTAACGGGAATAATGCTACATCTACTCTGGTTAAGAGGAATGTTTTGGGGCTTAGATCATCAAGATCCCATCAACACCTTATGAACATTTTGGTTGGTGTGGCCCATTTGCGTTCATGAAGTTTTCACGATAGTCCATAAGGTTGAGGTTGTCTTAGTTCTCTTTGTGGGTGAGCTATTATGTGGTTGACGATATTTCCAAATTATTCTATCACTTTGTGGGATGAGTTAACTGAAGATATCATCTAGATATTCTTTCCCTCAATGATGGTATAAATCAAGGACATTTATACAAAACTTCAAGAGAATTCAAGGTGAACCTCTACAGGAGATATGGTTGTTGTTTTGGAGAATAATCTTGCAATGTACAACACATGGTTTCACAGACAATTTTCTGCTACAATACTTCTATTATAGCCTTGATTCAAACAAGAAAGGTTAGATGATCAACTTGGCCAAGGTGAGCTGATGCGATAAGAGTACAAGGTAGCGTCATTGTTGCTTGATGACATGACTAACATAAATCGAGAATGGCATACTATGGAGGACTATATATATTCTCTACAATTGTGCATCATCAGGGGACAAATGGAGAAAGAGCATGAGTGAGACAAAAACATAGAGAAAATGATGATTAACCTCGATGTGTTGTCGAAGCCTGTCATGGGCGAATGATTGAAATTGATGAATGTGATTGGAACAAGTAGTAGGCAGTGTCAAAAGTTGCAACAAGGAAATAACACATGGTTGGAAAGATTAGAGAGGTAGAAATTTTAGCAATAGGGAAGCTAAAAAAGATAGGTATATTCCTCCCCATGATCATCAATGACCAAAAGAAACAACTGGTCTGGAAGGAAATCCAACTCAGGAAATGCTCACAAGGATCTTCAACAAGGTAAAAGAGTATGATCAGGTGTTAAAAAGGCTGAAAATGAATTCTCCACCTTATCTCAAATATTGACCTTACATTTGGTGTCTATCAAACAACTAGGGACTCAAATGTGCCAAATATCCACCTATCTCATTCCAAGGCAAAAAGATAACATTGCCTAGTGATACCATACCATACCCCAAGAAAATGATTATTATGGAATTAAGAACTATGTCGTGCCATGACATTAAATAAGGTTCTCATGGAAGGCCATCCAAGTTTTACTTTTTTTTTCTTTCATCAACGTGTGTTGTGAGTCAAGGTTTAAAAGAATTAAAAATGTTGCGAATCCTTTGAAGTAGTGCGGACTCATTTTTGTCTGCCTTTTGAGTTGGAAAAACGGAAAAAATATACTATAAACTTACGCAATATGAACTCCAAATGGAGATCTACTGAATATACTTTGTGGACACAATCGAGTTTACCAAAATAAACATTCAAATATGGTATCCGTTAAGGCTTCATCAATGATCTTCATCTCTTTTGGTGATTCAAAGAATGCATTCATCGATGTTAGTCGTAGGCCGCCGAACATGCCTGACATAAAAAAGCCAAGGGTCTTTTCATTTTAAAAAAAAAACCTTTGCTAACTCTGATCTGCTTCTCTTCCCTAAGCTTCCAATATCATATTTTAGTGAGTGATAAGTCCACAAATTGGAATCATTTAGGGTTATATTTTTATATTAATAGTGTGCTTAAATGCTTGTTTTGTCTTAATTACTGACAATAACCTTGATCTTTAGGTATTTCGAGTTTGAGGCAAATCATGGACTCTACTTAGCAAAAAGTAGTAAAAATGATTAAAACAACGAAGAAATGAAGCCCTGAGGATCGCCGATCCCACTTGGCAAATCTTTCATATGTCTGAATATCACCATTTGTTCCAGTGAGCTGAGCCATGAAGGAACTGATCAAATTGTCGGATAACAGGAGCAATTGTTGCATCAGCAAGAATTTCCGCAAAGCAAAACCTTATCGCCCATTGATGAAGAAAATGAAGATGCTTAGATTAAGCGCAAGACGGCGATGACACTTCCATAGGGCGAATCACTGAATTGTTTGGTGATTCCGAGTTAGTACACCAAATTATTTACAGCAACACAAATCTGTGAAAACTATAAATACTTGTGTAGTTTTTGATCTTCGTATAAATTATTCTCAAACTTTTAGTAAATTTTTAGATTATTTTTATCTTTTTTTGAGCTCTATGTTTGAGAGGGTTTTCGGAAAAGAACTTGAAGACTAAAAAGGTTTCATCTCTAAGGATTTGGACTTGTGACTCTTAGATTCTTCATTCTTGGCCTGCAACAAGACTTAAATATTCATACCCATTTGAATGTAAGCTCATTTAGGTATAATTTTCTATCTCTTGATGTGTGGCTAAAACCCCCAATTCTTGGGGTGTGATTTAGGGAATATGAGTTAAGCTCATTGTTGGGTCTTTCTAGCTAATATATAATTTTAGATTACTTGTGATTTTCTTTAGTGTTTGTGGATGAATCAAATGAATTTGTAGTTGCAAATAAAAGTTTATTTATGTGTTTTTGGCTTGCTCGAGAGAAAAGTCGTGAAACTAAGACTACTAAATTGATGGCCGGTGGGAGTGGGTCAACATAAGGCTCAGCTCGAGAGTGTGAGCCCTAGTCTCATTCCACCACACAAAGCTCGAGAGAGGGAGTGCATTGTCTTAGTCTGGTCTTCATGCATCAAGTGGGTGTACGAGAAGAACCTATTTGAGATTAGGTAAGTTCCGAGAGAGAGAGCTTATCCCCCTTAAATATTAGACTAGTCACAATTATTTTATAAATCTCTTATCGAAAGCATGTTCCCAACAATTTACCTTAACCCATATTCCCAATCACATCCCAAGAATTTCCCATCTCATTACTTAGACTCTCTTGTAATTTTCGTTAACTTTTACTACTAGTGACAAAAAAAACCATTGATATTTGATGCTTACATCACCCTATCTTTAATTTATAATGATTTAATTTGATAATGTCTTTAGCTATGACTAGTTAGAATGTAATTTTATTTTTCTATAAATTCTCACAACAACTCCCTCTGGAAACGACCCCAACCCTTTGTTGGGTTACTATACCACATTACGATTGTGGACATTTGTATTGGAATTTGTGTTTTTATAATGTCACCTATAAAAATGACGTCGTTGCCAGGGAATGGTGTTACATGAGAAGATGTAGTAAGTAGAGTTTTCATTGTTAATTAGTTGGAGTTTGACTAACTTTACTTTTAGTTTTGTTTATTTTGTCGTGTCATTTTATGCAGGCATCAATGGCTGAGGGAAGGAGTTACAAGTCGGCTGACACGAATCAATAAATTGAGGGTAACTCTAAGTTATGTGCACTGGTAACTCATCTTAACGACTTTAACAGTAAAATCTCAGAGGTGGCAAACTTGTGAAAGTGCCAAGGGAGGTACATGCCTCCTTATGAGCGAGTTATAAGGTCCAGGAGCAATGAAGATAAACGTATAGAGGATACACTATTGATAATACTCCAAAAGCTTGAAGAGCGAGATAGAATGATAGAAATTTTGAAGGAAAGCGTGGAGACACTGAGTCAGATGAGTGGCTCGCACTCAATATCAATAAAGTCGTTCGAAGACCTCTTAGAAAATGTATTACCGCATCTCTACCCTAGTAGTAAAGGAGGGTTACCTAACATCTTAAGGTAAAACCCCAGAGATTAAGCTTGACTGATAGATCACGTCGAGCGACAACGTTAAATAAGGAACTTCTTGGGAGGCAACCCAAGGTTTTATCCCTTTAAGTTAGTATCTTAGAATAATGGTGTGTTAATTTTGTAGGCTAAATCAAGGAATGTTTTGAAAACTGCAGGTTGGCGAACTGAGGATCTGGTTGGCGTATCCAAGAATTAGTTAGCGATCCCGCTATTTTCTCCCATTTGGACCTCTAAATAAACTGTAGGTGTAACAACCCTAAAAATGACTATGCTAAGTAATGTCTAACGTATCTAGAATGCCTAGATTAGATCGGGTTCACACGAATTGATGCGCGTAGAACCAGACCTCTGAACCTTTACAAAAACCAAGCCAACTAACTTGGTGAGTTAGTTGAGCTAGGAAATGTTGGGTCCAGCCATGTAGGGCACCCGAATATGAAGATTTACCCGGATGAGTCTTAACCAGACTTAAAAAGGGGTAATCTTAAGTTTGGAGGGTCTAGGGGTAAAATGGTCTTTTCCAGGCTAATGGTAATATTGTAATTACCCTAAATATTTAATTAATTAATTAATTAATATGGTGGAGGGGCAATTCGGGTAGAGGTTGCCGAATTTGACCCTTTAAGCAAAATCTAGCTTCACCCGGGTTCGAGCCTTGGTGGAAGCAAGGATTAAATTGATTTAATTTTAATAAGTCAATTAGTTTAATTAATTAATATTTAAAAATCTTATTTAAGTAAGGGAAAAATCAGATTTTTAATAAAAAATAATAATAATAAAATTAATAAATAATGAGGAGTCCTAGTTTGACTTAGTCTCCACCGAACTCTCCTAATCCTAATCATAATCCTAATACTCTCATTCTCACGTCTCTCACTCTCATTCTCACGTTTTTTATCATTAAAATAACTGAAAATAATAGTTCTTCACTCTTGAAGAACTTACACACAAAAACTTAAACGAAAAACTAAGCTAAAAACGGAAATCAACAACAAGTTCTTGACGGGATTGTGCTTGAAGTTTCGGTGGTGAGGCTTGGTTTCATGGTAAATTGGCAGCATTTAGACACGTTTTGAACGACATTAAGGTATGGGTTTTCTTATCTCTTGGTCCCTTTCCCAAGAGACCCTTAAGGTTCAGTTTAAATCACGATTGAAAGACTAAGGTTGTCCTCGTTGCATGCCCCTGTCATTAGATCCTCTGAACGATTCAAATCATGCGTTGGTATGTCTTCTGGTAGATAATGTTAGGTCTGGTTGTGATTATGTGTTGAATGTGTGGTAGGAAATCATGTAAAGGATGAAAAATATATTCCGGAAAAATGTTTTAAGTTGACTGTTTTGAGCATGTGTGTGCTGAAAATTTGACTATGTTTGCTGCCTGAAATTTGTATGTTAAATGTTATGTTTTGCGTGTGTAAAAATGCTAAAAACGTGATGTTCATATAAGGTTAAGGTGGCTCACTGAATGTCACTAAATATACTACAAAAATCAACATAAGAATGAGAGAAAATGGATTGGAAGAGACAAAATTTCCAGCTTGCTGGAAATTGGTGTCTCGGCCAAGAATTGAAAAACTAGCTATGTTTTAAAAAAATTTAAAAATTGTGAGGTCATTGGGAATTGAACCCAAGACCTCACCAAATTTAAATTACATAAAAATTTCAAAAAAAAATTAAAGGAAAAATAAATGTGGAGAGTGGGGATTGAACCCCCAACCTCTTGAATGGATGAGAGAGTTAGGAGAAAAAATAAAGGAGAAAAATAAATGTGGAGAGTGGGGATTGAACACACAACCTCTTGAATGGATGAGAGATTTAGGAGAAAAATAAATGTGGAGAGTGGGGATTTAACCCCCAACCTTTTAATTGGATGAGAGAGTTAGGAGAAATAATAAATGAGAAAAATAAATGTGGAGAGTGGGGATTGAACCCACAACCTCTTGAATGGATGAGAGAGTTAGGAGAAAAATAAAGGAGAAAAATAAATGTGGAGAGTGGGGATTGAACCCACAACCTCTTGAATAGATGAGAGAGTTAGGAGGAAAATAAAGGAGAAATATTAAATGAGGTGAATGGGGATTGAACCCACAACCTCTTGGATAGGTGAGAAAGTTAAAAGATAAATTAAGAGAAAAAGAATGAGCTTGTGGGGGATTGATCCCACAACCTCCATGCCTTTGACGAAAAATAGAGGAGAAAAAAGAAAGGAAATATTATGAGGTTGATAGGGATCGAACTTGGGTCCCCCAAATCTGAAAAATGCAATTATCATGTTTAAAATAAGATTAAGTGTTGTCCAAGGGATTCGAAATCGGTTTCCCTTGCCCAATTCCGTATTGACACATAAGTCATACGTAAGTAAATATTTAATGAATGCTGCCTCTAAAGATCGAAATCAATATCTTGGCATATATATGGTATGGTTTTTTCACTCTTGGGATTCCTTTCTCCAGGAGATCCTTTCAAAGATAAGTTTTCAAGAAAATCAAATATTAGGGTTTTTACTCTACAAAATGGGTTTTCTTCCTAACTCTAGATTTAAGATTTTTGATGAAAAGTAATTGTTTTCAATGGTTTATTAAGCACGAATATCTTGAGTATTTGACCTGTAGTACTAGATTTTTGTGTGAATCATGTTGTTATCTAGATGATGGTTTCGTATGGTTGTTTCTACTACTTGATGATATGAAAACGTTGGTATTGGGACTAAGACTTGAATGAACACTTTAATGACCCTTTTTCGTTATCCTACATTATGCATTGATCTTGTATATGATTCGAAGAGTTGTTCTTGATTATCCTATTGAGTATTTCACTACATTATTTTTATTAATGTTGTAAGTTGAACATAAGTTCTTGAAGATGGTTATGTTAGTCTATAAATGATGATGCTATGCTATGGAAATATGTATGATGTTGCTATGTATATATGTTGGGCTATGAATATGTTAATTATGAAATCATGATAAGAATAAGATAATGCAAGTTATGATATTCTCTTGTATGCTTTACACAAGATGATTATGCTATGTTAATCTCATAAACGAAGGTTTGCGATGAAACAAAATTCTCATCTAACCCTAAAGAACTCGTGATCATGTTTATATAAGGAGTTAATCTCCTATGACCTATGATAAGTTTCTGATAAAAGACAACTCAAAGTTATTCAACAAAGGGACTTAAGCTAAGCCCCGATGAACTAGATATGAGATGTGTCCCTTCCCTAGTTGGAAGGTAGGTCACAATGACTCTCATGATATTGAGACTGCCATGTAATGTGGAACTATGTGTATCTAATACATCTCCTAGTTCTTGATTTATGTTGCCACCATTGGATACTAGCTAGTGGATCCACCTAGAAAGTTATGTCATGTTTGATTCTACTTTTTGGCCGGTAGACCACCTTCGTTCGTTGTGGGGTTTTATGACACCGGATTCCATGTTTAGCTCACATGGTCTATGTCGGTTAAGGAGAATGTTCCATCATGTAAAATGAAAGACAGGTAAATGAACCTTAACTAGGTTGACTTAAAGAGTTTACTTAGTATAGGTAGGGGTGTGGGACTCTACAAAGACATTGCACAAGTTGATTCTAAGGGAAGTCCTAAGAGATTGTTCTTATGTAATATGATAACATGAAAGTTATGATGCTTATGATACATGATGTTACTCTTATATGATGTTGGTCATTATGATGAATATGTTATTGGGTAATAATGATATATGAAGTGATGATTACTTATGGTACAAGTTATATGAAGGAAAGCTTTATTCGAGGTCTCCTGTCTTATCTACTTGGTTTGGTGTGGTTATGGGGCTTCACATGACCATTGCACTTGTATCTTGGGGATAAGATCATTGGTAAGTGTTTTGTATATTATGTTCTATGATCTTTTTAATATGAAATGTTAACATGACTCTATGATGATATGTCTTTGGTTATGATTATGTTGTATGTTGATGAAGCCCTTAACTTGTATATGATCTATGTTATGTGCATTGAAAACATTCACATGACTTAGAATACTTTCTAAATAAATTATAAATGATCCCTTTACATGCATGTTCTTATATGTTATATGCATATACCCATACTTAGTACATGTGGCGTACTAACCCCATTACTTTATATTACTACAATGTAGGTTCCGACCATTGAAGTTTAAGGATGTCGATTTGAAGAAGCTTGGAACTCTTTCTCCAATACTTGGTGGCTCCTCAAGTTCGGGGATGCTATATTTCATATTCGAGCTTATGAAGACATTAGTAGACTTTAAGAATATTCTATTTTCATCTACGTTCTTTGGATTCTTTTGTACAAAGTCCTATATGGCATATTTACTATTTATTGGCCTACTCCATATTTGTACTCTTAGATGGTTTTATATATGTGAGACAAGTTTTTTAGAATATCGTATTTCAGTATGAATGTTAAGTATGAAGTGCAAGTATACTTCAAAAAGAACGCAAAGTTTTAATTTTTCCGCAATTTTAACTGATGACATGTTATGAGGAATGTTAAGGACTTGTCTGAGTCCTCTGAGAGGACGACGCCGCCGGTCGCATCTGGGGTATACTCTCCGGGTGTGACAAACTTAGTATCAGAGCATGAGGTTAAATATCTTTAGGATCATTGTCTCATATAACCACATTACCTAGTGTCTTGTTCATATTTGTGAAACACGCCACAACTATGGATGAGACCCTATGTGATGACTAGGAAACTTCTCTTTTTCTTGATACTCCTATGTCGTGCCTATAGATTTTTGACACTATGTGTATTTTATCATCTAATCCCTTTCTTGTGGTTATAGGCGATGAATACGAGAAGGACAGCCGCGAGAAGAGTAGGAGAAGAGGTTGCGAATGCGGGATCTACTCCCCAAGGTAATCAAGTTCCTCCTCAAGTGTAAGCTGCTACAAATGATCAAGTTCCGGTGAATCCTCCGGCTATGACGGATGGTGAGGTAAGGGCAGCCCTGTTCCAAATAGCCCAAGTCATAACCACTCAAGCTCAGGCTATTACGACACAAGCTAATAATGAGGTTGTTCCTTGAAAGAACCAACATGCTAGTACTATGGCTAGCCGTCTGAGGGATTTTACGAGAATGAATCCTCCCATGTTCCTTGGAGCGAAAGTTGATGAACACCCCCAAGATTTCCTTGATGAGGCCTACAAGATTTGTTTTTTTATGGGTGTGAGTACTATTGAGAAGGGTGACCTTGCTGCCTATCAACTCAAAGACATAGCTCGTACATGGTACAATCAGTGGAAGATTGTAGGGCTTTAGGAGGTGGTCTCGTGACTTGGGAGATCTTCATCAACCTTTGTCAAGGAGGTATGAGTGTCAAGGAATACTCCTTAAATTTCATTAAGCTGTCCAAATATGCTTCTTCTTTGGTTTCTAATGCTAGGGATGAAATGAGACGTTATGTAACGGGCGTATCCGAAGAGCTTGAAGAAGAATGTCATGCAGACATGCCTCATGACAAAATGGATCTTCCTAAGTTGATGGTTCATGCTCAACAGGTTGAGATGACTCGTCTAAGGAAGAGGAATAGGGAAGATAAGAAGGCAAAGTCTTTTGAAAGAAGTTCTTCTAAGAGTAGGCTTGATGTTCAAGACAAGCCTAAGTTCAAGAAGAGGTTTTCAAATCATCTTCCTTCAAATTTCTCCAAGAATCTCAATGATAGAGGTTCTAATCAATGTGGGTGAATGCCTTGTTGGAACTAATAGTTGTTATGGTTGTGGCAAAGATGGTCATATGGTGAAAGAATGTCCTCATGTGAGAAGTCAAGTAAAGGGGAATAGCCAAGCTCAATCAAGTGGTCCTAGTTCTGAAGTTTCAAAAAGGTTCTATGCACTCAAGGCTAGGGGTGATCAAGAAAGCTCTCCCGACGTTGTGACGGGTATGTTACAAGTTTTCTATGTTAATGTTTATGCTTTGTTTGACCCAGGTGCTACCCTTTTTTATTACACCTTTGGTAGCTAGGAAGTTTGATGTACTTCCCTATGTTTTGAATGAACCCTTTTCTATTTGTACCCCAATGGGTGACTCTGTAGTTGCAAAAACAGTCAATAGGAAATGTCCTGTGATGCTTCCAATAGATTTACTCTTATTGATTTAGTAGAACTTGACATGTTTGATTTCGATATTATTTTGGGAATGGATTGGATTCATGATTATTTTGCTTCCATAGATTGTAGAACAAGGGTAGTTAAGTTTCAATTCCCAAATGAACCCATTTTAGAGTGGAAGAGGGGAATTCTATGCCAAGGGGTCAAATCATTTCTCGTTCGAAGGCTTGTAAGATGATAGACAAGGGTTTTTTATACCATGTGGTGAGAGTTAAGGACCTATAATACGAAACTCCTTCTATTGAGTCAGTCCGTGTAGTGAGACAATTCCCAGAGGTTTTTCCTAATGACCTTCCAGGAGTTCCTCTTGAACGGGAAATTGACTTTGGCATTGATTTATTACCGGATAAGAATCTCATTTCAATTCCTCCATATAAGATGGCTCCAGCTGAATTGAAACAGTTGAAGCTCCAACTCAAAGATTTACTAGACAAGGGTTTCATTCAACCTAGTATTTCTCCATGGGGTGTTCTGGTCTTGTTTGTTAGGAAGAAGGATGGGTCCCTTAGAATGGGCATTGATTATATCCAACTCAATAAGGTCACCATAGAGAACAAGTATCCTCTCCCTAGGATTGATGATCTATTTGATCAACTCCAAGGTGCTAGTTACTTTTCCAAGATTGACTTAAGGTCAGGATATCACCAACTTAGGGTGAGAGATGAAGATGTTCACAAAACAACTTTTCGAACTAGATATGGTCATTATGAATTCCTAGTTATGTCTTTTGGGTTAACGAATTCCCCGACGGCATTCATGGACCTAATGAATAGATTTTTTTGAGATTACCTTGACACGTTTGTGACTTTGTTTATTGATGATATTCTGATATACTCGAAGAATGAAGATGAGCATGAGAGTCACTTGAGATTGGCCTTGCAAGCCCTCAAAGAACACCAAGTTTATGCCAAATTTAGCAAGTGTGAATTTTGGTTGAGGTCAGTTGCTTTTCTTGGCCATATTATATCTGGTGGTGGTGTAGAGGTTGATCCGAAGAAGACGAATGCGGTTAGAATTTAGCCTAGACTTTTTACTCCTACACACATAAAAAGTTTCTTGGGTCTAGCCGGCTATTATAGAATATTTGTTGATGGATTTTTGTTCATTGCTTCTCCTTTGACAACTTTGACCCAAAAGAAGGTGAAGTTTGAGTGGTCGCAAGCTTGTGAGAAAGGTTTTCAAGAGTTGAAAGATAAGCTTACCTCCGCTCCGGTGTTGACCTTACCGGAGGGTAATGAAGGCTTTGTAGTGTATTCTGATGCTTCCCGTGTGGGTTTAGGATGTGTCCTCATTAAACATGTCAAGGTGATTGCTCATGCTTCTAGACAACTCAAAGTTCATGAGAAGAATTACCCGACTCATGATATTGAGTTAGCTGCTATAGTTTTTGTCTTAAAAATATGGAGACATTATTTGTATGGTGTGCATGTTGATGTGTTTACTGACCATAAAAGTCTTCAATATGTGTTTACACAAAAGGAGCTAAATCTCCGACAAAGAAGATGGTTAGAATTGTTAAAGGATTATGACATGAGTGTCCTTTACCCCCCCCCCCTTCCGGCAAGGACAATGTAGTTGCGGATGCTTTGAGTCGTACGACTATGGGCAGTGTGTCTCATGTGGAAGAAGAAAAGAAACAACTTTTGAAAGATGTTCATAGGTTGTCTCGATTAGGTGTGCGTTTAGAAGATTCTTTAAAATTGTGGTTTCATGGTTCATCATAACTCCGACTCATCATTAATGGTGGAGGTGAAATCTAAGAAGAATCTTGATCAACTATTGATGGAGTTTAAGGACTCGGTACTTGGTAAGCTCAATGAGTCATTCTCCAAAGGGGAATGTTGTTCTTAGGTACCAAGGGAGATTATGTGTACCGGATGTTGAGGATTTGAGAAATCAAATTCTGGAAGAACCCTATAGTTCTCGCTATTCTATACGTCCGGGTGTCACCAAAATGTATCATGACCTTAGAGAGGTCTATTGGTGGGATGGTTTATAGAGGGATGTAGCAGAGTTTGTTTCTAAGTGTCCAAACTGCCAACAGGTTAAAGCTGAGCATCTTAAACTGGGTGGTTTAACCCAAATCCTGGATGTTCCTACATGGAAGTGGGAAGCCATCAATATGGATTTTGTTGTTGGGTTGCCGCGAACCCGGAAGCAAAATGATTCTACATGGGTTATTGTGGATAGGTTGACCAAATCTGCCCACTTTATTCTTGTTAAGCCTACTTACACGGCTGAAGATTTTGCAAGGATCTACATTAATGAGATTATGAGTCTTCATGGGATTTCTTTGTTCATCATTTCGGATAGAGGTGCCCAATTCACTTCTTGTTTTTTGAAGGCTTTTCAAAAGGGTTTAGGTACTCAAGTGAAACTTAGTACCGCTTTTCATCCTTAGACGTATGGTCAAGCAGAACGTACCATTCAGACCCTTGAGGACATGTTAAGAGCACGTGTCATTGATTTCAAGGGACGTTGGGATGATCACTTACCTTTGATTGAGTTCTCGTACAACAATAGCTATCATTCGAGCATATCCATGGCACCTTTTGAAGCTCTTTATGGTAGAAGGTGTAGATCTGCGATTGGATGGTTTGAGGTTGGTGAGTCCTCACTCCTTGGTCTAGAGATTATCTATGAAGCTATAGAGAAGGTTCGAATCATACGAGATAGATCAAAGACAACGTATAGTCGGGAAAAGTCTTATGCCGACAATAGAAGAAGAGATCTTTAGTTTGAAATAGGTGATCATGTCTACTAGAAGATTTCACCTATGAAAGGGGTGATGAGGTTTGGTAATAAGGGGAAGTTTAGTCCCCTGTATGTTGGTCCTTATGAGGTTTTACAACAAATTGGGAAGGTTGCCTATGAGTTGAAACTACCTAGTGAACTAGCTTCGGTTCATCTGATATTTCATGTGTTTATGCTCAAGAAATACATAGGTGACCCGGTGTCTATTCTGCCTATTGAAGGTTTAGGGGTGGATGGGAATCTCTCCTATGAAGAGGTTCTGGTAGAGATCCTAGATCACCAGGTCAAGAAGTTGAGAAACAAGGAGGTTGCCTCTGTAAAAGTTCTATGGAGGAACCATCTTGTTGAGGGTGCAACATGGGATGCTGAAACCGACATGAAGTCCCGCCACCCTCTTCTTTTTACTCCTTGTGGTTAGACATTCCTATTAATAGAGTAAGTAATGCATAATCATGAAATTAACTTGTTTTCTTAAATAGGTGCCTATTTTGGTAAAAGTTATACAAATTTGAGTTTAAGAAAATGCCTTCATACTCTGTTCTTGCACTTATGTGAAATATGTATGCATGTGTTTTCTTGAGATTTTGCTGTTTTGTTGATTGTCTTTAGAAGAATGATAGCATGGTAAGTCCTTGATGTATTTTAAGCTCATGATAATGTTGAGAAGGAAGTTCCTCACTATGTATTATGAATATGGAGCTCTTATATGTTGTGCGTCCTGAATTGAGTGCTATGTGTAATGTTATGATATGTGTTGTAACGGGTTGTAATGTGATCCTATGAGCTGTGGCTCAGTATGATTTTATGTTATTGATTGGTTGGGATGCTACTATTTAGTTTATTCTTACCCTCGAAAAGATATTAGTGTCATTCAGGGACGAATGTTCCTAAAAGGGGGATAATGTAATACTCAGGAAATGCCATGACTTAGACTAGAGCTTAATCAATTTAATAATGTTTAAAATGATATTTCCAGACCTATATTAATGTACTAAACACAGTTAGAAAAGGTTAGAGCCAAAAGACAAAGAAAGACCTCGACGTTCGGAAACTAGCTAACTTAAACTAGTTGACGTCCCTATGTTTGGTGAAAGTTTACAGGTGTCAAATGAAGTCCAAAACATGTAAAGAGACCTTGGATAGGTATTATGTAGTATAAAGTGCGCGTTCCTCACAAGGTGTACTGCCTCAATATGTGAGGGTCAGCCTCGCTTCGCGAGGCTGACATGCACCTCACTACCTCAACCCAAAATTTCAAAAAAATGACGGTATTTGGCCCCCGCCATGCGCAGCCACTTCCCAGAATCGTGAAATTCATACTATTGGTAATTTAACTTCATAAAAAAAACCAATTAAGTGTAGGGTCTTTTGGGTAATTCATAGGAAGACTATATATGGATATTAGGTCAGGTTTTGACCACTTTTACACGTTCCAAATCAGATCAAACAAGTTTTCTCTCATATCTCAAGAAACGCTCTCTTTTTCCAAACTTCATTGAAGAACAAGAAAAGCTTAAGGAAGAAGATGAAGACTTAAAGGTTTTCATCAAATTTTCGTGGATTCTTCATGTATAAGGTTTGGGTTTTTCATTCTTGGGATTCTTTTCCCCAAGAGGTCCTCTCAATGATAAGTTTTTAAGAAATTCAAATTCTAGGGACTTTACTCTACAAAACGGGTTTTCTTCCTAACTCTAGATTTATGATTTTCGATGAAAAGTAATTGTTTTCCATGGTTGATTAAGCACGAATTTGTTAAGTATTTGACCTGAAGTATTAGATTTTCCTGTGAAGCATGTTGTTATCTAGTTGATGGTTTCGTATGGTCGTTTCTACTACTTGATGATATGAAAACGTTGGGACTGGGACTAAGACTTGAATGAACTCTTTAATGACCCTTTTTCCTTATCCTACTTATGCATTGATCTTGTATATGATTTAAAGAGTTGTTCTTGATTATGCTATTTAGTATTTCACTATGTTATGGTTACGAATGTTGTAAGTTGAACATAAGTTCTTGAATAAGGATCTTGCAAGCAAGAGGTAAGTCTTCTAAAGTTGTAATTACTCTATGATCGTTATGTTAGTCTATAAATAATGATGCTATGATATGGAAATATGTATGATGTTTCTATGTATATATATTGGTCAATGAACATGTTAATTGTGAGATCATGTTAAGAATAATATAATGGAAGTTATGATATTCTCTTGTATGCTTTACACAAGATGATTATTTTATGTTAATCTCATACACGAAGGGTTGTGATGAAAGGAAATTCCCATCTAATCCTAAATAGATCATGATCATGTTTATTTAAGGAGTTA
Source organism: Solanum sitiens (assembly GCA_016801875.1). Classification (NCBI taxonomy): domain Eukaryota; kingdom Viridiplantae; phylum Streptophyta; class Magnoliopsida; order Solanales; family Solanaceae; genus Solanum; species Solanum sitiens. Next base: position 312,485 of record JABWTJ010000640.1, on the reverse strand, counting down.
ATCTCCTATGACCTATGACAAATTTATGATAAAATACAACTTAAAGGTTATTCAAGGAAGGGATTTAAGGTAAGCACCGATGAACTAGATATGAGAGGTGTCCCTTCCCTAGTTGGAAGGTAGGTCACAATGACTTTTATGAGATTGAGGCTGCCATGTAATGTAGAACTATGGGTGTCTAATACATTTTTTCCCCTAGTTCTTGAACTATGTTGCCACCATAGGATACTAGCTAGTGGATCCACCTAGAAAGATATGTCATGTTTGGTTCTACTTTGGCCGGTAGACCACCTTCCTTCGGTGTGGGGTTTATGACACCGGATTCCATGTTTAGCTCACATGGTCTATGTCGGTTAAGGTGATGGTAAATGAACATTAACTAGGGTGACTTGACGAGTCTATTTAGTATAGATAGGGGTATGAGATTCTGCCTAGACATTAAACAAGTTGACTCTAAGGGAAATCCTAGGACATTGTTGTTATATATTATGATAAAATTAAAGGTATGATGCTTATTATACATGATGTTACTCTTATATGATGTTGGTCATTATTATGAATATGTTATTGGGTTATAATTCTATATGAAGTGATGATTACTTATATTACAAGTTATATGAAGCAAAGTTTTACTCATGGTCTTGTAACAATTCAAAAATCCAAGACGTGTCGTAAATCTTAACATAGGTTACATGAGGTCTAGAAACTGTTTTTAAGTCCATTCTAATGAATATAGGTAATTTAAGATGATTAGAAACCAAAACGTCAAAGAACGTCCATGACGTCCGGAAGTTGGTTCAAAGAGGTACTAGCGTGCCTTAGCCTATTTGACTAGCTTTTAGGAGTCAGAAATATATCAAATTTGGTATAAGGGTGTATAACATATGTTAAAGTCAATTCGTGGTCGAAACATCTGGGTACGAATCCCCAAGGACCAACCAAGGATCCTTTAGAAGGACCCTAGCACGTAAGAGGCAACATTGCGCGTGCAATGTAGAACCACGGAAAGCAAACGATGGCTCGTGTGTGGATCGACAGGGCGTCGATACCAACCTTCGTACCACACTTAGCCAAAATGTGGAAAACCTCTCCTGCACAACTCTCTGACCAAAACTACGGTTGTGCAGGATGGAGGGATGGGTGTCTCGTCGATTGACCCACGATCCGTCGATCGTGGTGTCGTCGATTGGACTATGATTTTTCTGCACATTTTAAATTAATTTCTTTTATTAGTTAAGGGTTTATGGGGTTAGTTAGGGGTTTAAGGGAGTCTAATTAGGTTAATGAACCCCCCATATAAAAACCCCAACCCTCATTAGTCTAAACACAACTCACAAAATAAACTCTCTTCCTTCTCTTTTCTTTCTCTCTCTATTTGAAGAAACCATTGAAGACAAGCTAGGGGGAGGTTTTGGGGGATGGAAAGGGAATATTTCACTATCAAATATTCATCAAAACATTAATGTATGGGATCTATTCACCTTTGAGACATCTTTCCTCAAAGGGTTCCTTCAAAGTATTTCAAAAACTTGAGCTTTCAAGTGGGTTTCATCTAAATCTCGAAATTGAAGTTATGAATTGAGTTGTTGATGATTTATTTAGGTTATATTGAATATATTAACATGTATTTTAACTTGATTATGATAATTGTTGATGGTTTGGCCTTAATTGAAGAACATGATCCTCAACGCCTAACCCTAGGTTGTGATCTTGACCTATATTGTATTATGTTCATCCAATTGACTTTGTTATTGATTAAATTACTATCCTATGGTGTTATTCTGAATATATTAAGATGAATTATAGGTCTATCATGCTAGTTCTTGAGATGTGATTTAGGTTATGGAGTATATTGTGAAATTGACTTAAGTACCTTGTCTTAAGTTATAATCTAGTGTTGAGTTATGTTATAGAGATGCAATTGGCCTTGTTATATTATTGGTTATTATTGTGTGATGATTTTACTCCCCTAGTTGGGTTGATTTATGTGTTGGTTGTAATACCTTTGTGATGAACTATCCAGAAGACTTGGTAAGTCTTGTGATCCCTATACTTTACTTCAAACTATGGTTAATTGTGATTAAGTCATGATGTTATGTTAAAGTATGCCTTGTTTAGGATTGATAGGGTGTTATGAAGTTGAATAGAAATGTCTTGAATATGGTTGTGAGGTTGATTAAGATAGAAATTTATAAGGATGTTGATGACTACCAATGTGCCTTATCATGAATGAATATGTATATGTGTCAACCTTAGTTATATGAATTGTGATGAAAGGATTATACTCATGCAATTCATATTGCGCTGTGATGATGATGATTATACAAGGGCTAGACCCTATGACCTAAACTAAGATTTGATTAGTAGTAAAGACATTAAGACATTTCAAGAAGGGACTTAGCTTAGCACCGAGTGAACTTGACAATGGGAGGTGATGACTGTCCATAGAGGAAGAGTTACCCTAGAGTACTATATATGATGTTGACTCCCCTTTGAGGGATACTTATTCTATGGAATCCCATTAGAGGAGGCCCCAATTACCACGTGGTATGAAGAGGGAAGACATATCTCTTAGTTCTTGAACTATGTTACCCCCATAGGAAGACTAGCTAGTGGATCCACCTAGAAAGCTACGTTTATGTTTTGTTTTACTTAGGCCGGTAGACCACCTTCCATCGGTGTAAGGTTTTACAACACCGGATTCCACACTTATCTCTTGTGGTCTATGTTGGTTAAGGCAAGTGTTCCCTAAAACTAAAATGAAGTAATAAAGTATAAACTAACTAGGGTGACTTAAGAGGTTTGACTTAGCTTGGGTAGGGGTATGGGACTCTACCTATGCCTAGCACTATTTTGCCTTGAGGTAAGCTTTAGGAAGTTGATATTATATATGTATATGATAATGATGTAAATGATGATAGTATGTTGAATTTACATGTAAATGATATCATACGGTGATGGTTATGCTTATTTAGTCTATATTGTTAAGGTATGATGTTATGCATTATTAAGGGTCATATTGTGTAAAGTTGGGCATTGGTTATGGATTTCTTGTTGGGTCACTTGATTAAGTAAGGTTACGGCGCTTTGCTTAGTTATTGCGCTTGTTGACTTGATAGGGATTCATGAGTACTTGTCTTGCTTATTATGCTATGATAAACTCTCTCATGCTTGTGATGTTATTCCTTGATGATAGGGTTGTAGTAGATAATGGGTTCTCATATGATTGTATGTATATTATTTACTTTGCCTAAATGAATATGTCATTGTTGCTTGGTATGGCTTGTTTGATTATGCATAAGATTTTCAAAGGGTAAAAATGGCATGATTTAATTAAATGTCCTTTTTAGCATGATTTCACATTATATATGCATATGGTCTCATACTTAGTACAAGTGGTGTACTAACCCTATTTTCTTCATTTTCCCAAATATTTTAGGTTCCGGTCGTTCAAGGCTCATTCAAGATGACTTGAAAAAGACTTGGATATTCTCTACCATCCAAGTAGGTAGGTCCTTAGTTTCCGAGGGCAATGCCGATATATAGATTACGGAGTTGCTATAGTTTTTAGACTCTTATGTTCATTCTATTTCATTTGAGTACGATTTGTATAAGCCTATATGTGTCTTCTTGACATTTCATGTAGTGATATGCCCAAATTGCTATGATCATTTAGATGGTATGAGATGAGACAATCTTGAGACTTTATTCTATTATATATATATGTGTGTAAATAAAGTAGAAGACTAAGTAATCTTCTTATACGAAGGTTCTATGTATACTCGATATGAATATATATTATGTGTATGTAGAGGTCTATGTAAACCTCCAAGTAGTTGTAGTAAATGTTTTTAATTTACTCGTATTTGTAACCTATGAATGTTATGATGAAAGCTAAGAGGCTAGTTTTAGTCCTCAAAGAGGACGACGACGCTGGTTACGTCTAGGGGGTGCTCCCCGAATGTGACAGGTCTCCTATATTATATACTTGGTTGTGTGGGATTATGAGGCTTCACATGACCATTGCACTTGTATGTTGGGGATGGGATCATTGGTATGTGTTTTGTATATTATGTTCTATGATCTTTTGAATATGAAATGTTAACATGACTATATGATAATACGTCTTTGGTTATGATCATGTTGTATATTGATGAAGCCCTTAAGTTGTATATGATCTACGGTATGTGCATTGAAGACATTCACATGACTTAGAATGCTTTCTAGGGAAATGACAAATTATCCTTTTTCATGCATGTCCCTATATGTTATGTGCATATACCCATACTTAGTATATGTGGCGTACTAACCCCATTGCTTTATATTACTACAATTGTAGGTTGCGGCCATTGAAGTTTAAGGAGGTCAATTTGAGTAAGCTTGGAACTCTTTCTCCAAGTCTTGGTAGGTCCTCATGTTCGGGGATGCTATCTTTCATATTCCAGCTTATGAAGACATTAGTAGACTTTAAGAAAATTCGATTTCCATCTACATTCTTTGGGTTCTTTTGTACTAAGTGCTATATGGCATATTTACTATTTATTGTCTAAGTCTAGATTTGTACTCTTATATGGTTTTATATATGTGAGACAAGTTTTTTAGAATATCGTTTGTCATTATGAATGTTAAGTATGAAGTATAAGTATACTTCAAATATAAGGGAAAGTTTTAAGTTTTCCGCAATTTTAACTAATGACATGTTATGACGAATGCTAAGGGCTTGTCTGATTCCTCTAAGAGGACGATGACACCGGTCGCATCTGGGGTATGCTCTCCGGGTATCAGAGCAGGAGGTTAAATATCCTTAGGATCAATTTTTCACTAAACTACATTAACTAGTGTCCTGTTCATGGTTGTGAAATGCGCCACAACTATGGTTGAGAGTCTATGTGATTGATGACTAGGAAACTTCTCTTTTTCTTGATACTCCTATGTCGTGCTTTTAGAGTTTTGACACTGTGTCTTTTAGCATCTAATCTCTTTCTTGTGGTTATAGGAGATGAACACAAGAAGGACAGCCGCGAGAAGAGTAGGATAAGAGATTGCGAATGCGGGAGCTACTCCCCAAGGCAATCAAGTTCCTTCTTAATTGCAAGCTTCTACAAATTATCAAGTTCTGGTGAATCATTCATCTATGACGGATAGTGAGGTGAGGGAAGCCCTGTTCCAAATGGAAAAACCCATCACCACCCAAGCTCAGGCTATTACGGCACAAGCTAATAGGGAGGTTGTTTTTTAGAGAACCAACATGCTAGTACAATAGCTAGCCGTTTGAGGGATTTTACGAGAATGAATCCTCCATGTTCCTTGGATCAGAAGTTGATGAAGACACCCAAGATTTCGTTGATGAGGTCTACAAGATTTGTTTTGATATGGGGGTGAGTACTACTGAGAAGGCTGACCTTGCTGCCTATCAACTCAAAGATGTGGCTCATACATGGTACAATCAGTGGAAGGATAGTAGGGCTTTAAGAGATGGTCTCGTGACTTGAGAGATATTCAAAAGGGACTTTCTTGACAGATTCTTCCCAAGGGATCAAAGAGAAGTGTCACATCCGGGGAGAACCCCCTAGAAGTAACATGACGTACTTGACCTCTCAGAGGTCTTAACAAGCCCATAGTTATCATTCATCGCATTGACATAGTAAATTTAGTGGAAAATTTAAAACTTTTCATAGCACATCATATTCTAGAAACATGACTTCATATACATATAAAATATAAGTCATAATACATACCTAGACCTTAAGTCTATTTGCCATCTTAGACTCAACAACATTAGAGTTCATTAGGGACATGACCCTTAAGACATAATACATAACTATAGAATATTTAATAAACTTCACAGTAACTAAACATTAGGACATCCTTGGACTTAGGGATTCCTTTTCTTGATCTTGGGAATAACATATCAATATCCTCAATCATATAGACATCCCTTAAGCGTCCATAACCTACACTTTGTGTAAAAAGTAGAGAATAATGGGATTAGTACAACAATGAACTAAGCATGACAACCATGCAAAAACATGCATTTAAAAGGGACATTTTCTTTAAATCATACTTCATGCCTTTTTGACTAAATCTTCATAAAACGTTTATCCAATATAATTTATGTCATTCACATACTTCATATAAACATATTCAAAGGCCAAACATATCATAAGACCACATATAGAATTTATTACATTTTCAAGTCACATTACAGTGAACTAGTTTTCCCTTAATAGTGAACTATCTTCCCCTTTTATTCATTAACCTCCTAAGTAACCCTCTAGTGATACTTGATGCAATGCATCACCTTAAGTCCACAAGGAAACATACATATCATCTACACAAGGAAACACATACAATAATAGAAATATAGTACAACTTAGACATATTAAAGCCAATACCATAGGACAATTACAGTAAGCTACATTCAACTTGCACATATACTAACTTCACTTCACACCAATGCATTATAAGACCTTACTCATAATACTACTCTAAGTCAACTAATTCAATGTATATGTGAAGCCCCATAACCCTATACATACATAGTAAACCTATCATAAGACCACAAGCCTTACCATCCAATTCATATATCAATAAGTAAGTGAAGACAACTTCATTCATGTCAATACAAGACCTTCATCATATAGTCCTTTAGACCAATATAGTGCATATAAGGATAAGGTCATATAATATAGACTCATACCATGCACATCTTCATCACAAGTAGACAAATACTTCAGTGTCATGCATAAAGACATAATCATAATCATATACCCTAGGCCACCTCTCTAGGACTTCCTAAGGAGCTAGTTGTGCAATGTTTATATGGGTTGATTACTTCCATCTATACTAAGTAACCTCCATAAAGCCATACTAGTTAGGATCCTATTTATTTACTTCCATTGTCCATTTTACTTTAGGGAAACTATATCCTTAACCGACACTAAGACCATGGGTGCTAAACATGGAATTTGGTGTTGTAGAGCCTTGCACCAATGGAAGGTGTTAATACCTAGCCAAAATAGAACATTAACATATATCCTATTATCCTAAGTGAATTCACTTTGCTAGATCCTATTTGGCAAACATAGTTTGTGAAACTAAGAGATAGGTATAATCCCTCTGCATGTCATTGGGAAATTCGGGTCTCATCTCATGAGAAAACATGGTTGAACCTTTCTCAAAGGGAAGTCAACACCTCATGTGGTCCATAGGTGAGTATTACTCTAACTGAAGTCAACACTCTATAAGGTACAAATGGGGAATCTTCCTCCAAGGGAAGTCAACACCTCTCAATGTCAATTTCACTCAGTGCTAAGCTAAGTTCCCTTTATTCAAAAGTCTTTATTACATTTTTCATAAAACATAGACTTAGGATATTTGATTCTCATATGCTTATAGCATACTCAAGCACCTATCTAGTTTTAGATTAATCTTGGGCACCCCTCTCAAGGCCCCTCTACTTACTAGATCATCATTCATGTGTGTGTGTGTACATATATGTGACCAAACCTTTCACATAACACATAATTGTCATGCATGTTCAAATATCAAAGCATAAGTATATAGGTATAACTATATGAGCAATACTTTCATAGAAACCCACTAAGATACTATGCACATTCATACTTCATCATATCATATAAATCATATGCATAACATGTCCATACTTTCATTTTAATGTACATAGAAACCAAACCTAGGAACTATCAACGTGCACATGTGCAATGCATAGACAAGGTCCCATACCCTTACCCACACTAGTACACCTATCAAGTCCTCCTAGTAAGGAATACATAACATACTTCACATACATATACTTTACATGAATAGTAGTAGACACTAGTTAATATGAGAACAACCTTTCATTAGACAATATGAACATTTACTACATTGTAAGCATGCATAATGTGTGAGCGTGTGTGTACATTGGTCAACATGATCACATAATGGCCATCAACAACACGTTGAGGCAGACACCCTCTTAAGACCACATTACACTTTCAAATATTGACCACACAACACATTTAGCATAGGAGACAAGTCAACTTCATATTACTCTTAAGACTCCTAACTTTGGCTATCCATGCATTCACATAGGGGTATATAGGTAACGGATTATTAACCATTTTATTTCATCAATGGAAGCACCTACACTTCACCCGAACATGGATATACACATGCTTATACAATAGCCATACAACCTAAATCACAACTAGAATAGGAAAAGTATGCATAAGCTTCACATAGTGTTATCATAAGCACATATTCATATATTCATCAATTTGCCTTCAAGGTCATGGTCAACACATATATGATTACAATAAATTAAGCACCGCCACCATAAGTGGACCATACCACACAATGCCATACGAGGCTTCATCAACTACAATACTATAAGAAAAGTAGAGGAGATAAGCATTCTTACCAATTTCTCACCCTTTGATCATCATTTATCAATAAACCTTATTTATCAACAATTTATATATAGGTCAGTAGCTATATGTACTTTAATCATAAAAGAAACCATGTACAAGTCGCTACAAGATCATACTATAACACAATACAAGGCATCACATATATACTAGAAAGTAAAGAGTCTTAGGTCACTTACTAATATGTTTTACTTTGATTACAATGGTTTGCATTCATAATATACTGATAATACAAACCTAGGGCAGTAGCTAAAGCCATATAAATAAAGTCTAAATCATGTTTCATCAAATCTAGAACTTAGATTTCACCATGTACATAACATCATATATCCATAGACTAGAAGAACTTAGGTCAATTCATGTAAGTCTTATTGAATTTTATCATCAAGGATTTTATACCCACAATTCATCCTTAATACCAACTTAAGGCAGTAGCTACAATGATGCTTTGCATAATCAAATCATACACAATTGCTATAATCGAAATTCACTGTAACACTTAGAAACATAGGCTATTCACACTTAAATATTAATACATTTATCCTCATGGATCCTTCATCATCATTTCATAATCAATAACGTAAAAATAGTAGATATAGCCAATTCAACGTAAGAGAATCACAATTCAACCATTAACAAGCCATGATTACAATGCTCATGCAAGGAATAAATCGATTTAGGGAAGGAACATGGGTTTATCATGCAATTGGATTAAAATAGCATTCAAACCAATACATTAACAACAATTCATCATGATTTAACCATTTGAAGCATTTTTAGAAAGTACCCATGGCTAGATTGAAGAAGAAGAGATTGGATCATGAAACCTTCTTTGAAAACTTGAGATTAACTCTCCAAGTGAAAGTTTACTTGGAGATGAAGGATTACCATACATTTGTATTCATGAAAACCTTTAAAACTTGATGACTAAACCCTAGGAATCAATTCTCCAAGCTGTTCTTGAGCTTCACCAACAATGGAGGTTTCTAGGGAGAATTATTTTGGAGGGAAACGTTTATTTCGTGCGAAGGGATTGGGAATGGGTTGTTCACGTGTTTGATCCCTTATATACACCAAAAAGTAGGTACATTAATCAATTATATTCATTTTAGGACGTGCGGTGAATTTCTTATTCACCCCTTAATAAAACAGTACGCAAGGCAGTGTTGCAGGGCACCATCGACGAACCACCATCAACTGGCCGGTTGTCAATCGACTGGCCGTCTGTGGCTTCCGTCGATTGTACCTTGGCCTGTTTTTGGGTTGATACTTGGCCAGGCTAAGTGTCCATCAACTATACCTCACGAACAATCCGTTTATCAACCAACCGGCCATCGTTTGGTTCAATCAATCGACACTACCAAGGCAGTGTCTCGACCAGCCTTGGCTCCATGTTGTGGGCCCTTTTACGAGTCCCTTTAGAAGTCGTACCCAAGAGTTTCCCACATAAATATAAACCTTAACAAGCTATAGACCTCCAACATAAGTTTCACCCAAAACAAATACTCGTAACTCGTCCAAACATGCAAGGCCCCATCAAGACACACACATACATATCTCAAGGCCATCTTTCGAACGTCTTGGATGCTCTTGGATGTTTGACCTCCACACTTCACGAAACTCCATATACTACCATTAAACATAATTATAAATCATTTTAAGACTTCATAATCTCATTACATACAAATATAAGAATGCATAGACACATGAGGCACATAAGTGACTAGTCGTCGAACGTCTTGGTCGTCCCTTGACGTTTAACTGTCAAATCACCTCAAACTTTCCACAATGCCTCTAAAACATATTATGAGCCATCTAAGGACCTTATAACCTTAAGACAAACATTTTAGGCTCTAGACACCCTAACTCATTTTTGAGGGTCTTAGAATATCCCTCACTTGGGAACATTCGTCCTCGAAATACACCTAGAACAGTTTAATCACAACAAGGACTTCAATGCATCATTGAGAAGTTCATCATGTAAGGCCACATATAGGCAGATTACAACAATACTCAAAAGCCAATTAAGCACTCATACTTCAATGCACATAGACTTGAGTTAATTGAATCAACAAAGATCTTTATTAGTTAGACCTAGTAGTATGAGGGTCATACTCAACCATACCATGCTTAGTTGTGTCCACGGAGGAATGTCCTACTCCTCAACACACTTACATGTATCATGAGTTCACACCTTAGAAAAGTACAAGGTCAATTTCCTTTTAAAAATGAGATATTCTCAACTTTTAAACCAAGACATGCTCATGTTTCCTTCCTAGTGAAGTCCAAATGGTAAGTCACCCCAAGCACATCACAACAAATAAGAATTTATTTCACAAAATTTCAAATTCTAACATAGTACTCACCTTCACAGTAAGCATCTTTTGGGGAAAACAATACATATTATAAGCACACACATGAACACTTAGCTAAACATGCTTTCACTTTTCAAGAGTGAGCCTACAATCATGCTTCACAAACAATACAAGTCACATAGTTTTCAAGAGACTCAACATATTTCATGTTAAAGAGACTCAACTTTTCATTATAAGGCTAAACATTACACCTCACAAGTGACTACAACCATGTTTCTTGACTTACCTCATGAAGTCAAATTCACAGTTAGCATGATATGATGCACTATAAACATGAGAAAACATGGATTTTTATCGAATTTCTCATTCATGCACTTTGGAATCTTCACAATATCTTTAATGTAATGTCATTCAATACATACCAAATATAAAAAGTTCATGCAATTCATAATTTATGAATAATTATATTCATGAACAAGCTTACTAAGAATTCATTAGTTTCAAGTTCAAGAAAAAATAGAAAGTCAAGGTAGAAAATATCTACAACAATACAACTCCATCACCATCCCCCACTTATGGTAAACCCAATAAAGAGCAACTTAACCCAACCTTAAGAGGATCTTAACCTAACAACCTTCATTTTTCATCACTTATCATGATTACCACATTAGAAGGAATTACAGCAAGTCAAACAAGGCATTCTAAACTTTATCACCTAGGCAATTTATCCCCAATCATCAAGTTAGGTCATACTATTTAAACACATAAGGTTTTATTACCATTCACTAGACACCAAGATCATACAACATTAGGGGAAAACAATAAGGAGACTTAGCCATAAAATTCTTCTTTTCATTTGGTCATTACAATAAGGTGACTCATAGGTCACTAAAACCCACATCATCACCCTACCAAGACAAGCATACTACCTTCACACCTAGGATAAAGTCTATAAAAAGAACTCCAATCCATGCTAAGCAACTTATCAAGGACCACATACATAGAAAGGGAACATTGAACACCTTTAAGCACATATTCTTAGGGTAGCATGCTTCCATAGGTAGTCACTAATCATTTCAAGTTCAAATCATAGTATTAGGCTACCATCATGTAAACTCATATAGTAACACATCATTCCAAAAGAACTCATTTTAACCATAATAACTCTAACATGCTTTAACTACATCTTAACATACATTTGTCAATCTAACACGCTATTTCACATAAATTTCATATATAGCCATAATTGGCATCACATCATCAAATATTCCAAAATTCACCTTCACACATACTCATTCAACCGTAAAACTAAGATAAGCATTTACACTTACCTTTTCTCCCTCAAGCATATAGAACAATCTCACCCAAGCAATCATATCTAAAAGGACCATCGAACAAGAAAACATAAGAGATAGATCTTATAAAGTTAAGTTCTATGGCACGATATGAGAATGATGAAGAAGGGAAACTCTATCTTCCTATAGCCTCTCGTACCATCTGATGTGTCACGATTCACCACCAATGATACAAGACTATACTAGACGTGGCAATTTGAGATTTCTTAGACCCTTAACCACTTTTAATAATCTCATGCTCTAAGACCACATTTGTCACATCTGGGGAGCACCGCCTAGAAGTAACATGGCGTACTTGACCTCACGGAGTCTTATACACTCCCATAGTTATCATGCATTGCATTGACATAGTAAATTTAGCGAAAAATTTAAAACTTTTTATAGCACATCATATGCTAGAAACATCACTTCATATATATACATATAAAATATAAGTCATAATACATATTTAGACCTTAAGTCTCTTTGCCATCTTAGACTCAACAACATTAGAGCTCATTAAGGCGACCCTTAAGACATTATACATAACTATACAATATTGAATAAACTTTACAGTAACTAAACATTAGGACATTCTTGGACTTAAGGATTCCTTTTCTTGAGCTTGGTAATCACATATCAAACTCATCAATCATATAGAAATACCTTAAGCATCCATAACCTACACTTTGTGTAAAAAGTAGAGAAGAATGAGATTAGTACATGAATGCGCTAAGTATGACAACCAGCAAAAATATGCATTTAGAAGGGGCATTTTCTTATAATCATACTTCATGCCTTTTTGAGTAAATCTTCATAAAAGCTTTATCCAATAGCATTTATATCATTAACATACTTCATAAAAACATATTCAAAGGCCAAACATTTCATAAGATCACATATAAAATTTATTACATTTTCAAGTCACATTACAGTGAACTATCTTACCTTTTATTCATTAACCTCCCAAGTAACCCTCTAGTGATACTTGGTGCAATGCATCACCTTAAGGCCACAAGGAAACATACATATCATCTACACAAGGCAACACGTACCATCATAGAAGTATAGTACAACTTAGACATATTTAAGCCAATACCATAAGACAATTACAGTAAGCTACATTCAACTTGCACATATACTAACTTCACTTCACATCAATGCATTATAAGACCTTACTCATAATCCTACTCTAAGTCTACTAGTGCAATGTATATGTGAAACCTCATAACCCCACACATACTGAGTAAACCTATCATTAGACCACAAGCCTTATTATCCAATTCATATATCAATAAGTAAGTGAAGACAACTTCATTCGTGTCAATACAAGACCTTCATCATATAGTTATTTAGACCAATATAGTGCATATAAGGATAAGGTCACATCATATAGACTCATATCATGCACATCTTCATCATAAGTAGACAAATACTACAATCGCATGCATAAAGACATAATCATAATCATATACATTAGGTCAAATCTCTAGGATTTCCTAAGGAGCCACTTGTGCAATGTCTAGATGGGTTCATTACTTCCACCTATACTAAGTAACTCCCTTAAGTCATCCTAGTTAGGATCCTAATTATTTACTTCCGTTTTCCATTTTACTTTAGGAAAACTATAGCCTTAACAGACACTAAGACCATGGGTGCTAAACATGGAATTTGGTGTTGTAGAGTCTTACACCAATGAAAGGTGTTCATACCTAGCCAAGATAGAACATTAACATATTTCCTAGCATCCTAAGTGAATTCACTTTGCTAGATCCTATGTGGCAAGCATAGTTTATGGAACTAAGAGATAGGTATAATCCCTCTGCATGTCATTGGGCAATTGGGGCCTCATCTCATGAGAAAACATGGGTGAACCTTCCTCAAAGGGAAGTCAACATCTCATATGGGTCCATAGGTGAGTATTCCTCTAAGGGAAGTCAACACTCTATAAGGGACAAATGGTGAATCTTCCTCCAAGGTAAGTCAAAACCTCTCAATGTCAAGTTCACTCGGTGCTAAGCTAAGTTTCCTTTATTGAAAAGACTGTTACATTTTTCATAAAACATAGGCTTAGGAAATTTGATTCTCATATGCTTTTAGCATACTCAAACACCTATCTAGTTTTAGAGTAATCTTGGGAACCCCTCTCAAGGCCCCTCTACTTACTAGATCATCATTCATGTGTGTGTGTACTTATACGTGAGCAAACCTTTCACATAACACATAATTGTCACACATGTTCATATATAAATGCATAAGTCTATAGGTAAAACTATATCAACAATACTTTCATATAAGCCCATTAAGACATTATGCACATTCATACTTCATCATATCATATAAATCATATGCATAACATGTCCATACTTTCATTTTCATATACATAGAAACCAAATCTAGGAACTATTCTATCAAGGTACACATGTGCAATGCATTGACAATGTCCCATACCCTTGCCCACACTAGTACACCTATCAAGTCATCCTAGTAAGGAATTGTCACGACCCGAAAGCACCCCCTAAAAGTTAGGGAAAACCCTTGAATCATGATCGGGCGTACTTGACCCCTTTGGGGTCTCGTACAAGCCCTCTAACTAGCATTCATAACATAAAGCATGAAAACTAGTGCGGAATTAAAACTTTTCACGATAATAATAATAAAAGGAGTCTTTTAATAAATACTTGGAAATCTTATCGTCACAAGCCAACTTAAATACACAACTTGGAATCTTAGGGACACGGCCCTTTACAATAAAAGTAAATACATTTTTAAGTCTTAATTAAGAAACTAAGAAACATAAAACTATGTCCTCGAATATATGAGGGCATACCAAATTCTTGAGAGATAGAATTCCCAAGCTTCAACTCTGATCCTCCAAAAAGGCTTCCAACCTATACTCATAAGGTATATAAAAGTATGGGGTTAGTACTACAATGTACTAAGTATGGCATATGCAAAAATATACGAAAAGGGACATTTTAGTAAAAATAACTTGTCATGCAATTAAAGCAATATTCATGAATCTAGAAACAAATCAACATAAGAATTGACAATCAACACTTTATGGCAACTTTACCAAAACTTAGAGTAATCAAAAGGAACATTTCAATGAACTTACTAAACTTACAATGACAATTGAATAAAGCATCACAGTGAATATATTGGATTCATACAATGAAGACCTTAGAGTGAATGGCACGGTCCAAGTCATATGAACTCTTTTTCCTTTGAAGTTGCCCTAACCCAAGGTTATCCTAAGACTCCCTAAAGTGAGCTAAGAAGGGATTTTCATTACACCTCCCTACAAAGCACACCAAAGCGACCCTTAAAACTACCAAATCTTAGGCTTACTTCTTTCGAAATCAAATCCACGCCCTTGGCTAACATATGCAAGACACTCATGGAAAATATAGGTCATACCAAGTGCAATGTGAGAGTAGCATCCCATAAACCACTCCACTTAGTACTCCTAATGGATTCCATTTACTCAAGTAATCCACAATAATCATCCATTACACTACACCATAGTACTCATTCACACGGATTTAATGAAGGTACTCTTCTCCCATAGTAGGTATAGGTCACACCAAGTGCAATGTGAGAATAGCATCCCATACTACTACTCCCACTCAATGCTCCTACTCGGTAACTAATGTGGATTGAGCACTTCACGACATACATACACAAATTCAACAATATACAAGATAATTAGTTTCAAATCAATTCTTTGTGGGAGTTAGCTTAACCGACAAAGACCATGAGAGCTAGACATGCAATCCCGATATTAACCCCTATCGGATGAGGGATCCTTACTTGCCTAGTGTAAGGTCATGCCTCTTAGCGTTTACATGGATTTTCCAATAGCTACACCTATGAGGGAACATAGTTAAGGGATAAGGAGATATCTACTAAGTAACTCACTCTCTACTAACGAGAAGTACTCATCTCAAGAGGTGCTTTGGATTACAACATCTCAACTCACGAAGTGCAATCCACCTCCCCTTCATATCCTCTCGGTGCTAGGCATAACTCCCCACGGATTTCTCAACATAATAGTCTATCTTAGAAAGCTCACTAGGAATGGAGAGGTTGCTACTAGACACTACATCTCAACTCACGAAGTATGTCCACCTCTAGATTCCCCTTTTTTGCTCAACTTGGCATAATACAAATCTTAAAAGAGTGTGTGTGTGTACATGTGCACACCTTGCATATAAGCATCGCTTCATTATCATCAAGTTCTACACATACTTTAACCTTAATTCATCAAGTTACACACTCTACATGCTTCTCATAATCATACACTTCATTTAGACATAAACTAGGTCAAACATGCAATTCAAGCTACATCAAACACAATACAAGACCCATTTCCCATATATATTCATTTCACATATTAGACCTTCAAGATCACATACTCAAAACATACTAAGTAACATCAAGTTCATCAATTAGCACCGCCACCCATAAGGTGGACCATATCACTCAAATAGCAATTCATAATAAGAAATATACCATGAGAGCAACTCATCAACAAAATCAAACCATCATCACCCATAAGCAATTTATCAATATTTCACCATATTAAATCCCTTAGGGCAGTAGCTACACCAAAATGACATACACAAGAAGACCCAAGTTCATACCTTACTCAAATCATGCTCACATAACCCATTTTCAAGCCAAAAGTTGAAGTATGCATATACAAGAGTTTCATGGAGTTTTAACATCAAAATCATCAATTCAAACCAATGATAAATACATTTAAACCATTAGAACTTAAATACAAGAAGACCCATACTAGAAATCAAAGTTAGAAGAAGTTTGAGTTTAGAAACCCTTTTTGAAAACCATTTTGGGAAGTTGGCTTCTTGAATGAAAAGATATTCAAGAATGGATACCATACCTGTAAGAGAAGGAAATACACTAATTTTGATGAAGAAACAAGTCCAAAGCAGCCCTCCTTTCCCTCCTTGAGCCTTGGCTTCAATGGTGACTTGGAGAGAGTTTCTTTTTAGAGAGAGAGTTTGAATGTTGAAGTGAGGGGGTCTTGTCTAGGTCTAGGGTTTAAAACTCATTTATTATAACCTAAAAATACCTTCACAAACCTTCCAAACTCTTATTTAAATGTGGGGTGAATTTACAAGTTCACCCCTAACTTGGAAGAAAAATTTGCGCACAGGGACAGACTTGCGATGACCTGCTTGTGATGGGGCATCACGGGTGCAACGGCCCGTCCTGACCATCCGTTGCAAACTTCAGAGGCTTGCGAAGGGTCCCCTCTACACCCTTGAACAATTCCCCCACGACGGAACCTTGTGACGGGGCGTCACAGCCATGACTGGCCGTCGACTGCTCCGTCGCCAAGGCTGCCTGGGACACACTGCTTACCAGGTTTTGGGTCCTTCCTCAAGGACCCTTCGATGGTCCTTGGGGATAATTTCCCGGACGTTTCCAAAACAAATATGATTATATATAAGTTTAACACCTCTCACATGAATTTCATCCAAAACGAACACATAAAACTCGACGAAACTTGTCTAGACGTACAAGGTCGACTCAAGGCATATCTTTCGAATGCCTTGGACGTTCTTGGTCGTTTGACCTCCAAACTTCACGAAACTTTGCACACTGCCTAAGGACACTAAACTAACTCCGTTTAACTTAAAATCAACTCAAGAAACAATCATGAGGCTCTAGTTCACCTTAGTTCATTTTTGGGGCGTTATATTCTCCCCCACTTGGAATAACATTCGCCCTCGAATGACACTTAAATTTTTAAGAACAACAAGGACTCTTTTAGCATCATATAATTCACTTAGATCATGATCAAAACATCAAAAATCAAAGCATCAATTAGCAAGGAACATCATTTCACACTTTCAACACTTATCAACATAGACAACGTTTTCCAAACTTCACAAAGTCAAAACTCAACCATAAACTTGTTTTATGGAGGAACTACCTTCTCCAACATTAAACATGCTCATATACAACAATTTTACACATATTTAAACTTCAATTAAGGCAAGGAAAATTTTTCTCAAATTGCAAATTTTTCACAGTGAACATTCACTGTAACACTGACAAACATACAAAACTTTCAAAATTCCACTCTTTGAGCAATTTATCAAGATGACGTGATCATATGAACTATACAACCATATAAACTCATCTCATAACACAAAAGCAACAATAACAAAGAGTTGAGACTTACCAAAACCATCAATACGGATTAATTTTCCTTTCTAGCCCCCATCCCATAGGAAGGGTTCTTCTTGGGAGCATTAGGATCTAGGGAAGCTTGATTGACATCTATCCCCCTTGATTTAAGGTTTGAGCAGTCCCTTATCTTGTGGCCTTTATTACCACATGCAAAACAACCATCCGATCCGGCAAGACACTTACCCCCATGTTGCTTGCCACAAGTAGGGCACCTAGCCCTTTCATAGGAATGACCACCACCTTGAGAAGATTGATTTGGATCCCTATCCTTGTTTCCCATAGAAGAATCTTGGGGATAAAACCTCTTCTTAAGCCTTTGGTGACTAGAATCATCCGACCTAGGTCTCTTACCCTCTTGCCTTATCTCCCTAATTTTGGACTCCTCAATTTGTTGTGCATAAACCATGAGCCTAGAGATATCCATGTCATTAAGAAGCATAGCCGTACGACACTCTTTTTCCACCAAGCTAGACACTCCCATCACAAACTTGTTCATCCTAGCCCTAGGGTTGGCTACCATGGTTGGGGCATAGTTAGAGAGTTGGGTGAATTTGAGAGAGTACTCTTGCACACTCATTCCCCCTTGACGGAGGTTCATGAATTCTACCATCCTCTTCTCCCTCCACTCTAAAGGAAAGAATCTATCTAGGAAAGCCTCTTTGAATTCCTCCCAATCAACCGGTCCTCTTTCTAAGGGTCTCTCACCCCTCCATTGCTCATACCACACTTGAGCAACATCCTTAAGTTGGTAAGCGGCCAATTCCGCTTTCTCCCTAGGGGTCACACCCATAGCATCTACCACCTTGAAAACCTCATCTATGAAGCCTTGTGGATCTTCATCCACCTTAGTGCCATGAAAAGTAGGAGGGTTCATCCTCATAAAATCCCGAATCCTAGAAGCGGGAGTACTAGCATTTGGTTGGGGCCTATCTCCTAGGTTAGCTTGCCCCACAAAGTGATTGTTGACAACTTGAGCTTGAGCCGTCATGAGTTGGGTCAAGTTCATTAGGGCAGCCCTCAACTCCGCATTAGTCATATCACCCTCAACAAAAGGAGCTTGAGGCATAGGAGGCACTTGAGGTCCTTGAGGTTCCGGAGGCACTTGAGGTTCTTGAAGAGGAACCTCCTCATTTTCCCCCCCTAAGCCAACAATAGGAACTTGGTCAACATGGGGAAGGACTCTCTCATTTTGTACACCTCCCTCCTCCCTTCTAGCGGTCGATCTCCTCGTATTCATGTCCTAAAAACACAAAAGAAGAGGTTGAGAATAGACACCTTATATACCCCACTCTAAGGCACGATACTAGAATAGAGAAGAAAGTGAAACTTCTAGCATCCTATAGCCTCTTGTCCATGGATGTGTCGCGACTCACACCAATGACCAAGATACTACTAGATGTGGCTTGTGAGACTTTCAGACCTTAAACTATTTCCCAAAACCTTATGCTCTGATACCAAGTCTGTCACGACCCGAAAGCACCCCCTAAAAGTTAGGGAAAACCCTCGAATAATGACCGGGCATACTTGACCCCTTTTGGGTATCGTACAAGCTCTCTAACTAGCATTCATAACATAAAGCATGAAAAGTAGTGCGTAATTAAAACTTTTCACGATAATAATAATAAAAGGAGTCTTTTAATAAATACTTGGAAATCTTATCGTCACAAGCCAACTTAAATACACAACTTGGAATCTTAGGGACACGGCCCTTTACAATAAAAGTAAATACATTTTTAAGTCTTAATTAAGAAACTAAGAAACATAAAACTATGTCCTTGAATATATGAGGACATACCCAATTCTTGAGAGATAGAATTCCCAAGCTTCAACTCTGATCCTCCAAAAAGGCTTCCAACCTATACTCATAAGGTATATAAAAGTATGGGGTTAGTACAACAATGTACTGAGTATGGCATATGCAAAAACATACGAAAAGGGACATTTTAGTAAAAATAACTTGTCATGCAATTAAAGCAATATTCATGAATCTAGAAACAAACCAACATAAGAATTGACAATCCACACTTTATGGCAACTTTATCGAAACATAGAGTAATCAAAAGGAACATTTCAATGAACTTACTAAACTTACAATGACAATTGAATAAAGCATCACAGTGAATATATTGGATTCTTACAATGAAGACCTTACAGTGAATGGCACGGTCCAAGTCATATGAACTCTTTTTCCTTTGAAGTTACCCTAACCCAAGGTTATCCTAAGACTCCCTAAATTGAGCTAAGAAGGGATTTTCATTACACCTCCCTTCAAAGCACACCAAAGAGACCCTTAAAACTATTAAATCTTAGGCTTACTTCGTTGGAAATCAAATCCACGCCCTTGGCTAACATATGCAAGACACTCACGGAAATTATAGGTCATACCAAGTGCAATGTGAGAGTAGCATCCCATACTACCACTACCACTTAGTACTCCTAATGGATTCCATTTACTCAAGTACTCCACAATAATCATCCATAACACTACACCATAGTACTCATTCACACGGATTTCATGAAGGTACTCTTCTCCCATAGTAGGTATAGGCCACACCAAGTGCAATGTGAGAATAGCATCCCATACTACTACTCCCACTCAATGCTCCTACTCGGTAGCTAATATGGATTGAGCACTTCACGACATACATACACAAATTCAACAATATACAAGATAATTAGTTTCAAATCAATTCTTTGTGGGAGTTATCTTAACCGACAAAGACCATGAGAGCTAGACATGGAATCCCGATATTAACCCCTATCGGATGAGGGATCATTACTTGCCTAGTGTAAGGTCATGCTTCTTAGAGTTTACATGTCTTTTCCAATAGCTACACCTATGCGGGCACATAGTTAAGGGATAAGGAGATTGCTACTAAGTAACTCACTCTCTACTAACGAGAAGTAATCATCTCAAGAGGTACTTTGGATTACAACATCTCAACTCACGAAGTGCAATCCACCTCCCCTTCATATCCTCTCGGTGCTAGGCATAACTCCCCACGGATTTCTCAACATAATAGTCTATCTTAGAAATCTCACTAGGAATGGAGAGGTTGCTACTAGACACTACATCTCAACTCACGAAGTATGTCCACCTCTAGATTCCCCTTTTTTGCTCAACTTGGCATAATACAAATCTTAAAAGATTGTGTGTGTGCACATGTGCACACCTTTCATATAAGCATCGCTTCATTATCATCAAGTTGTACACATGCTTTAACCTTAATTCATCAAGTTACACACTCTACATGCTTCTCATAATCATACACTTCATTTAGACATAAACTAGGTCAAACATGCAATTCAAGCTACATCAAACACAATACAAGACCCATTTCCCATATATATTCATTTCACATATTAGACCTTCAAGATCACATACTCAAAACATACTAAGTAACATCAAGTTCATCAATTAGCACCGCCACCCATAAGGTGGACCATACCACTCAAATAGCAATTCATAATAAGAAATATACCATGAGAGCAACTCATCAACAAAATCAAACCATCATCACCCATAATCAATTTATCAATATTTCACCATATTAAAGCCCTTAGGTCAGTTGCTACACCAACATGACATACACAAGAAGACCCAAGTTCATACCTTACTCAAATCATGCTCACATAACCCATTTTCAAGCTAAAAGTTGAAGTATGCATATACAAGAGTTTCATGGAGTTTTAACATCAAAATCATCAATTCAAACCATGATAAATACATTTAAACCATTAGAACTTAAATACAAGAAGACCCATACTAGAAATCAAAGTTAGAAGAAGTTTGAGTTTAGAAACCCTTTTTGAAAACCATTTTGGGAAGTTGGCTTCTTGAATGAAAAGATATTCAAGAATGGATACCATACCTTTAAGAGAAGGAAATACACTAATTTTGATGAAGAAACAAGTCCAAATCAGCCCTCCTTTCCCTCCTTGAGCCTTGGCTTCAATGGTGACTTGGAGAGAGTTTCTTTTTAGAGAGAGAGTTTGAATGTTGAAGTGAGGGGGTCTTGTCTAGGTATAGGGTTTAAAACTCATTTAATATAACCTAAAAATCCCTTAAGAAACCTTCCAAACTCTTATTTAGACATGGGGTGAATTTACAAGTTCACCCCTAACTTGGAAGAAAAATCTGCGCGCAGGGACAGACTTGCGATGACCTGCTTGTGACGGGGCGTCACGGGTGCAACGGCCCATCCTGACCATCCGTTGCAAACTTCAGAGGCTTTCCAAGGGTCCCCTCTACACCCTTGAACAAGTCCCCCACGACGGAACCTTGTGACGGGGCGTCACAGCCATGACTGGCCGTTGACTGCTCCGTCGCCAAGGCTGCCTGGGACACCCTGCTTACCAGGTTTTGGGTCCTTCTTCAAGGACTCTTCGACGGTCCTTGGGGATACTTTCCCGGACGTTTCCAACACAAATATGATAATCTATAAGTTTAACACCTCTCACATTAATTTCATCCAAAACTAACGCATAAAACTTGACAAAACTCGTCTAGACGTAAAAGGTCGACTCAAGGCATATCTTTTGAATGCCTTCGACGTTCTTGGTCGTTTGACCTGCAAACTTCACGAAACATTGAACACTGCCTAAGGACACTAAACTAACTCCGTTTAACTTAAAATCAACTCAAGAAACAATCATGAGGCTCTAGTTCACCTTAGTTCATTTTTGAGGCGCTATAGGAATACATAACATACTTCACATACATATTTTTTACATGCATAGTAGTAGACACTAGTGAATATGAGAACAACCTTTCATTAGACACTATGAACATTTACTATATTGTAAGCATGCATAATGTGTGAGTGTGTGTGCATTGGTCAACATGATCACATAATGGCCATCAACAACACATTGAGGCAGCCACCCTCTTAAGACCACATTACACTTTCAAATATAGACCACACAACACATTTAGCATAGGAGACAAGTCAACTTCATATTACTCATAAGACTCCTAACTTTGGCTATCCGTGCATTCACATAGGGGTACATAGGTAAGGTATTATTAACCATTTTAATTTATCAATGTCAGCACCTACACTTTACCCTAACATGGATATACACATGCTTATACAATAGCCGTACAACCTAAATCACAACTAGAATAGGAAAAGTAGGCATAAGCTTCTTATAGTGTAATCATAAGCACATATTCATATATTCATAAATTTGCCTTCAAGGGCATGGTCAACACATATATGATGAAAATAAAGTCAACACAGCCACCATAAGTGGACTATAGCACACAATGCCATACGAGGCTTCATCAATTACAATACTATAAGGAAAGTAGAGGAGATAAGCATTCTTACCAATTTCTCACCCTTTAATCATCATTGATGAGTACACCTTGTTTATCAATAATTCATATATAGGGAAGTAGCTATATGTACTTTAATTATAAAAGAAACCATGTACAAGTCGCTACAAGCTCATACTATAACACAATACAAGGCATCACATATATACTAGAAAGTAGAGAGTCTTAGAGCACTTACTAATATGTTTTACTTTGATTACAATGGTTAGCATTCATAATATACTGATGATACAAACCTAGAGCAGTAGCTAAAGCCATATAAATCAAGTCTAAATCATTCTTCATCAAATCTAGAACTTAGATTTCATCATGTACATAACATCATCAATTCATAGACTAGAAGAACGTAGGTCAATTCATGTAAATCTTAATTAATTTATCATCAAGGATTTATACCCACAATTCATCCATAATACCAACTTAAGGCAGTAGCTACAATGATGCTTTGCATAATCGAAATCATACACAATTGATATAATCGAAATTCACTGTAACACTTAGAAACATAGGCTATTCATACTTAAATATTAATACATTGATCCTCATGGATCCTTCATCATCAATTCATAATCAATTAACATAAACAACAGTAGATATAATCAATTCAACGTAAGAGAATCACAATTCAATCATTAACAAGCCATGATCGCAATGCCCATGCAAGGACTAAATCGATTCAGGGAAGCAACATGGGTTCATCATGCAATGTATTAAAATCGCATTCAAACCAATACATTAACATTAATTCATCATGATTTAACCATTTAAATTTGTTTTAGAAAGAACCCATGGCTAGATTGAAGAAGAAGAGATTTGATCATTAAACCTTCTTTGAAAACTTGACATTAACTCTCCAAGTGAAAGGTTACTTGGAGATGAAGGATTACCATACCTTTTTATTCATTAAAACCTTTAAAAATTGATGAATAAACTATAGGAATCCATGCTACAAGCTGTTCTGAGCTTCACCAATAATGGAGGTTTCTAGGGAGAAGATTTTCGGAGGGAAAGGTTTATTTCGTGAGAAGGGATTGAGAATGGGTTGTTCACGTGTTTGATACCTTAAATACACCAAAAAATAGGTAAATTAATAAATTAGAGTCAGTTTTGACGTGGGGTGAATTTCCCATTCACCCCTTAATAAAACAGTGTGCAAGGCAGTGTTGCAGGCCACCATCGACGGATCACCATCGACTGGCCGTTAGTCGATTGACTGGATGTCTGTGGCTTCTGTCGATTGGAGCATGGCCTGTTTTTGGATTGAGACCTACCCAGGCTAGGTGTCCATCAAAGTTACCTCATCAAAGGGCTGTTGATCAACCAACCAGCCGTCGTTTGGTTCAATCGATTTACACTGCCAAGGCAGTGTCTCGACCAGCCTTTGGTCCTTGTTGTGGGCCCTTTTCCGGGGCCCTTTAGAAGTCGTACCTGGATGTTTACCACGTAAATCCAAACATTAACAATTTTTAGACATCCCACATATGTTTTACCCAAAACAAATACTCATAACTTGTCCAAATATGCAAAGCCCCATCAAGACACACACATGCATGTCTCAAGGCCATCTTTCGAACGTCTTGGACGCTCTTGGACGTTTGACCTCCAAACTTCACGAAACTACATATACTACCATTAAACATCGTTATAAATCATTTTAAGACTTCATATTCTCATGAAATACAAATATAATAATGCATAGACACATGAGGCACATAGGTGACTAGTCGTTGAACGGCTTGGTAGTCCCTTGACGTTTGACTTCCAAATCACCTCAAACTTTACACACTGCCTCTAAACAATATTATGATACATTTTAGGACCTTATAACCTTATGACAACATGTTAGACTCTAGACACCCTAACTCATTTTGGGGGTCTTACAAGAAGCTAAAGTAGAGAAGTTCATCGACCTTCGTCAAGGAGGTATGAGTATCAAGGAATACTCCTTAAAGTTTATTAAGTTGTACAAATATTTTTCTTCTTTGGTTTCTAATTCTAGGGATGTAATGAGACGTTATGTAACAGGCGTATTAGAAGAGCTTGATGAAGAATGTCGTGCATCCATGCTTCATGACCATATGGATCTTTCTAGGTTGATGGTTCATGCTCAACATGTTGAGGAGAGCCGTCTAAGGAAGAGGAATAGGGAACCTAAGAAGACAAAGTCTTTTGAAAGCAGTTCTTCTAGGAGTATGCTTGATGTTCAAGACAAGCCTAAGTTCAAGAAGAGGTTTTCAAATCAGGTTCCTTCAAATTTCTCCAAGAATCGTAATAATAAAGGTTCTAATCCTAAACATCAAAAAGGGAGAAATGTGGATCCACCAAGAGAAATACCAACTTGTGGTAAGTGTGGTAAGAAACATTTAGGTGAATGCCTTGTTCGAACTAATCATTGCTATGGTTGTGGCAAAGGTGTTCATATGGTTAAAGATTGTCCTAATGTGAGAAGTTAAGTAAAGGGGAATAGCCAAGATCAATAAAGTGGTCCTAGTTTTGAAGCTCCAAGAAGGAACCGTTTCTATGCACTCAAGGCTAGGGGTGAACAAGAAAGCTCTCCCGACGTTGTGATGGGTATGTTACAAATTTTCTCAGTTAATGTTTATGATTTGCTTGACCCAGGTGCTACCCTTTCTTTTGTTACACCTTCGGTAGGTAGGAAGTTTGATGTACGTCTTGATGTTTTTATTGAACCCTTTTCGATTTATACCCTAATGGGTGACTCCGTAGTTGCATAAAGAGTCTAAGGAAATATCCTGTGATGTTGCCCAATAGAGTTACTCTAGTTGATTTAGTAGAACTGGACATGTTTGATTTTGATATTATTTTGGAAATGGATTGGCTTCATGATTTTTTTTGCTTTCATAGATTGTAGAACAAGGGTAGTGAAGATTCATGATTGAAAGTATCATCCCATAGTATTACTTCCACTTAGTGTTCCTTAGGAATTACCTTACACTAGGTACTTCACATTCATAACATAAATGGATTTCATCATGCAAAATATAATCTCAACATACTTTCTTAACATTATATCAACATGCATACTTTCATTTGCATCATATCATGACCGATTCATACATTTCATATAAGGACACACCAAGACTCTCTCCAAATGTCTACTTGTGCAATTGATATGAGCGCCCCATTCCACCACCTACCCTAAGTAGTACACCCTTAAGAAGACTTAGTTCATTTACATACATTTGGGGGGGGCTAGCTTTAACCGACATAGACCATGAGAGCTTGACATGGAATCCCGGTACTACCCTTACCGAATGACGGATTCCTACTTCACTAAGGTAGGGTTATATTCTTTAGCCTTTACATGGGTTCTCCAATAGCTATACCTACGCGGGCGCATAGTTAAAGGATAAAGAGGTTGATACTAAGTAACTCATTCTCTACTAACGAGGAGTACCCATCTCAAGAGGTACATTGGATATAACATCTCTACTCACGAAGTGTACCCACACCTTCTTCAAATCCTGTCGGTGCTAAGCATAACTCCCCCACGGAGTCTTAAACATTCATTCATTGTAGGTTAAGAGATAAATATTGAACACCCCTACTCAACTCACAAAAGGTATCCAACCTCCAACCTATCTTTGGAAAGCTCATCGAGAATAGTGAGGTTGTTACTAAACACTTCATCTCAACTCACGAAGAGTGTTCACCCCAAATTCCCCCCTTTTTCATACTTACGAATAGTAGGAATGATCTAGACACTTCATATCTACTCACAAAGAGTGTCTACCCTACGATTCCCCATTTTCATTCATTGACTTCATTCATGCATTCAAGTGTGTATGTGTAGGTACATGTGAGCACACCTTTCACATAATTACCATCATTCATAACATTGACTTCTAGACATGCTCATAGCCACATTTATCTTAATTTACACATTATAATAATTCACATATCAGATACATACTTCATTTAGACATAAACCCTTCAAGATACTCATTTCAACCTTCTAACACATATCATACATATACATATCAAAATCATCACTTCACCTCACATATAATGCCTTCAAGTCCATTTTCACGATAAACCTACAACTTCATATACTTCAAGTTAAAACCGCCACAAAAGGTGGACCATACCACGTCATAATTACTTTAATATAACTTAACCAAGAAAGAACAACTTACCCTTCATCCAAAACTTTACCATATATTCACAATTTATCAAATAATCCATCATAAAATATCCCTTAGGGAAGCAGCTATAACACAATAAAACCACCAAGAAACAATAACTTTAACATTATCTAATCATGCGCATTAAACCCATTTCATAAGCTAATAGTTTATTAAAAGAATATGCATGATTCCATTGGGGTTTTGACATTAAAATAATCATTTAAAGCTAATAACAACTAATTTTAATCATTAAAACATTTTCATGCAAAGACCCATACTTAGAGTCAAGGAATAAAGAAGTTTGAAGTTGAAATCCTTTTAGGAATCTCTTTGAAAGCGATTCTCGAATGAAAGAAGGTTCAAGGATGACTAACATACCTCAATGAGAAGGAACCCATTAGATTTTTTATGAAGAAAACGTGAAGAACTTGGTCCTCTTCCTTGGAGCTTGAATCTTCTTCAATGGAGATTTTTGGAGAAAGAGTTTTGGAGATATTTTTTATTTGATCTTTAGGGTTTGAATTGGTAGGTGAAATGTGGTTTAAAATGACGTAAATCAGTCCACAAATGATCCCCATAGTTCCCAAAAGACCCCTACATTTTTTTGGACCCTTTTCCAACTTCTAATTTGACTTAAAAACGACATGGCCAAATCATAGACTTGGCTATGCGTCGCGAGGTCATTTTCAGATTTTGGTTCTGGAAAATATTTTTGGACAGTAAGGTTCGTGTTTTCCCCATGTCACAGGGTCTTTTTTGCCCATAAACTTCTGGCTGCGCATCGCGCAGCAGCTTTCAAATCTAGGCTTCCTGGCAGCTTCGATGGCCTATGTTTGGGTCCTCCTCGGTGACCCTTAGGATGGTCCCCAGGGCGTCGTTCTCAGACGTTTCGACCCTTTACATGTCAGTATATGCATAGGAACCATCGATACTCAATTTCACCCTAAAAACATCCCCCACAACTTCACTACAAAACACTATGATACACTAGTTCAACTTCGACTAGTTCCCGGACGTCTTGGAGGCTTGACTTCCAATCACTCCCAAACTTTACAAACTGACTTCTAATGCTAACATACTCTATTTTAATACATTATTAACTCATGAATCACGTGTGAATCTCTATTTTGACCTATTTTATTTTTAGGGTCGTTACATGTAGAACTAGGATTAAGCAATGTAAACACACACAAGTTAAATAAGTGAAATTTACCGACAACCACGTCTTATCCATCTTGATAATCCCTCTGCCTCATAGAATAAGCGCGTGCAGTACTCTTTTGTCCACTAGCTTGATTAGCTCCACTTGCTCCTGCTCCTTGGGTGTTTCTAGACCTTGCACCTTTATTAGTTTGAGGAGGATTAATAGAAGGCTTATGAACCAAACCTTTAGTTTTCAAGGAAGGAGCATTATTAGGATTAGGACAGTCCTTCACTTTATGATCAAAGCTCCCACAATTAAAACATGCATCAGATGCTTACCTGCAAGTACCAAAATGATTCTTTCCACATTGCGGAGAAGTGGGAACGCGAGGCTTGCCTTGGCCATAATTTGGAGTGCTAGTTGTAGAAAAATATGAACTGTTTTTCTTCTGTTGAGCTGTCCTATTATCACTACTAGCCTTACAATTATCAAACCTTCCTTTTTTTGATGGACCTCCAAAATCTGGTCTAGGCTTTCGGAATCTGTGTTCATTTCTACTAGCTTCTTCTTTATCAAGTCGTTCCCAAGTAAAAGCAATAGACACTAACTTACAAATATTCTCATGTTGCAGGATTTCCACATTCTTCCGAATGGAATCATTTAAACCATCTTCAAATTTCCTTCACATATCTTTTTCCTCATGAATAATACCCAAGCATAACGAAAGAGCCTTAGAAACCTTTGTTCATATTCAGCAATAGACATGCCTCTTTGATTTAGATTCGAAAACTCTTTTTCTTTGCATCACAATAAGGCGGTGGTACATACTTCATGCAAAATTCTTTAAGAAAATTATCCCAAGGAAAAACATGAGGTTTTACCTTGGCATTCAGAAAACTTACCCACCAATCATAAGCATCCTTTGTAATAGTAAAATAGCATACTTAAATTTCACAACATCTGAACACTCCAGCTGCTCAAACACCCTCTCCATGAGATCTAGACATTGTTCGCATCAGTAGGATCAACAGTGCCTTAAAACTCCACTCCACCCATTTCCCTCATTTTCACAAAGTTAATCCCATTGGGATCATGCATCGATTCAGTCATGTGGTTGAAGAATTCAACCATTTGTTCAAAAGAAGGGTTTATGGCTTGAGTACCATGACTCATGTGAGGATGTGAACCAGTTGTTACACGCTGATGGTTTCCCATTTTAGAACCACTAGTGTTGGGTACATACTCATTAGGTTGGGAAACAGAGGCACCCGAACCATCACGAGTAGCTTCCATAGGTAGGTCAGAAGAACTGGCCATAACTTAATTCGTTCAAACGTGAAAATCACACTGCATTAAGGTCATGTACATGATGCATGTGCACTCTACATGCAATAAGGATATTAATAAACTATGTAAGTGAACATGAACTATAAATAGGACATTTTTGAAAGCAAACAACTATACAAGTAATTCACAACAAAAATCTTAGAACCGCAAATCTAGGATCTGATACCAACAATTGTAGAGACCCTTTCTGACAGGTATTACAACTTGACAAAAAAACCAATTTAATACTTGCGACATTTAAAAGAGATTAACGAAGAGCATACTGATTTTTATCTAGTTGAGAGATTAGGTTTATAACAAATAATTTAGTTAAGGATGTGCATCTTGCCCATTTAAATATTTATTTCAAACGGAAATTGATATGACACAGAATTTTGACGTATGACGAAAAATCCTCCAAAAATATGTTAAGAAAATCACCGATGAGCTTATCATGCATATATTATCCTCACACATAAGGATGAAATAACAAGAATATTACCAACTTCCGAGTACCAAAATTAGTCGGTTCATGCTTCACACAAACTTACAAAACATATAGCAAATTAGTATATGACAAGACATGTGTTTACACACCCCAAAATGATAAAAACATATAGTTGTACTTATATTACAACCCATGGTGACATGACCAAATCAACCCTCAAAATCTCATGTAAATATACAACACATAGATTATGTACAAGTCCCAAGGTTTGTACAAAATATATATAAACCTATATACAAGTGTGATCTTCTTTAAGGCTTTTAAACTCTCCATCTTCAATGAACAACTTCTA
Organism: Solanum sitiens; assembly: GCA_016801875.1. Taxonomy (NCBI): domain Eukaryota; kingdom Viridiplantae; phylum Streptophyta; class Magnoliopsida; order Solanales; family Solanaceae; genus Solanum; species Solanum sitiens. The sequence goes on along the minus strand of JABWTJ010000640.1, from coordinate 281,420 downwards.
GTGTCCTCGTGAACATTCCCTACGATCGAAACAACTATCGCTAAGAATAAAGCTTAGTGGTGTAAAAACTATAGATTTGGTGGCCTTAGATTCATCAAGTAATCATGCTCAAGTCAAGGCCAACATAATTGAAATATAATTAGTAAATCAAGTAACAATATAAAAAGAGTATCAAGCTTGATAATTAAAGCTCCAAATGTCAATAGTTCATAGCACAATTTTACATGAGGTTCAATAACAAGACTCGACCAATGTATATGTTATGTCTTCACATCAAGCACGAGTAGGTATCAAGAAGGGTCAAAGCCCAATAATCAAGAGAACGAAGTACCATATTTAAAATGGCTTTTTAGTTTGTACTTAAAATGGACAACTCTCATACTCAAGACGAACTAAAAATCCAGATTGAAGATGGCAAATGATCCGAATCTAGAGGCATGCCAATAGTAACTAAGTCACAGCCACAAGAAGGACAAAGTCCCAACAAGATTGTCAAGTGATCAAATAATCCGTACAAGTGGGTGAGTTACACAAGACTCTTTAACATCAGGAATGACAACAACACGACAATGCAAAGTGACAAGAGGTAACCAAGGTACCAAGATAATATTTAAGATATAGCAGAAGGTAAAAATAGTACAAGTACAAGTTTATAAACAAACATCAATTCTTTAGACAAGAAACAGTCCAACACCACTTCAAGAGTTCAAATCGTAGACCCACAAACGTCTCAAGGTCCTCAACTTGTTCACGAGTATATACAACCTTAAAAATACAATTACATAACTTCTTTAATTTCTAGTATATCAATAATGTTGAATCAAATCAGGATAATCATCACAAGTATGCTTAGCCTTTACAAATATGACTATGCTGCCAGAACAGTGATTCTAGCCAGCTTAATGTCTCATGTTGCAACTAAGATTTTAAAGACAAAATGGCAAATCTGGACTTTTTATCCTTCATAAAAGATGTAGGTACATCTATTAAGTTGCAAATAACCAAGAATCACCTCAAAATAAATTTTGTACAAAAATATATAATCAAAACACTAACAGTTGATTAGACAGGATTTCTAATTCCAGTAGTTGGACAGAACTTGTAATATGTTACGTCCCGTATTCCGAATTCATAAAAGCAAAATTAGAGTTTCCATAAATTTAAGATTTTATTACTACAAAATATCTTTCTAAATCATATTTACTCACTGCAAACTAAGTTCTATCTAAAGAGATATGCATAAAATACCAAACACTATCCAGTTCGGAAGCAGATTTCGTCACTTACCAAAAGGAAGTGTGTGTGTGTCGGATTTAAGCCAAAAGGACCTAGATTATCTCTTGATTTTTAAGAAAAACTCGTTATCTAATGTTATAAAGTTCCTATTCTTAAAGTCATACGAAATTCACAAGAGAAGGTGTGAAATATATAGCTACACAAATTATCCTTATCACATGGACAGATGTCACCACAAGGTGTTGCCCAAATAATTGTGCTGCCCAAATTGCATACATATACTCCTATATATATATATATATATATATATATATATATATATATATATATATATATATATATATATACTTGATACCATAACTTTAAGCTCACTAGTAATTCTAATTAGTCAATTTACATAAATACCCCCATACAATACCTTAAATTACGATCAAAATTTATGTTAAGCACAATTTCAATTATCACAAAAGTCCATGTTACCAAAATGAGAATAAAACATATTAAAATTAAGAAATGGTGTATTGACATGAAAATCTTGGTCTAGTATTTTAGGGTGTTACAACTAAGCCTAAATTGCAAGTATTGAACTAATTATCTATTTAGATTAAGCTCTTTTGGGCATGAATCAGCTATCGGAGGTAGGAATTATGTGTGCAACCTTAAGCCATAAATTAATTCAATACTAGTTAGGCTTAGTCTATGTACAAACAACAACAAAACATATTATAATACTATATCCACTGGATAATATTAACACTCGAGCCCATGATTGCACCCCTTGACATCGGAGTTTTAACCACCCATAAATAAAGAAACTATACCTTACATGAAACCAATTATTGGTAATAGTAAATTGAGTAGGTATAAGCAATACCTACTTTCAATTCAACTTAAATATTTTGATTTAAATAGCAAAGTTGAGAACCCCAAAACTAAAATTGTTCATCAAAAGTAAAGTGTTTCTCTCTCTAAAAGATTCAGAACTCTTAACAAATTAAACTTACATCTTTCCCTCTCTTTTGGGCTATTCATAGTTTTCTAAGATTTTGTCGAAAACTCAATGTGTTACCAATTTGGCAACATTAGTCAGGCTGACCAAGCACATTCAGTGAATCTCCAATTGCTCCTTAGCTATCCTTTTCCTTTCTTTAGGCTTTGAGTGTTCAAACTTTAGTAAGAGAACTTATTCAAGTCTCCTATTCACATTCGAAATATTACTGATTACAACCTTGTGTTAGGCTTATAAGCCTTTAATATTTTCTCCAAGTACTATCACCTTTGCCGATGGTCAGTAGGTTCACCTTTTGCATTCGGAGAGTCGTAGTTTCTCCTTGAGTTCCCCAACTTTCCTTAATAAACTAAACTCTTGAGCATAGTCGATTTGCACGAGATAAGATCACTTGGGAAATTTTCCCTTCGTATCAGGCAACCAACAATGGGGAGTTCACACTTATTTTCATGATTTTTTCCATTATTTAAAACATTGATCACATTGTCCCTTAGCATTTGTAGCTATAAATCATTAAAATATCATTAGAATACGATATAAATGGTATTGCATACAATAATTTTTGAACTAAATAGGCCTCAAAATGAGTGTAAATCTACCACTCATCACTAAGCTTAGATCATCATAAAGTAGCTCATTGAATTGTACATGTGCGAGAAAACATTCATCAATCATGATTCCTTAATGTGTGAGAAAATATTTTCAAAATTCCATTGATGCTTATCTTGAAGCAATCTAGATAGTAAAACATTTCTCTTCATAAATCATTTATACCTTTCATGCAAATATCAATCATAAATTTATTACTTTTTTCATAAGTTCATGTCTTTAAGAGTTCATAGAAAAAATCATTGAATAATGTATGGGCTCATGGGAAATCAATTGAAAAGAATGTAATAGAGTCAAAAGAATCACTATAGGATAAAAAAATAATAATTAAATCAACACAACTAGAATCCATGAAGAACTGAGTTAAAACCAAATCAAATTAATGATTTTGAACTTGTAGAATATCCTTGGGACTCAATGGATGAATGGAACACATTGATTGAACTTTATATACATTGATGATCAAATCACAAAATCAATGGTGGAATAGAAGACACTAAGATTGAAAAGAGAGTGAATTGGAGGAGATGATTGTGGATGGGATTTGGGGTTTTGAAAGAACGAGAGATTGGGGTAATTTTAGGAGTAGAAGGGTTCTTATTATACTTAAAATTAGGGTCAAAATGACACGGTATAGGTATTAAATGCATTGGAAAATACTCAAATATCCTATAATATAACTATCATATGGCTTCTACAGTTCATAGAACTTTCTTTGGCTCGTACTGGTAACCTGTAGAACAACCATCAGAAACCTAAAGTTCCTTCACTCCCCACAAGACTTCTTATGACCAATTGGATTTCCTATGGCTCGTAGAGCCAAATCATATAATCCAAGTTCAAGCCAAAATATTTACCAAGTCTAGATCCACTAAACAAAAGCCATCTCCAACTCGTCCAAACTCATGCGGCTCATCCTATCAAGTCTTAGGTCAATCTTCAAAAAACATAAAATTTCAAAAATCACATGTCTATGATTTACTTTCTATGGACTGTAGGACTTGCTATTATCTGTTGATAGGACACGTAGAAGCCTGCTTTAGTTAATAAAATTAGAACTTTTCCTTTTATTCCAACATTCCATTTTTCGAGGTGTTACAATATCTCCTCCTTGGGAACATTTATCCTCTAATGAGAATCAAGCAGCATGAATAGAGTAGGAGAGAAACTAACAACAAAATCATGAACGCAAATCTCATCATAATGCACATAAAATAGAGAATGAATCTATATTAAATCATAACATCAAATCAAGTTTTTCCTGAATATGCATTGATGTACCAAAGATTTATGGTACTTTTAATGCATTAAACATGGAGTTTTGCATGTGTTTTAAGAATATTTTAGTATATGTGATAGTATTTTTCTTATATTTTTCAGAAAATAGACTTTCGAGTAGTCGGGATGAAAAGTTGAAGAAAGAGTATTTTTTGTGTTTGATGAATCAACCTACAAGTCGTATACATTTCTATGAGATGTAGGAATGAGTTTTGTACTGATGTAGTGCAAATTTGGACTAAACGTTAAATGACGAGATGAAATGAGAAGTTTTAAGAGCTATTCTACAAGTCGTACATGCTAGTCATGTCAAAGTTCAGAGAATTTGGCCTGTACTACTTGAATGACGAAAAGTCGGGATGGGTTTGTAAATTTATATGTGCCGTAGAACGTACCTGTATAATATTCAAAAATTTAAGAAGTGAAGTTGTTGTTTGACAGAAAGTTATGTTCCTGCAATACGTAGAATTTTTACAATTCGTAGGAACAACATCTAGGAATGACTGCCAAGCAAATTTTCTTATATTTCCTTTTCCAACTCTAATCAGGATTTTGATGTCTATAAATATTAGTTGTAACTTAATTTTTTGTACTTAGAAGATTCGATATTTTTATTTTGGCTTTAAAAATTAATTTGGGAACAAATTGTCTATTTTAATTTTTGAAGTATTGGTTTATAATATAGCTTTTATTCATCAATTCAAGATTCCGAATTTCATATGCTTTAATTGTCAGTTCATGATTTGATTTTAATAAACATATTATGAATTGTGATCACCTAATCATGAGTAGCTAAATACACGATTAAGGTTGTGGGAACCATGAGAAATTAACAACATAAACCTAATAATTAAGTAATTCTTAAATAATGTTTTTGCATTTATTGATAATCTATTCATGTTGATTTCTTTTGAATGGTGACCAATATAAAACCTTCCTTATTCCTACTTTTGCCAACCAAGAAAGAAACTAATGGAAAAGAGATCAAATAACATAGATTTAGCATGATAAAATGCTATCTAATAGCCTAAACCCAAAGTGTGAGGGCTCATCTGGGGTAAAGGGTAAGGGTTAGTAAAGCCTACACTCATAGAAAAACAAAGTTATGTAGTGAAATTCCAAACTTGGATGACCAATCACTTAGGATATACCTATCTTATCGACTTTGCATGTTTAACACTAGACAAGGGTTACTATTATAAGTTTTTACGACATTAACAGCTTATAGGGAACATGTACACCCTAGTTTCATCTTATATTGATTGTAGAAATCATTGAATCTGGTTTTCTTGGTTAATTACTACCGAAATTAAATTCATATTTTATGTTTCGAATCCTCCTTTTTAGAAATATCCTCTAACTAAATGTACAATCAACAAGGTAATTATCATATGTCTAGAACTTCTTCCTCGTGGGATCGACCCTAACCTCCATTAGATTCTTTATTTGAATAATCTTTTTTACTTCATTAGGCAGGTATGATTTGGGAGTATCAATTTTGGGGGCCATTGTCGGGGTAATGAATGTCGGAACTGTAGTAATTACAAATTTTATGGGAACTACAGTTGTAAAGGTAATAAATACAAAAAATGGTATAATAACATAAATGAAAAGAGTTGTCTATCTATTCCAGAAGAAAAATCGGTATGGGGGATCAAATTTGAATCGTATTCAGGATATGATTGCTAAGATGATGAAAAGGTATAAATCGACCATTGAGGATTGTGGAGGGTTTATTATTCCATGTACTATCGACATGTTATACTTTTCTAAGTTCGTATGTTACTTGGGTGCTGGCATAAATATGGTGCCACTATCTGTGTTCAAAATGCTGGGCTCGAGAGCCCCCAAATCGACTACAATGCGGCTACTTATGGCTAATCATACTATAAGAAACCAATTGGGGTTCCACAGGATTCTCTAGTTAAAATTGAGGTTTTCAAGCCACAAGGTAGCCCGTAGGTGTAATATGGCATATAAGACCCCCAGAGGCTCCATATAAGCCACTTAGCTTTCCTCATACAAGAAATAAAATAAAGAGGTTTTAAAAGGATGTTTTTACATATAAGAGTTTTTTAGAGAAAAGTAGAATTTCTAAACATCATCTCAAAAGCAATCTAGTACATAAGATTTCATCGGGACACACCATTTACATCAAATTCAAATAACATAAAGTAAAGTCAAAAAGGGTATCAAGCTCGGTACTCAAAATATGAGGACTCACCATAACTCGGAATCTCTCGAATGACCTGTGGCCACAAAAGTGGGAACCCTAAATGCCAGACCCTATATTTTGGGAAATATAGGGAAGAGTATGATTTAGTACAATATGTGTACTAAAAATGATAGTCATGCATAAAACATTTGAAAACGGAAAGGACATTTTCGTATATTGCTATGAGCAAGCTAAGACATGGATGTAAGAAGAACATATAATTGACAAAACATGGTTAAGGCAAATAGACATCATCTTAATTCACGTGTGATATACTTCTTGAATTAACCTTAGTACATCATAGATTTATTTTGGGAAGTAGCCTTAACCGAATTATAAGACCATTTGATCTATCAACATGGAATATGGTGTCTCCCGCACCGAAAAAGGGTGTCCCACTTGCCAAGGTGAGGACCATGAACTTCTAGCTTATGCGTACCCACTAGCTAATGTTTATATAGATTTTTCCACTCAGTGCTAAGCTTAACTTCGAGGGAAGAATTCTTAGTGACATTCATCTTATCATTTAAAGGAACATGGGGAATTGCCTTTTGTTTTTATATCATGTGACATGGGTAGTTGCCTCTTGTATTTCATTTATAGGTGATGGGTAATTGTCCCTTGCCTCATTCTTAGAATAACGCCATATCATTGATTCATTTTAGGTGAGAAGACCTTTCAACCTTAGATTCCTTTATGTTAGAAAACATCTCACATTAATGCATGAGGTAGTTATATAAGCAACCCTTTCACAACAATTAACTACTATAACAACATATATGTTTTTACTATCAAAGCAATCTACATCATATCTTATAAATTCTATAACAACATGCATATTTCCATAATTCAACTTTCATAGTTCAAAATCCACTATCATCAATATCTATAAAACATGGGTTCATGGGAATTAATCATAAAATTATGTAATTATCTCAATTAATACTTGATATATCATAAAACAATCAATAAAATAAATATTTAGAAGAACCCATGACATGGGGAAAAAAACCTAACTCAATTTGCGGAATTATAGCTTTGTAAATCAGAGAATTCGGGAACTCCATGAAGGAAAGGAATCCATGGAATAAAACTATCATACCCCATTGCCAAAATGTTACAACCCTCAAAATGAAATAGGATGAACTAGAGCCTGATATTGGTTTTATGAGTTAATACATTGTTAAATTAATTAGAATATCTTTTGAAGTTAGTTTTAAAGAGTTTTGAAGTCAAACGTCAAGGGACGACCAAGACTTTCAAAAACTAGTATTTTACATGTTGGTGTGTTCTAATGTGTCAGGCATGTTTTAATGTGTCGTTTGGAGTTGAAAATCATTGTAGGTGACCCTAGAATCTTAATAATTGAGTTTAGGGTCAAAACTTCCGGGTACGACTCCCCAAGGACCAACCTAAGGGTCCTTGAAGAGGACCCAAGCTTTGGCAAAGGGGCAGCCAAGGCAGCATGCAGGCAGCACCCCCTTATTAGAGGCGCCTGCGCACCTGCGCCTGCCACTTAAAGGGAAAATTTTCCCCCACATCCCAGCCACAACATAAACCTTTCAGCCTCAAATTAATTTTCAGAATCAACATTTGGAAGTGCCTCAGCGACGCGCAGCCATATCCCGGATTTGGTCGTGTCATTTGAAAAGTCAAGTTAGACTTAATTAAAAAGGTTCAAATAATGTAGGGGTGTTTTGAGTATTTTGGGGGTGTATTATATGTTTATTTTAAGTCATTTTACACCTTTTTCCACAATCTAAATCCCAACCCTCAATTAGAATAAAAAAATAAAAGCTCTTCTCTCTCTCTAAGCTTTCTCTCCACTCAAATCCTCCATTGAAGAACCTTGAAGTTCCAAGGAAGAAGATCAATTCCAAAAGTTTTCAACCCAATTTTTGTGGATAAATCATCAATAACATATGGTGATTTCATCATTGATTCTTCTTTAATTCAAGGAGCAAATTTCAAAGGCTTTTCAAAACATATAAAAAACCCTAAAACCCTATTTCAAATTCTAAGCTTGGGTTCTTGAATTAAAAGGATTAAGTAGATGATTTATGAAGTATTCAATGTTAATTGATGGGTTATGATAAAAAATTCCATGAACCCTTGTATTCCTTGAATTCCTCATTTTGCTCTATAGTGGGTATGATGATTATGACTTAGTTATGCTAAATTCATATTTAGATTGTTATGGGTTATCGAATTAATTGTTAATCATTGTTCAAATTCTTCATAGTTGGATTTATAGTATTGATATCTATCTTATGTTTTGTTGAATCATTGATATGGATGAATTGGTGGTCTAATCTTGTGGACATTATGATTGGTAAGTTCTATTAATATGTGGAATTGTTGGAGATGTTGAGGAATGGTGATTGTGGCTATTGGAAGGTGGTAAGTTGACCTAATTCCCTTATTTAATGTATAATTGAAATCAAATTTCTATTGATTGGTATGGTCCACTTATGGTAGCGATGTTTAATGTTTTAAATGTTATGATCATGGCCTTGTCAGCATTATTATTTGAATTGTAGTAGTATCATGTTATAGCTTATATGGGTGTACAAAGTGAAGGGTGATATGGTATATGTTAAGGTATAATGTAAAGGTACTCATGTGATGTTCATAAGGTCTTGTATGTATGCTATCATGTTATGCTTGAAATTACATCTTCTATAATTTATGATATATGATGCTGAAGGACTAAGAAGTCTTTATAAAATGATGCTTTATCTTGTGTTAGTAGACTTAATTATCCCTACTTGGTACTTGAATTATATTGAATAAATGATATGATGTTAGTTGTGTCTTGATTTGGTAGGTTTAAGTTCCTCTTTTTGATACATGAAAGCTTCTTGAATGTGATCTCTTGACTTGGTAGTCATAGGCAACCTTATCTTGAATGAATGAAAGAATGAAAGTCTAGGATTGGTAGACCTAAAGTAGGTACCCTTCTATGAAAGACTACTATGGAACCTTGAATATGAAAAGACAGTTCATATAGAATCCTTGAAGTGGTAGACCGTAATGGTGTCCCCTTCTTGTGTGGAATGATGGACTTAGAGGTAGGTTGGCTGAAATGGCATGATACCATCTCTATGAGAATCATAAGAGCTATCCTAATGAACCTTGATCGTATGCCTTTATGGACCCCTTCTCGGTAGTGGTATTATGAGTTGGTAGGAATTAGAGATGGTACCTTCTCAAATACTATTATGTGAATGAACTTACTCTATAAGAGCCAAGGAAAAGCACCGAGTGGATATGCTTGTGGTAGTAGCTCTACTTGAGAATGAGACTAGAGTACAAGAAGCCCTTGAATATCCCCTAAACCATGTGCCTACATGTGATGTGTCTTTAGTTCTACCTATGGAAAGTAGAACACCTTCCAAGGTGTGGGGTCTTATGACACCGGGTTCCATACCTAGCTAGTGTGGTCTATGTTTGTTATTCCCTATTCTGATCATGTGGGATGTGCACTCTAGTTATTGGATAGGTTCTACAATGTATGAGTAGTGGAATGGAACGATATTTACACATGGTACGAGTAGGCCTTGAAAATGCTTATTTGAGTTCCTTAGGTCTTCCAAGACCATTATGTGAAGTTCCCTAATTGTATGATTTACTTCTAAAATGAATTATGTGATGTATCCTCTCCTAATATTAGTATATTGAATTTGAAAGGTCTTTATATTTGGTAGTCTTAAGCAACACATAGGTGTGTATTTTAGAGGTTGTATGGAAGGTCTCATCATGTGTTACTTAGGTGGGTCTTAGGATAACCTTAGATAGAGGGTCTATATGGTTAAATGGGTTACTTAGTGATAATGGTCTTACCTTGAAGATTATATGGAGATTATCGTATATGTGAATATTGACTTGAAGATATTTCTTATACTTATCTTATGAAATTTTTCAAAAAAAATAACATGAAAAACATATCTTTAAGTAAATGTCCCTTTTTGCATGGTTTTCTTGCATGTCGCCATACTTGGTGCTTAATTGTACTAATTCCATATATTTCTCTACTTCTTTAAGTGTAGGTCTTGGCAAGTAAGGATTCCTAAAGTTGAAGATTGGGACATAGATTGTTCTCTCAAGAACCATGGTATGTCCTCATATGTTCGAGGAAATAGATGCTATCTCTAATTTTAATTCAATTTAGACTTTGTATTAGACATATACTTCATTTCATTGTAAGGTTCGTGTCCCTAGTTTGATTTTCTAAACGTTTGAGTCTATGTTGGCGTATATGAGACTATATTTTTGTTGTCTATGAAAGATTTCTTTTAAAAGTATTGTTGGCTTCAAGCCTTATGATTTTTTTAAAAAGTTTTTAATTTCCGCACTATTTCAATGACAATACGATGAATGAATGCTACGGGCTTGTATAAGACATCCGAGAGGTCGAATACACAGGTTACAACTATGGGGTGCTCTCGGATCATGACATAGAATCTTGTCGTCAATGGTGGAATCAGAGGATTTACTTAAATTCCTTGGTTGACTCTATCTTAGTCAAAATATAAAGAAATATTTTGAAATGGAAGACTTGATTTTTCTTTTTTTAAATTTGTCAAAAATTTAGGGTAATTGTACTTATTTAGGGGTTTACTTGAAGGGAAAAACTATGTAGTATTAGGATAGAATAATTAAGAAATGACCCTACCTTAAACCTTGAAAAAAAGTAGAGTCTAGGTATCCCCAAAAGCCACTCGGCGACTTTGTGAATGAGCCTTTAGCTCGCTGAAAGGTCTAGTGTGTTGGCTCATGCACTAAGCCAACATGGAAACGTGAAATGTATTTAGGTGCCTCATGAAATAGAACTGCAAGCTCCACCCAGCTCGCCTTAAATTCCAGGACAACTGGATGCAAAAATCAGGTAAAAAAGGTGAGAAGTTTTACTTGCTGGATTTCCGAGTAGTTCGACGATCTCAATCTCCTGCGCCGAATCGATTGCAAAATGAATATTGTCCCTTCTTTGAATTTGATGTTTTACATTATCTCCCCCATGGAATCATTCATATTCAAAAGATATTCAAGGCATCATAAGGTAGGTAGAAACCTAATCTAACATCCCATCATGCATGTAATTGCATAAATGCAATTATTCGAGGAGTAAACACCGAATCCAAGCTACAACATGTTCACAACATCATATCTTGAAGTCAATATGCAACTCGTACTAAAATACACATAAACAAGTACAAATCAATCAAGTATACTCATTCTGTTAAAATTTATGTTTTTCATGAATCATGCATAATGAAGAAATCATGGGAATATCTACGACATATGAAACCTAGAGAGTAAACCACGAGAAGCTAAATTCATCAAGCTTGACTAGGATTGGTGTAACATTCCAGAAAATTTCATGTCTAGTGAAGAGACCAGTGGGTCTATAAGAATGCGTATTGGGGATACGTAGGCATCCCTATGCCCAATATTGGAAATATTGGGCATAGTATAGAAAATTGGCTAAGGGGTATTAGCCAATTTCTATATAATACCCAAATAAGCAAAATATTGGGCATATTAAAAATATTGGCTTAAAGGGGTGTTAGACAATTTTCTAACATTAATGAGCCTTTTTAAAATTGTAGCTGCAATGAAGACCCTAAAATAACTATAATCTTCACATATGCCCAACATACATATTATGTACTAGGCATCCAAGTGTCAAGCCTAGTACCATAGCACATGACCATTTAAAATGATCATGTAAATTAAGAAGTGCCCAAGGACATAGTGACGGTCCTTGGGACAATAAGTCAACATGAACAAATGAACCATAAATAATAGTTAGTTAGAAAAGTACAACCAACCCATGTGCAAGACATGTGAAGAAGTGGCCAAAGGAGGGGACCACCCTAACCGAATTCGGTTAGGGTAGTTAGGGGGAAAAACGTGCACAAAGGACCCCTCCATGTGGGGCCTAACTTCCTAACTAATTCTAGACTATAACCTACAGGCCTAAATAGATAACTAACCTAGGACCAAACGAAATAACCTAATTAGTGCACCCGACAACCTAGGACCAAAACCGGGTTGACACTAACCTAATACTAGTTAAAGAGACAATCTAGTACCTAACCTAGGATGGTCCAAAGAGTTAGTTAAGGTCCTAAAAACCTAGGGATACTTTAGTAATTATCCTAGGCTACTTAATTAATTAATTTATCAACTTAATTAATTAATTTAAAGGGGCAAAACCGAAATCACAAAGCAATTTCCAGATTTCGGTTAAAATAAGAAAAAGACAACCTAGTACCTAACGTAGGATGGTTCAAAGGATTGGTTATGGTCCTAGAGAATTAAGGGTACTTTATTAATTACCTTAGGTCACCTAATTAATTAAATTGCTAATTTAATTAATTAGTTTAAATGATCAAAACAAAATTCTTACACTAACCTAGTACAACTCAAGAAACATCCTAGTACTTAACCTAGGATGGTCCAAAAGAGTTAATTTGGTTCTAATGACTTAGGGGTACTTTAGTACTTACCCTAGGTACCTATATTAATTAAATTAAGGATTTAATTAATTAATATAAAGTCAAAATGTTGACCAAAACCATAGTCAACTTAGGAGGGGCGTTTTGGTAATTGGTTAATTCGTTTATTAAATTAACTTATTAAACCTAAGTTGTATAATTCAAGATCAGTTCTTAAACCTAAAAATCACGTTCAAACTCATCGGAAAAAAAGGACGCAAAACATTAAGCAAGCGAGGGAAAGAAAAACAGAAAATTCCATTGATTCTCCTAGGCGATTTCAAGGTTTCTCCAAGTTTTTGTTCAATATGATCTTCGTAGATTAAGTTCTACTTAAGGTATTGGTTTCTCTCCTGGAATTCTTTCTCCAAGAGTATTTTCCTTTGAACGATTCACAAGATCTTGAAAACTAGGGTTGTTCCCATCGTTTTCGTCGAACTTCCCTTCCCTAGTATCCTTTTCGATATCAATGCTGAATAGGTTATAGATCATGTTGTTGGTATGTGGTGCTGGCTGTTCTTAACATGTATTGTTCTTGAATGATGAGTATCAAATGAACTTATGAACTTTTAATTGCGTAAAGTTAATCTTATAATGATAATTAAGGATCGATAATATGCTAAGTTAAGTCCGTGATGTGTTAAGTGAATTATGTGTCTTTGGCTGAATGTTGACTTGCAGTTGTTGTGATTTTATGAAGATGCTAAAGCCATCAAATTTTAATATGATGCTGTCCAATATGTTCTTAAAACGTTACACTAAAAGCCATAAACTAAGAATTGGCTCAAAGACATCTATGAAATCATATCTTGAATAAATTGGCTATCTGGTTCCAATAAAGTTGGCTAACACTATTTGGTCAAAATGAATATATGCTAATGGCTAGGAACTTATGTAAATGATTAAAAGATTGGCTAAGGGTTCATACATATGGGAATTTAAATATGAACATACATAAAAATTGGCTTATGCCAAAAAGAATGAATTTGCTAGTCTAACATCCCAAATCTTGAGCCAATACTAATCATATGCCAATTCTTGTGTAGTAAGAGTATCAAATATATATTAAGAACTTATAAGTAATATCAATGAATCCATAACCAAGGGCATGACATTCATTGGTACAACTCCCAACATGCTCCACAAGAATGAACTATGAACACATGAAACTCATTGAATGAAGTGCACATCGTCCATAAACGGTGATATGAAGCTACTACACTAAAGTAAGTAAGTAAAGTGAGTTATAACATAATTAAAGGGGTCTAAATTAATTAAGTAACCAGAATGGGGTGTTAAAGGAAGTGAGACAAGTCTTACTTACACCACAACTAATTTGTTAAAAGAATACTCACGAATGAAGGTGTTAGAATGTGTGAGACTAGTCTCATTAACACCTAAGGATGATATGTAAGGACAATTCACATTCATCAATGTAAAGTAAGGATGATATGTAAGGACAATTCACATTCATCAATGTAAAGTAAGGATGATATGTAAGGACAATTCACATTTCATCAATGTAAAGTAAGGATGACAAGTTATCAAAGGAGTAAATAAATCTCAATCACATTCTATATGTAAGTGTAAGGACAATTCACACTTAATACGTAAAGAAGAGATGAGAAATCATCTAATGAGCTATGACTACCTCATGCTAGAAGCAAGCTTCGATGATGTATGAGTTGAATGTAAATAGGAACTTTAAACTGAGCACCGATAGGCTAGTTATGAGTGGTCATGCCTTCTTTTAGGAAGGGCGGAGGTTCACGTAATTCTTATGAGATGAGACTGTCCACTAAGGTGGGTATGGGTCTCCCTAAATCTCCTAGTCTTTGAACTACGCTGCCAACATAGGGAACTAGCCAGTGGTTTTCCACCTAAGCGAGCTAGGGATGTTTTGGTTTTACCTTGGCCAGTGACTTCACCTCTTTTCGGTGTGGGGAAGACACCGGATTTCATGAGCTCACATGATCTATGTCGATTAAAGTTGAAGTTTCTGAAAGTATGAAAGATAAAGAAATGAATGATACCGAAGGTGTTTGTGCAACAAAATTAGGAGGTGAAATCAGATTCAAGTAATGACATTAGGTCATTCTTGGTCATTGCACTTCATGATCCCTATGATAGTATTAAAATTCATCCTAGGTATAGATGGTTTTTACATCAGCCTACGAATAAATGAAATGAATAATGTGAAGTACGAATGAACGAATGAAGCAGACTCTGTGTTTGCTAAAGAAGGCCCTCGGGTTGAGGTCATATATGTTGGGCCCTCACTTGAGATGTCTTAATGCTACATCCATAATTCCAAGGTCTGTAGAAATGAAATGTATGATATATATAAAACATGAAAACATTAACTAAATAACCCATAACTTCCCTAACATGAAAGTAATGAAATCAATGGAATGATCAATAGAGAATGGCTTATGAAATGTAATGAATATATGGTGTAATGAATGACTTGCTATAAGAATAGTCAAAGCATGTCCAATGAAATTTACAATAAGTAAAAGGCATAGCTAATAATGAATCTTCATGTCATGAAAATGAACAAAGCCAAATAAAATGGGCTTATAATGACTTCCTTTATTAGAAAATATCAAAGACAATAATGAATTCAAATATGCTTATCCAAAATGATTAACTAATGTATTTAGCCAATAAAGATTGACTTATAAGAAATTTATGCCCAAAGTAAGCAACATCATAAGCTTTGATTATATGCGTCAAGAACTATGCACATTATGCAATCAACTAAAGAATGAGTATAATCAATGAGTATTGACTTATAAATTTATTCATGCCCCAAATTGTAGTTAAGTCATTTCCTAAATCTCTTGAATTACTTACTTGATTCATTGTGGGTATGGGACTACAATGAATCATTGCACTTGTAAGTAAAACATAGGACTAAAGGAATTATTGAACTACATAACAAGAAGAGGAAAAAGAATGAAAATAAAACTAAGTGTGGAAAAAGGGGATCTCGGGTTTGGAGGATCAAAAATTCAAATCTTCGCCTGAGTGGTTCTAATATTATGTTGATGATACTAATGTCTTGTAATCATATAGAAAATGAGTTGTGTTCTTTGAATGCATTAAAATACATCATATTCATACCACAATTGACAACTAACGAATTAGGAAAGTCTAATGACTAGACTTTCCAGAAATGGCATGTTGCTTAGGAAGAGCTTTCATTGATCATGCATAGATTTATGTGTGTGTGTGCATACACCCATACTTAGAACAAGTGGTGTACTAACCCCCTACTATTTACTATTTTTATAGGTGCAGGTCAGAGGAAAGGTTGACGACACTTGCAGCGGTTTGGACTTCAGCGTTTCTCCAAACCATTTGGTAGGTCCTCATGATTTCGAGGATGCTACAATTTTAGTCTAGCCTTAGTCTTATACATAGATAGTGGATGTTGTCCCTAGCATTTCTTTCGTACTTTCATTTGGAAGCTTTGTAATAAGGCCGTGTTTGGCAAACTATTTATGATATATTCATCTTCAGTTTCGAATTGATTCTTTATAATAGATGGTTGTTCTATTGATGTTGAGATGATTATATAATGTTTAACACGTAATGACTATATGAAGTCTAAGTAAACTTCATACGTTTAAAAAGTTTTAAATTTTCTGCAAATTTAACTAGATGAATGTGATGAATGCAAGATGAGGCTTGTCTGCGAACTCTGAGAGGTCAACGCCGCCGGTGGCGATTCGGATTCAAGAATCCGAGTCGTTACAAACTTGGTATCAGAGTATGAGGTTAAATTACCTAGGAACTAAAGCTCAACACAACCACGTTACGTAGTTTCTGACTTATGCTTGTGAAGCGCGCCACAATCATGACTTAGAGATTACGCAATGTTAGAAAATTCTCCCTTATTCTACTCTTTATCGTGCTATCTAGAGCTTTGACACTTTGTGTCATTATAAGTATCTAACTTCCTTCTTGTGTGAACACGTAGAAGGATACACACAAGAATTAGCATGGCCAAGTGGTCTAAGGCGCCATACTCAAGATCTGGCCTTCCCAAGAAGGGGCCATAATGGAAATGCCTAGCGTGACCGAAAGACGTCTAATAAGTGTGGTCGTTCGCATAGAGGTGAGTACATGGTAGATTCTAAATGCATGCCACGGGTGTTGATGAAGAGGAGAAGGCTAAGTTGGCTGCATACTAACTCAAGAATATGACTTAGACATGGATTTGCTTCATAAGTGTTATGCTATAATAGACTATAGAAACATGGTAGTAAGGCTTTAGTTTCCAAATAAGTTGGGTTAAAATGAGAAGGGTGTGGTTCAAATCTTAAGGCCAACAAGATGTCGTCTAAGAGGTTAGATATACTCTTACTAAGTCTGGTTTGTGTGTAAGAAACTCTAAGTTTAAGTGCTTTAGTGGATTTGGTGTGGTAAGTCCCTAATCGTATGTCTTATAATAGCACTATGTGAGTTAAAACAGAGTTATATTAAATTTTATGTTGCTATTTTTGTGTAGCATAGTCATGTTTTCTGTGTTGCATGATTTGTGATGTGCATTAATTTAAGTGGGATTGAGAAGGAAATTCCTCAATCTCAAATATGAAACTTCAGACAAGATTGAATGATATGCATCATCCAAATAAGTGTGAATCAGATATTCACAAAAGAGAAACGTTTAAGTATGGCAAAGTAACTTTCGAAAGTCACCCTCTTTTTTTAAGTGATGTGTAAGTGTCATTCGGGGACGAATGTTCCTAAGGGGGTGATAATGTAACATTCCGGAAAATTTCATGTCTAGTGAACAACCCAGTGGATCTTTAAGAATGCGTATTGGGGATACGTAGGCATCCAAATGCCCAATATTGAGAAATATTGGGCATAGTATAGAAAATTGGCTAAGGGGTAATAGCCAATTTCTATATAATACCCAAATAAGCAAAATATTGGGCATATTAGAAATATTGGCTTAAAGGGGCGTTAGCCAATTTTCTAACATTAATGAGACTTTTTAGAATTGTACCTGCAGTGAAAACCCTAAAATAACTATAATCTTCACATATGCCCAACATACATATTATGTACTAGGCATCCAAGTGTCAAGCCTAGTACCATAGCACATGACCATTTAAAATGATCATGTAAATTAAGCAGTGCCCAAGGACATAGTGAGGGTCCTTGGGACAATAAGTAAACATTACCAAATGAACCATAAATAATAGTTAGTTAGGAAAGTAAAACCAACCCATGCGCAAGCACATGTGCAAGACATGTGAAGAAGTGGCCAAAGGAGGGGACCAGCCTAACCGAATTCGGTTAGGGTAGTTAGGGGGAAAAACGTGCACAAGAGACCCCTCCATGTTGGGCCTAACTTCCTAACTAATTCTAGACTATAACCTACTGCCCTAAATAGCTAACTAACCTAGGACCAAACGAAATAAACTAATTAGTGCACCGACAACCTAGGACCAAAACCGGGTTGACACTAACCTAGTACTAGTTAAAGAGACAACCTAGTACCTAACCTAGGATGGTCCAAAGAGTTAGTTAAGGTACTAAAAACCTAGGGATACTTTAGTAATTACCCTAGGCTACTTAATTAATTAATTTATCAACTTAATTAATTAATTCAAACGGGCAAAACCGAAATCACAAAGCAATTTCCAGATTTCGTTAAAACAAGAAAAAGACAACCTAGTACCTAACGTAGGATGGTTCAAAGGATTGGTTATGGTCCTAAAGACTTAAGGGTACTTTATTAATTACCTTAGGTCACCTAATTAATTAAATTAGCAATTTAATTAATTAGTTTAAATGATCAAAACAAAATTCTTACACTAACCTAGTACAACTCAAGAAACATCCTAGTACTTAACCTAGGATGGTCCAAAAGGGTTAATTTTGGTTCTAATGACTTAGGGGTACTTTAGTACTTACCCTAGGTACCGAAATTAATTAAATTAAGGATTTAATTAATTAATATAAAGTCAAAATGTTGACCAAAACCAGAGTCAACACCAATTTCCAGATTTGACTAAGTGTTATGTTCTCCTATGTTTAGTCAACTTAGGAGGGGCGTTTTGGTAATTGGTTAATTAGTTTATTAAATTAACTTATTAAACCTAAGTTGTACAATTCAAGATAAGTTCTTAAACCTAAAAATCACATTCAAACTCATCGGGAAAAAAGGACGCAAAACAGTAAGCAAGCGAGGGAAAGAAAAACAGAAAATTCCATCGATTCTCCAAGTTTTTGTTCAAGATGGTATTCGTATATTATGTTCTACTTAAGTTATGGATTTCTCTCCTGGAATTCTTTCTCCAAGAGTATATTCCTTCGAACGATTCACAAGATCTTGAAAACTAGGGTTGTTCCCGTCGTTCTCGTCGAACTTCCCTTCCCTAGTATCCTTTTCGATATCAATGTTGAATAGGGTAGAGATCATGTTGTTGGTATGTGGTGCTGGCTGTTCTTAACATGTATTGTTCTTGAATTATAAGTACCCAATGAACTTATGAACTTGTAATTACGTAAAGTTAATCTTATAATGATAATTAAGGATCGATAATATGCTAAGTTCAGTC
This sequence comes from Solanum sitiens, assembly GCA_016801875.1. Lineage (NCBI taxonomy): Eukaryota > Viridiplantae > Streptophyta > Magnoliopsida > Solanales > Solanaceae > Solanum > Solanum sitiens. The sequence continues at coordinate 261,992 of JABWTJ010000640.1, read as the reverse complement.
CGTGATGTGTTAAGTGAATTATGTGTCTTTGGCTGAATGTTGACTTGTTGTTGTTGTGATGTTATGAAGATGCTAAAGCCATCAAATTTTAATATGATGCTGTCCAATATGTTCTTAAAACGTTACACTAAAAGCCATAAACTAAGAATTGGCTCAAAGACATTTATGAAATCATATCTTGAATAAATTGGCTATCTGGTTCCAATAAAGTTGGCTAACTCTATTTGGTCAAAATGAATATATGCTAATGGCTAGGAACTTATGTAAATGATTAAAAGATTGGCTAAGGGTTCATACATATGGGAATTTAAATATGAACATACATAAAAATTGGCTTATGCCAAAAAGAATGAATTTGCTAGTCTAACATTCCAAATCTTGAGCCAATACTAATCATATGCCAATTCTTGTGTAGTAAGAGTATCAAATATATATTAAGAACTTATAAGTAATATCAATGAATCCATAACCAAGGGCATGACATTCATTGGGACAACTCCCAACATGCTCCACAAGAATGAACTATGAACACATGAAACTCATTGAATGAAGTGCACATCGTCCATAAACGGTGATATGAAGCTACTACACTAAAGTAAGTAAGTAAAGTGAGTTATAACATAACTAAAGGGGTCTAAATTAATTAAGTAACCAGAATGGGGTGTTAAAGGAAGTGAGACAAGTCTTACTTACACCAAAGTTAATTTGTTAAAAGAATACTCACGAATGAAGATGTTAGAATGTGTGAGACTAGTCTCATTAACACCTAAGGATGATATGTAAGGACAATTCACATTCATCAATGTAAACTAAGGATGATATGTAAGGACAATTCACATTCATCAATGTAAAGTAAGGATGATATGTAAGGACAATTCACATTTCATCACTGTAAAGTAAGGATGACAAGTTATCAAAGGAATAAATAAATCTCAATCACATTCTATATGTAAGTGTAAGGACAATTCACACTTAATACGTAAAGAAGAGATGAGAAATCATCTAATAAGCTATGACTACCTCATGCTAGAAGTAAGCTTCGATGATGTATGAGTTGAATGTAAATAGGAACTTTAAACTAAGCACCGATAGGCTAGTTATGAGTGGTGATGCCTTCTTTCGAGAAGGGCGGAGGTTCACGTAATTCTTATGAGATGAGACTGTCCACTAAGGTGGGTATGGGTCTCCCTAAATCTCCTAGTCTTTGAACTATGCTGCCAAAATAGGGAACTAGCCAGTGGTTTTCCACCTAAGCGAGCTAGGGATGTTTTGGTTTTACCTTGGCCAATGACTCCACCTCTTTTCGGTGTGGGGAAGACACCAGATTTCATGAGCTCACATGATCTATGTCGGTTAAAGTTGAAGTTCCTGAAAGTATGAAAGATAAAGAAATGAACGATACCGAAGGTGTTTGTGCAACAAAATCAGGAGGTGAAATCAGATTCAAGTAATGACATTAGGTCATTCTTTGTCATTGCACTTCATGATCCCGATGATAGTCTTAAAATTCATCCTAGGTATAGATAGTTTTTACATCAGCCTACGAATAAATGAAATGAATAATGTGAAGTACGAATGAACGAATGAAGCAGACTCTGTGTTTGCTAAAGAAGGCCCTCGGGTTGAGGTCCCATATGTTGGGCCATCACTTGAGATGTCTTAATGCTACATCCATAATTCCAAGGTCTGTAGATATGAAATGTATGATATATATAAAACATGAAAACGTTAACTAAATAACCCATAACTTCCCTAACATGAAAGTAATGAAATCAATGGAATGATCAATAGAGAATGGCTTATGAAATGTAATGAATATATGGTGTAATGAATACTTGCTATAAGAATAGTCAAAGCATGTCCAATGAAGTTTACAATAAGTAAAGGGCATAGCTAATAATGAATCTTCATGTCATAAAAATGAACAAAGCCAAATACAATGGGCTTATAATGACTTCCTTTATTAGAAAATATCAAAGACAATAATGAATTCAAATATGCTTATCCAAAATGATTAACTAATGTATTTAGCCAATAAATATTGACTTATAAGAAATTTATGCCCAAAGTAAGCAAGATCATAAGCTTTGATGATATGCGCCAAGAACTATGCACATTATGCAATCAACTAAAGAATGAGTATAGTCAATGAGTATTGATTTATAAATTTATTCATACCCGAAATTGTAGTTAAGTCATTTCCTAAATCTCTTGAATTACTTACTTGATTCATTGTGGGTATGGGACTACAATGAATCATTGCACTTGTAAGTAAAACATAGGACTAAAGGAATTATTGAACTACATAACAAGAAGAGGAAAAAGACTGAAAATAAAACTATGTCTGGAAAAAGTGGCTCTCGGGTTTGGAGGATCAAAAATTCAAATCTTCGCCTGAGTGGTTCTAAAATTATGTTGATGATACTAATGTCTTGTAATCAAATAGAAAATGAGTTGTGTGCTTTGAATGCATTACAATACATCATATTCATACCACAATTCACAACTAACGAATTAGGAAAGTCTAATGACTAGACTTTCCAGAAATGACATGTTGCTTAGGAAGAGCTTTCATTGATCATGCATAGCTTTATGTGTATGTATGCATACACCCATACTTAGTACAAGTGGTGTACTAACCCCCTACTATTTACTATTTTTATAGGTGCAGGTCAGAGGACAGGTTGACGACACTTGCAGCGGTTTGGACTTCAGCGTTTTTCTAAACCATTTGGTAGGTCCTCATGATTTCGAGGATGCTACAATTTTAGTCTAGCCTTAGACATATCTAGTGGATGTTGTCCATAGCGTTTCTTTCGTACTTTCATTTGGAAGCTTTGTAATAAGGACGTGTTTGGCAAACTATTTATGATATATTCATCTTCAGTTTCGAATTGATTCTTTATAATAGATGGTTATTCTATTGATGTTGAGATTAGTATATAATGTTTAATACGTAATGACTATATGAATTCTAAGTAAACTTCATACGTTTAAAAAGTTTTAAATTTTCTGCAAATTTAACTAGATGAATGTGATGAATGCAAGATGAGGCTTGTCTGCGACCTCTGAGAGGTCAACAATGCTGGTGGCGATTCGGATTCAAGAATCCGGGTCGTTACAATTGGAAGGAAAGTTATGAGGATAACAATACAGGATATCGGCCTCAGGCTCCCATGTAGCACCCTCAATTAAATGATTCGTCTAAAGAATTTTCACAAAAGCAACTTTTTTATTCCGCAACTTCTTGACTTTCAGGTCTAAAATCTCAATCGAAACTTCCTCATAATAAAGATTCTCCTTAAATACCAAACCTTATAAGGCCACTATAAATGTCGCATCACCAATACATTTAATCAACAAGGAAACAGGAAAAATGGATGCCCCGACGTCAATTACTTAGGCAAATCAAGTTCATAAGCAACCTTACCAACTCACCAGAAATCCTGATATGGGCCCATATAGCGGGGACTGAGTTTCCTTTTCTTTCCAATTATCATCACACCCTTCATGGGTGAAATTATCAAGTAGACCCAATCATTTACCTTAAATTCAAGCTCATTTCTTCTAATATCGGCAGATGAATTTTGTCGAATTTTATCCGTTTCCAGGCTTTCTCTAATGAGTCAAACTTTCTCCATACCCTAATGTACGAATCTAGCCCCCTCAAACAAACCTATTGGAGATATACACCTCCTACAATGTAGGGCCTTAAATGTTTTTATTAGTTATGATTGAGTGATTGCTATTGTTGTATGTAAACTCAATCATAGGCGAGGATTATCAAAATAACCCTTGAGGTAAATTACAAATGTTCTCAACATATCATCCAATGTTTGGATAGCACGCTCTGCTTCCCATCAGTTATTGGGTGAAATTTTGAACTATGCTTAACACGAGTACCAAGACCTTTTTGGAAAGATTTCCAAAACTGATAAGAGAATTCGTTACCATGATAAAAAATAATGGAAAAGGGCACTCCATGCACCTCACCATTTTCTTCAAGTACAACTTGGCATAGTCTTTCTCCAAATAAGAAACCTCGAAGAGAATAAAATGAGACGATTTCATCATTCGATCTACAATAACCCAAATCGATTCATGTTGTCGCCAATTGAGAGAAAACCCAACAATGAAATCCACTTTCAAGTCTTCCCAATTCAAAGAAAGAATGCTTATATCTTGAGATAAACCTTCTGGATTTTGATGCTCAGCTTTTACTTGTTGACAATTGGGACACTTAGCCACAAATTTTGTAATATCTTTCTTCATCCCATTCCACTAATATATCCCACGCACATCATGGTAAATCCTGTTCACACCTAGGTGAATGGAATATCTAGAACTATAGGCTTCTAAAAATATATGCTCTCTCAAGTCATCTACTTTAGGAACACACAAATGACCTTGATATCTAAGTACCCCATCTCCCCCTTGGGAGAAAGACTCCGCGTACTTTTTCAACAACACTGAAATCAGACCGAGACCTTGATGGGCTTTCACATAAGTCACAAAATATGATTTTGAACTATTGTGAACCACAACACAATCCTTGGTAGAGTCAACTAGCCAAAAACCCAAATATGTCAAGCTATGAAATCTCAAGGCAAATCCTTTTTCTCATTCTCAATATGAGCAACATTTCCCATCGACAAAAAACTAAGGGCATCAACCATCAAATTTTCCTTAAAGGGATGATAGAGAACAAGCATGTCATAATCTTTCAATAATTAAATTCATCTCCTTTTGCAAAGATTTAGATCTTTCTAGTTGAACAGATATTGCAAACTCTTGGGGTCAGTAAAGACATCCACGTGAACTCTATACAAATAATGCCTACAAATCTTTATGGCCAAAAATAAACGTCGCTATTTCAAGGTTATGGGTTGGATAATTCTTTTCATGTATCTTAAGTTGCTTTGAAGCATAGGAAATGACTTTCTCATTTTTCATAAGGACACTTCCTAACCCAATTCTCGAGGCATTAAAATAATCGGCAAAAATGTCCCTTGTTGTAATGTTTACAGAGGAGTGGAAGTAAGCTTAGCTTTCAATTCCTGAAAACTCATTTCACACACTTTGGACCGTAAGAACTTAACCTTCTTTTGAGTCAAAGCCATTAATGGAGATGATATCAAACAGAAATCTTCAACGAACCTTATATAGTAACTGGCGAGACCTAAGAAACTTCTAATATCCAAATTGTTTAGAGGTTTAGGCAAACTTTTCACTGCATCCGTCTTCTTAGGATCTAGCTCAATGACCTTACTGGAAAAAAATTATCCCAAGAAAAGCCACGAAATCACATTTACTAAACTTTGAAAAGATTTGTTTGTCCTTGAGAACTTTCAACAAAATCCTCAAATGACTGATATGATCGTCTTCACTTCTCGAATAGATCAATATATCATCAATAAACATAATCACAAACACATCAAGATATTGTCTAAAAACCCTATTACTCAAATCCATAAATGCCGCTAAAGATTTAGTTGAACAAAATAACATTACAAGCAACTCATAATGACCATACCGAGTTTGAAAAGGCATCTTCGTAATGTCATCTTCTTTTATCCTCTGTTGGTGATAACATGGCCGGAAGTAAATCTTAGAGAAGTAACTTTCTCCTTGAAGTTGATCAAACAGATCATCTATCCTTGGAAAAGGATACTTATTATTAATACTTACCTTCTTCAACTATCGGTAGTCAATATACAAATTAAGCGAACCATCTTTCTTCCTAACAAACAAAATTGAGCACCTTATAGAGAGATACTTATTCTAATGAAACCTTTATCAAATAAATCTTTCAATTGCTTCTTTAATTCCTTAAGTTCTCTCGGATCACCATGGTAAGGAGGAATAGAAATAGATTGTGTATCTAGGAGAAGGTCAATACCGAAGTCTATTTCCTTTTGGGGATGAATACTGGGTAAATCATCTAGAAACTCATTAGTAATGGGGATCGACTAAATATTACGAATCTTAAAACCTACATTCATCGCCCTAACTAGATGATAAATACAACCCTTCAAAATCAAATTTCTAGCTTTAAAACAAGAAACAAATTGACCCATAGGCATAGAATTTTCCCATTTCCACTCAAGGATGGTTTCACTTGGAAACTGAAACTTTACTACACGGGTTCTACAATCAATAGAAGGATAACATGAATGCAATAAATCCATACCAAGGATAACGTCAAAATCTAGCATATCAAGCTCTACCAGGTCAACAAAAGTTACATTAGGGGACAAGGGGATAGGAAACTTTCTATGGACCCTCTTAAACAAAACATAATCACCAACATGAGTGGAGATAGAAAGAGGATCTAAGAACACATCCCAAAGAATACCAAACTTTATAGCCACATATGGCGTCACAAAAGACAAAGTAGCATCGGGATCAAGTAGAGCTGAAATATCAACTTGGAAGAATTTCAACATCATGATAACCACATCAAGAGAACCCTCTTGTTTACCATGAGTCTAAATTGCATCAAAAATGTTTTGCTTTTGACTTGCACAAGAAAAAGATGACGAATTAAGTTGAGAATGTCGACGACTATCTCCCTCATTCTTAGCAACTGAGGGACAATACCTTATCTTGTGGTCAATCTTACCACAATTAGAGCAAGCATGAGAACCCACGAGACATATACCTTCATGCTTTCTTCCAAACTTTTCACAAGTCGGAAATAAACATCCACCATTATTTCCTCTTTGAATCTTCAAGTTAGCACCCTATCTTTTTTTAACTTAAAAGGAGCATTGGAGGAACTTTGTCCGAAAACACTTTGTTGAAACTTAGAACGACCATGCCTATTGAACCTTGAATGTGTGAAGCTACCATCACTAGTCTTAGCCCTCATTGCTTCCTAGACCTTTCCTTAAGTTTCTCCTCTTAGATTTGTTGAGCATCTGAGATGAGAAATGTCCATATCATTGAAAAGCATAGTGGCTATGGAATTATATAACCACCATATCGAACACACTCAATCTAAACTTACTCATTATTGCCCTAGGATCGGCAATCATAGTAGTAGCATATCTAGATAATTGTGTGAACTTCAAAGCATATTCCTTCACACTAGTATTTCTTTGACGAAGGTTGATTAATTCAAGAACCTTTGCCTCCCTCATCCCAAGAGGAAAGAACCTATAAAGGAACTCAACTTTATACTTTTTTCCAATCAAGAGGATTTGCACCTTCCACTCTACCTTCATTCAAATGGTTGAACGATATTTGAGCGACACCCTTAAGTTGGTAAACAACCAACTCCGCCTTTTCCATTGCCCTCACTCCCTTGATCATAAACACCTTGTAAACCTCATTAATGAACCCTTAAGGATTTTCTTCAACCTAGAACCATGAAACTCCGCTGAATTAATTCAAGTGAAGTCCCTCACGATAGATGCCGTTGTAGCCAAAATTGGGTTCACGGGGAATGCAACCTTCTTATTTGCTTCGGTCGTCATTGGTTAAGAATATATTTAAAAAGAAGCTTTAAACTCCGCATTAGTCACTTGCATGGCCAAAGGGTTAGTCAGAACTGTAGGATCTTCTCGTTCCACATTCTCTACCGCATTCCTCTTACATGTTCTCTTTGAGTTACCATATCGCATAGAGCATCAGTTAAGGATTAGGAGAGAAACATTATATAGTTGAACTCTATCGCAGAATATTAGAATAATGAAACAAGTGGATTTTCCTAAGAATCTTTTAGCCTCTCATTCATAGATGTAACGCGTTTCACATTCATGAACAAGTCTTTACTCGGCTTGGATTATGAGACTTTCTAGGATCTTTCTAAACCTTGTGCTCTCATTACGAAGTTTTTCAAGACCCAGGGTAGCCCCTAGGATTAACATGGTTAATTATACCCCGAGAGGCCCCATAGAAGCCACTTACCTTTCTTCATACAAAAAATAGATTAACGATTTTAAAAGATTGTTTTAGTATATAAGAGTTTTACTAAGAAAAGTAGAATTTCTAAATAACGTCTCAAAATCCATCTAGTACATAAGGGTTCCGGACGCAGCCCGTACATCAAGTTTCAGATACTTAAAGTAACGGCATAAAAGGAATCAAGATCGATACTTAAAATATAAGGACTCACCACAACTCAAAATTTCTCCAACAACTTCTAGCCAGGAAACTGAGAACCCTATATCTCTCTGTTGAAGATTTGTTGAAGATTTTTATGCAGGAAATCAATGTCTATTTTTTCTAATTCCAGAAGTTGACTTTTTCTTTTTAGTTAAAATTTCACCTGAGTTTTGTTGGTCTTTGATGCGATTAACAGTAACTTGATGTATTCTTGGACTTTCCTTCTCTTTAAAGTAAGTTTTGTTTGTTTTGACTATGAAATTTTATGTTGAAATTATGATTTTGACTATTTTTGTGTTTATGCGTTATGATTCATTTGTTTTTTCAGTAGGTTTTTTGTGCACATTGTCACGTCCCGCCAATTCTCAGTAAGATTTTGCATCGGGATAGGAGCGGAAGAGTCAAGAGTTTTAGAGATTTTTATAGAAAACTCTAGAAGCCCTTAGATATTTCAAAAAGACTTTGGAGAGTTCTAGAAGAAGGACTAGATATTTTCTAGGGAATCTTTAGAATTCACTAGAAAGTGTAGATAATTCTATAAAGGGACAAAAGTGTACATATTTTAGGGACTTGTAAAGTAATTATAAATTACACTTTATCCCCTAGGTATTAGTATAAATAGAGGTGCCACTCATTTTTAAATCATCGAACAAGTTGAAAGTACTCTTCAAAGGAAAATAAAGCCTTCTTCCAAAACTTTCTAAGTCTTTCTTTGCATTCTCATAGAGATCTTAGCATAAAGGGCTTATTAGAGATTACAAGCTCGTGAAAGATGCATGAGTAAGTTGTCAAGTGCCGCACGGAGCTTTAGTAAGACTCTAAGTCCATGACAACATGGTATCACAACGAGGTATGATACTAAGGGAATGACCAACAAAGGAGACGTTAACGCCACTTGAACCACCAATGCCAGTCTGGATGGTGGAAAGAAGAACCTCATGGGAAAGAAACACCAAAAAACGTAATGAGGAAACGTTTCCCGACCTCACACCAAGGGAGGCGCTAACATCTCTCCCATCTTTGACCACCAAAGAAAGTGATGATGACCGTGCCGAGGAGCCCACGTACATCACACTTGGAGAGGAGTGGATCAAAAGGGTGAAAATGGCAAGGCAATACGTGGAGATTTTAATCTAGCATTTGAATATGGCCGATGATGAATTCAAGACTCTCGAGGAGTTGAACCATGAGGAGACTACCAACATCGGCAAATAGTTGGAGGGTGCCAACGTGCCGAGTTTGATATGAATGAGGCTATCACATCCTTGGAGTGTCGGCTCATTGAGGTGTTGAGCACGATTGAGACAATGAAGGTCGAGATGAAAGCACTTAAGGAGAGTCTGGAAGCTAGAGGGTCATCATTTCTTGACCGAGATAGGGATGCCAAGATCGAGGCTCCCAAGACACCTATGTTCAAAGGTATCCGTGATGCACAAGAGGTGGAGAATTTCCTATAGCACTTGGAAAATTACATCAAGTCTAACCGAGTGAAGAGCAACGAAAACCATATCCACACCGTCATGTTTTATCTTTTGGAGATGAACATGTTGTGGTGGAGGCGTAAAGAGTCGGAAATAAGGAAAGGATTTCGTACAATTAAAACTTGCGAGTAATTCCATGTGGAGTTCAAGAAGGCGTTCTTCCCTAACAACGTTATCTATGACGCAACACGCAAGTTGAGGGAATTAAAGCATACAAGAAGCGTACGCAGATACGTGAAGGAGTTCACTACCCTCACACTTAAGATTCCCAACCTCACGGATGAAGATATGTTGTTCCACTTCATGGATGGGCTGCAAAATTGGGCCAGGATATAGTTGGAACTCTGACAGGTCAGTACTATCAATGAATCCATCACGCAGGCCGAAGCTTTGACAGACTTCAGGCATGAAACATTGGATGATGCCAGACAAGGGGAAGTGAGAGGTAGTCATGACCGTATTGGGGAGATTGTGGAAAAGTTGAGGAGCAGAGGCCACATCCCAAGATACTTGATACCTATAAGTTCGACAGCAAGAAGTTTGGACGTCATGGCGATGCAAAGAGAAAGGATGAGCCTACAAAGATGAAGGGTTGCTACATATGCGGTGGGTCACATGGATATGCAAGGTTCCCTGTGTCACGATCGGAGAGAACCTCTTAGTCGTGATGTGGCGTACTTGACCTCTAAGAGGTCTTATACAAGCCACTTAGCTTCATTACATAACATCATGCAAAATGTAAGGAATTTAAAACTTTTCTTTCAACATAATACGAAAATCATTTCATAGAAACGAAAGTCATTCTAACATATGTCTCAAATAATCTACGTAATACATGAGTAATAATGTCTTGGGACGCAACAAACAAAATTCTAAAGCACAGTAAATGACATAAATACAACATAAGGGTGTGGTCCTCGAATGCTATGAGGACTCACCAATCTTCACTCCTTGAAAGCGTTGGAACTCTACCCTTCAAAGAAACGCAATCTCCTCAACAGCCTATATTGGATTAGAATGTAGGCAATATGCGTTAGTACAAAATGTACTGAGTATGAAAGCTTATATCTCAAGGGTTAGTCAATAATAGACATAATTGTAAGAGATAATATCATAAACATAACATGAATATCATAAGCATAGTAATTACTCATAAAGCATACATAAGCTCATACTTCTACCCTTTGTCCTTCTTACTCAAGTGAGCTACATCACAAGCCACATCCAAGCATACTTGTGCAAGACCATTGTAGCATCCCATTCTACTTCCTAGCTAAGTACCTCTTTTTGGTCGTACTTGATAATAGTTCACTTTAATAACTAAGACCTAGGTTCTTCATACATAAGAGTACTACACCCTTTGATCACCTCAAAAAACTGTTGTGCATTGCATGTGAGGCATCCCTTACTACCTCACACAGTAAAAATATCTTTAAGTCATCCTATTTATGTTCACCCTCCTTAGTCTTATCATTAACTTAACTTTTTTGAATAAGAATCGCTCATCTTTAGTCAATTATAACTAGGAAAGGCATCTTTAGTCCATTCCTATATTCAAGCCTGCTCTTTAGTGGCCCAAAGTTATACTTTGTGCACTGCACTCATAGAGCACCATCATACTATTCATATGAAGTATTACCTTAAGGTCCTCTTACTTTTACTTCTTAATCTGGAACCTAGTTCATCTCCTTAACATTAGAACACTACGAGGTACTCATATCAAGCACGTCTTAGTTAATTACTAGTTTTGAACCGTAACAGATACTTCTTTAAGTATGTCTAAGTTCCTTATTCAGATGGATCCTATAAGAATCTTCTTATATTATGTCTTGATCAATCTATAATCATGAACACTACGAGATACCCCATTGGGTATTTCTAAGTTCATACAAACATCTTGAACACTACAAGTTACTTAAGTCTTAGTTCATTATGCTTTGAACACTACGAGATGCTTCTCAAGCATGTCTTGGTTCATAGGATATGAAGATCTCTACTAGGAAACCTTGACTCCTCTACGTGAAGGACTCCCATCTTATGAGACCTAACTTTGGGAATACCCACACTCTACTACGTAAGAGTTCCCCCTTAAACTTGGATAGTCATAACAATCAGTAGGTGTTTCTCTCCTTTCTACTTGGAGTCGGGACCCTTGTGTCACACTCCTTCTCATTGGCATATCCACTTGGAGTAAAGCATATACTCCAAGATTTACTTGGTAAGCCTTGCTCAACACTTTTCTCTCATTGAGGGATGTCCTTGACAATCACTACATGCTCAAGTGATTCTATCACTTTCTTTCATTCAATTCTCTAAATCTACATCCAACACAACAACGTAAGATTCACAATCCTTCACATTATTCTATCTTCATTCATATGTATACTATAGAACTATCAAGTAGTAGGTATCCTCTCACATTCTTAATTACTAGGTGAATCTAGCCATAATTCATCTTTAAAGTTCAATTTGATCATAAAAAGTAAATATCAATCCTAATCAATAAGTTCTAGTTCAATTCATATCTCAATAACCCTACCATGATCAATTAGTATTCAAGATTGTTGAATTAAGAATATCAATCTAGAACCCTAAATCATTCCTCTAATAGACAAAATCACCATGATAACCTTCATCTTCAAATACTAGAATTTATCAAGGAAACCACGTGCAAACATAACATAATCATCATGTAAACATAGTTGAATTCTACCCACTTGATTGGGATCACAAACGAGCCTTATCCACAATGCAATCACAACCCTAACTACATTGGGGTAGTTTGGATTCAGAATTGAAGAAAACTAGGGAGACTCAATGGATGGAATAATCCATGAATGAACAAGCCTTCCATACCTTTAATAAAAGCCTCAATATAATCTTGAAACCTTGGTGAAATTCGTCATACATGCTGTCTCCTTTTTCTTTTCTTCTTCAATGGTGATCTTGAGAGTCTTGGGAGAGAAAGGTTTTGTTTTGGAGTCTTGAGTCTAAGATTATATTTTATTTCTTAAATATACTTAAAATACCCAAAAACACTAAAAATAACCGTCCATGACTTAATTGAAATGTGGGGTGAATTTCCCAAATTAACCCACCCTTGGGCGAGACACATGCTGAAACGCAGGTACCAAACGACGGTTGACAACTACAGGCCGTTATTTGATAGACAGATCATGCTGTTTGGTTGTAGTTTTGGTCAAAGGGACAACTTTTTGGGGCTAATCTCCCATGACTAAGTGTGGAGCTACTCCCCCTAAGGACGGGGCGTCGTTTGGACTACGGTCCTTTGACCTTGGTCGTTGTTTGGGATTGTTTTGGCATTCTTCTTGGATACGGTTGGGTCCCTTCAAGGACCCTTAGGATGGTACTTGGGGATTCATACCCGGGCGTTTCGACACTAAGCATTCCCATTTACGTACTAGGGTATCCCCTATTACTTTATCCTCCAAACGACACACCAATCCTCATTAAACATGCCAAGTCACACTAGCACACACCTAAGACTAGTTTTCGAACGTCTTGGTTGTTCCTTGACGTTTGACCTCAAACCTCTTGACAACAAATTCTACAGGATGTGACACATCTTATACATGAGTTACTGACTCTTAAAACACATGAGAGGCTCTATTTCACCTTATTTCATTTTGGGGTCATAACAATATCCCCACTTGGGAAACATTCGTCCTCGAATGGCACCTTTCCAAAATCTTCTTAAAAACCAAATCTAAAATAGAAGCCAATCGTGCATGAATTATTCCTACATGCACACATCCAACCAAGGAAAAACTCAAATCTAAGAAAACTGTAACGACCTGCTTAGTCGTTTTGAACAGCAGATTTTATTTCTGGAAAAACTGTCTGAGACGACGTATCCAACGACGGACCGTCATGGGCACGACGGACCGTCGAGGGTGTCTCATTCCAAACACTTAGAATTCTTATATTTGAGTGCTGAAATCGACTCTCTGAACTCTGTGACGGACCTGCAGGACGGACCGTCATAGACACGACGGACCGTTGTGAGGTTCCGTTTCAAAACACTTCAACTCTTGAGAATTGGGTACTGGGAGCAATTCTCTGTCCGTCGTGACGGAAGTGCAGGACGGACCGTCGTAGGCACGACGGATCGTCTCAGACTCATCAAGGAAATTGAGTCTCTGAAGGTTGTGACGAACTTGCAGGACGGACCGTCACAGGCACGACGGGCCGTCACAGGTTGCGTAATCCCAGTCTGGGTCGGATTTCTGGGTAAGTTTTAAAGGGGCGTTTTGGACTATTCCTGCTATAATTATGAACTTCGTGGGTTAATATTAATAACTCAAATTCTTGGGGGTGTAAACGAGATGACCTTGAGTTACTTAGTGGGTTGTTTCCTCATCTTTTATACCTAATTATATGCTAATTAGGGAAAAGAGAGAGGGTTTTTGAAGAAGAAAAATAGAGAGAACAAGGAGAAGAAACGATCGATAGAGAGAGACAAACAAGGAGGAAACAAAAAGCTTGAGAGATTGCTTGCTTGATCAAGAATCCTTGGTGAAGGTAGGTTATGGTTTTGATACTATTCGTAGTAAACTCTTAATAGTGAATGATATGTATTGGTAGTATTGTAAACCCTTCTATATGCTTAATTGTATGCTTGCATGAATGTGATTATGTGATTGTGATAAAATAAGCATAATGAAGCTTTTGAATCCAAAATCTTGAAGAACCCTAATTCACCTTGTTATTGATGATGCCTTGGTATAAAAGAAGGCTTGATGAACTAAAGTAATAAGATTGATGATGCCTTGGTATAAGAGAACGCTTGATGAATTGATAGAATGATGTTAGTGGATCGGAGTGTCACGTTCACATAGTATTAGGGGATCGGGTGTCACGAACGACACGTAGTTAGGGGATCGGAGTGTCAGTTCGGTATTAGGGGATCGGGTGTCACGAACCGACACGTAGAATTAGGGGATCGGAGTGTCACGTTCCGACACATAGTATTAGGGGATCGGGTGTCACGAACCGACACGTAGAATTAGGGGATCGGAGTGTCACGTTCCGACACATAGAATTAGGGGATCGGAGTGTCACGTTCCGACACATAGTATTAGGGGATCGGGTGTCAATTAGGGGATCGGAGTGTCACGTTCCGACACATAGTATTAGGGGATCGGGTGTCACGAACCGTAGAATTAGGGGATCGGAGTGTCACGTTCCGACACATAGTATTAGGGGATCGGGTGTCACGAACCGACACGTAGAATTAGGGGATCGGAGTGTCACGTTCCGACACATAGTATTAGGGGATCGGGTGTCACGAACCGACACGTAGAATTAGGGGATCGGAGTGTCACGTACCGACACATAGTAGTAGGGGATCGGAGTGTCACGTACCGACACAAGAGGAAGAGTGTCAAGATAAGAAAGATGAATCTTGAGAGATGTTAATATACTCAATGTAATGAACCTAATTTCCCAAATGAGTGTGGTATTGAGGCTTGAGTCCTCATGGATGAACTTGGTAGTACTTATTGATGATTATAGTACTTGTTGCTACATGTTGAGTATTGTAGTTGATTTATGATATGAACTGATATATACTGTTTTCTATTTTGAGTTGGCCGATGATACCTACTCAGTACTTGTGTTTTGTACTGACCCCCTACTTGTTGTTTCTTTCTTTGTTATTTGGGGAATGCAGCAAACGTACCGTCGTCTTCAACTCAACAGCAATTCTAGCCAGTCTTCACTACACCGGATTTCAGGGTGAGCTAATGCTTCTAGCTTGGACTGGATCTTCTCTTCAATGTCTTGATGCCTTGAACTTCCGGCATGGACTAGCCTTTTATTTATTTTAGCTTCTTAGATACTTTTAGATTAGTAACTTGAGGATAGATGTTCTTGTGATGATGACTTCCAGATTTTGGGGATAATGGGTTATAAATTTTAGAAGTTATTTAATTGTTTTCGTTAATGAGTTTTAAGTCTTCCGCTTTGTATTTTTGTTCAATATGTTGGGGTTTTAGATTGGTTGGTTCGCTCACATAGTAGGATAAGTGTGGGTGCCACTCGCGGCTCGATTTTGGGTCGTGACAAAAACCATGGCTACACATAATCATATAAGAACCTTATGGAGAATAGATTCGCTATCCTCCACTTGGGGGTAAGCCACACACATATTTGTAACATCAAAATCATCATAATTAGGAAAACATCAATTTCAAAAAGGCAATTAATAAAAACAATCATATTTGAAAATTCTCATAAATCATTAAGGAAGCACATACAAGAAAGGGACATAAGGAGATCACATTTGATCTTCCCTTCATTTGAGAGCATAGAACATATTCTTCTTTGGAGAACCATCTTCCACATTACTAGGAGAAACTTGCTTATCCTACCTTCCCTTAGCCTTAAGATCAGGGCAACCTCTCACCTTGTGCCCATCCTTCCTACACTCAAAGCAACCATCCGTGTCAGCTAGGCACTTACCAAAATGACTTCTTCCACACTTGGAGCAAGTATACTTGGATAATATAGACCCACTACCCTTCTATTTATCAAACTTAGAGGTGTTGGAAAAATCTTGGCCGAAATATCTTGGTTTATTTCTACATCTATCTTGTCCCTGAGAGTTAGCATGGAAAGACTTATCACTTTCAGACCTGCGCCTCTTCTTTTCTCTAGCCCTCTATTTCCTTTGTTTTGAGTCTTTTATTTGTTAAGCAAACACCATGAGACAGGAGATATCCATATCATCCACAAGCAATGTAATACGACAATCTTCTTCTACTAGTTTGGACACCCCCGTCATGAACCTATTAATCAAGTCTCTAGGGTTTGCTACCAATCTTGTAGCATACTTAGACAAAATACTGAATTTCAAGGCATGCTCCTTAACACTAAATATGCCTTACTTAAGGTTTATGAATTCCTCCAACTTAGCCTTCCTCAGTTCTCTAGGAAGAACCTATCAATGAAAGCCAACTTAAAAGTCTCTCACTCTATAGAACCCGCCTCTACCGGCCTACAGTATTTCCATTGTTCATACCACACTTGGCTACATCTTTCAATTAGTAAGCTTCTAGTTCCGATTTCTCCTAGAAGTTAACCCCATAAAAGCAAGGGTCTTATAAACCTCATCTATGAACCCATTTGTATCCTTCTCCACCTTGGAGCCAATAAATTCCGGAGGGTTCATTCTCAAGAACTCTCTAATCTTATAAGTACCCATTCCTCCTATAGGATTTGCCGTAGCAACCACCTCCCTATTATCTTGGGCCATCAAGGATTGAGCCAACAAGTTCATAGAAGTTCTAAACTCCTCTAGAGAGACATTCCCCATTGGAGGTTTGTCACATCCCGATAACATACACTAGAAGATATGGTACTCTCGAAGTGCATGGGGCGTACTTGATCTCTCGAAAGTCTCATACAAGCCCTTTCACATCATTCATCGCATATACATATATGAAAAGTAGTGCAGAATTAAAACTTTAACAAATATTCGAATAGTCTTTCAAAATATCTTTCATAGAACCAAAGGAAATACTAAGTATCATGTCATCAAATCTTAGACTCACGAATACTTGGGACACGGACCATACAATCAAAATATAATACTATTAAGTCTATTACAATACTTAATAAAGAAACAACAAAGACATCTATGCCCTCGAGTCAAATGAGAACATACTTCAACCTTTCTTGAACGACCCTATAATCCAAGCTTCACTTCCAATAGCACCTTCACCTATGAATAACTTTAGAGATATAAAGATATGGAATTAGTACAAACACATGTACTAAGTATGGCTTAATTCATAAAATCATTATAATGGACATTTAATGGAAATCTGCTCTTTTGGATTAAAACATCATAATATAAGCATAAGAACAACATTTAACACCTTAGAAACACATAAGATAACACATAGACACTTTATCACTTTTTAATGGCATTACAGTGAACTAGGTCACTGTTACAGTGAAGTTCCTCAACTTCACAATGACCCCTTTATAGCATGCAATCTTCTCACTTAAGACTATTCTAAGACTCACTTAAGTAAGACAAAGAGAGACCACCCATACACCTTCTCTAAGCACACCTAAATGGTCCTTGGGACTACCTATAATGAGATTCACACACTTACAAGACAACAAAACACATAACATGTAATATGACTTTCTCCTCACTAAGGTTATCAAAAGACATACTTAAGTAATTCAAGAAGATAACGCCCATACACCCTCTTCAAGATTACCTAAATAATCCTTAAGACTTCCTAAGATTAGATCATGTCTACTTTATGAGGCAACTTCCCTAACTAGAGTCATTCTCAAGATTTCCCTAGGTAAGACATGAAGAGATTATCCTTTATGCTCCCTTCACACTTTAACTAGAAAATCCTTAGACTTATTCTAAATTAGGTATTGATTCATTCACATGCTTCCTAAGATAAGTCATTACTTCATTAGTTCATTAGAAACATTCATCACATAGAGGACATTAAAGTAATGGTCTTGGAGAAGACCTAGGGACTCACTAACTAACATCTTCAAAGCCTAAAGTATCAATGTCTAGGTAGTGTCCCATACCACCACCTAAACTTCATAGACTTCTCCAATACTAGTAGGTATCCTATATGATGAGAATAGGCAATAGCCGACATAGACCATGGTAGCAAAGCATGGAATCCGAAGTTGTAACCTACTCCGATAACGGTGTTCTACTGGCCAATGGTAGAACTTGAACACATCCCATGTAGGCACATGGTTAAGGAATATGATGGGTTTCTTTGTCCTATGTTATAATAATACAAATAGATATACTTCCCATACCATACTCACTCAGTTCTAGCCTTTGTTCTCATGGAGTATTTTACATAAAGGATCACATGAAGAGGTTCCATAACTTGTTGATAAGCCAATCACATTCACCCTACCAAAGAGGTCCCCAAGGGATGCCTTTAAATGGAGAAGAGGATAGCTTAATGACTTTTCTAAGGATGGTTTCCTAACAATGAACATGTCAAAATTTAATTAAGAGTTAAATTAAGTCAATAAGGTGAATATTATATACATTTGGAGAAAGCACACAAGTGCGCTCACTTCTTGACAAATAATATATGAGAAATGCAATCAAGAAAATGAAATTTACAAACTTAAGCATATTAGCTTATGGATGATTTTAGAACTTTTTAATATTTTATTTTTTGAAAAAAAGGGGTAATTTATGATTGGATCATAAGTAAGTTCAAGCAAATGATTTGTAACTATTATCATATGTAAAAAAAAATATTTCTTCCAACCAAAAATTAATATACTAAAATTGGAATGTTGTTCCAGCCAACCAAACTTAAGTCCATCATTCACACAAGAAGGATACCATTACTACTTTCGACTTCAAGGACATCATAACCTTCTTTCTCAAAGGTTCCACATAATTTGACCTTCTCACACTATGTTCAAGGCACATATCATTCATACATAAAAGACAAAGATTCTTTAAAATCCTAAGTAAAGACATCTCATACATACATTCCATAGGTATCAAGTAAGGACACAAGTCTACCAAACAAGACATACACATACTTCACTTTATCACATATAGCATATCATTCTAGAAGCACATAGTCATAACCATCATCATCTGTAGATCATCATATACACTACTATCACATCATAAACATAACCATAAAAGACTCATATAGTCAAGTAGGAAGAATCATGCATCAACTCTAAGTCTACACACACATGGACATAGTCATAGTCTAACATGATCTCCGAACAACATCAATAGAAGAACACATACTTTCATCTTATCACAAGTATATAAATATGATGATACTCCATATAATTTTACTATACCAATCATCATAATATATCAAGTAGTGCCGACAAGGTCATGATCTTCATAATACATGAAGTAACGCCGACGAGGCCACATCATTCACAATTATAACATATAACACTGCCACAATAAGTGGACCATTCCAATCACAACATAATTAAAGACATAAATTACATAAAATAAATAGAATTAGGTCAGTGTAGCACCAATCCATTCTCTCCACTTCAATCCATAGCTACATCACCCAATTCAAAACCAATAGTCCCTTACCCATGCCCATGATCATCAATTCAATACATAAATCACAATACTCAATGAATCTAAGTCAATTCAATATAGATTTATCATCTAAGATATCCTATACATCAATTCAATAAAATTCTTAGATCATTCAGTAGCCCATAAAAAACTACACTAGAATTCATAAGCATTGAGACAAGATCATCACATCTAAAATATAGACAATTTGAAGAGATTCTATTTTGTATGGGTTCATGAAGATTTTAATTTAGAATAACCTAATTAACATCAATTCAATCAATAATCAATGAATCAAAACGTTTTATGCAATAACACATGGCTAGATCATGATATTGGACAAGTTCATCTTTAGAAGACTTTAGAAAATCACTTTGAAGTTTGTCTCCTTTATGAATAGAGTTTCAAGGATGAAGAAACCATACCTCATTGATGTTAATACACACAATTGATGAAGAATCACCAATCAAATCTCCAATCCAAGCTCTTCCTTGAGTTTTTGCTCCAATGGAGTTGTAGAGAATTTCTTAGAGATATTTGGGTTTTGATTTGGAAGAATGCATTCATCTAGGTATTTAGGACTTATATATCCTTTAAAATACCTAAAATACCCCTAATTAACCTCCCAAACAATTATTTGGACGTTGGGTGAATTTACCAATTCACTCTTGAAATTTACAGTAAACTGTGCGGGTGACACAGACCATCGACGCCTGCCCATCGATGGACCGTTTGTCCACCAACGGACCATTTTGGATGGCCGTCGTTTGGTTCACAGACTGTCCATTGGGATATTAATCTCCCTAGGATATGTATTGACCAATGTCCACCAACGACGGGGTGTCGACCAGCCTACTAGTCGTCGATTGCCTCAGTCGATTGGGGCTGGCCTAGACAGCCTTTGGCTCACATAAAGGGTCCTTCTTCAAGGACCCTTGGTTGGTCCTTGGCGATCTTTTACTGGATGTTTCAAATTCAACTATTATTGTATTTGAGTATAGTACCTCTCATATAAATTTCACCCAAAACTAACACACAAAACTCGATGAAACATGCTGAGAAAAACAAGGTCATTTCAAGGCGAACCTTTCAAACGTCATGGACGTTCGTGGACGTTTGACCTTCAAACTTCATGAAACTTGACACCCTGACTATAAACACTATACTATATCATATAAAGACCTCATAAACTCATGAAACACACATATATCCACATAAACACACATAAGGCACATAGGCGACTAGTCGGCGGACGTCGTAGTTGTCCCTTGACGTTTAACTTCCAATGCGCCTAAGACTTTAGACACTGCCTCAATACCACATTATAAACAAATTTAGTACATCATAGTCCCATGAAAAACATACTGGTCTCTACATTCACTTAAGTCATTTTAGAGGTGTCACAAGGTTCATGAGGAACTTAAGGAGGAACTTGTTCTCCTTGGGGAGGAACTTGAGCTTGCACTTGGGGAGGAATATATTGATACCCATTTCCATCTCATTCCCTTCTAAAACAAGCCCTAGTGTTAGTCATAACCTGGAAAAAATCATAGGCAAACATTAGAAAAGGTCCTACTTATGCCAAACTCGATGGCACGTCTAAGAGAATGAAGAACTGAAACTTTCCTAAGCATTCCATAGCCTCCTACTCATAGATGTGTCGCGACTCAAACCGATGAATATGACTCTACTAGACGTTGTTTTGAGACATCCTAAGACCATTTCATAACCTTATGCTCTGATACCAAGTTTTCACGATCGTAGAGCACCCCCTAGTCGTCATGTGGCGTACTTGACCTCTCGGAGGTCTTATACAAGCCACTTAACTTCAATAACATCGTGCAAAAAAGGAGGGGATTAAAAACTTTTCTTTCAACATAATATGAAAATGATTTCATAGCAATAGAAGTATTTCTAACATATGTCTCAAAACTATCTACGTAATACATGAGTAATAATGTCTTGGGACGCAGCCCGCAAAAGTCAAAAACATAGTAAATGACTTAAATAGAGCATAAGGTGTTCTCCTCGAAAGCTATGAGGACTCACCAATCATAAACTCCTTGAAAGCCTTAGAACTCTACCCTTCAAAGAAACTCAATCTCTTCAATACCCTAAATTGGATTAGAATGTAGGCAATACACGTTAGTACAAAATGTACCAAGTATGAAATCTACCATACAAACATAAGATATCTCAAGGGTTGGTCAATAATAGACATAATTATAAGAGATAATAGCATAAACATAACATGAATATCATAAGCATACTAATTCATCATAAAGCATACATAAGCTCATACTTATACCCTTTGTCCTTCTTACTCAAGTGAACTACATAACAAGCCACCTCCAAGCATACTTGTGAAAGGCCATGGTAACATCCCATTCTACTACCTAGATAAGTACCTCTCTTTGGTCGTTCTTTATCATAGTACACTTTCATAACTAAGACCTAGGCTCTTCATACATAAGAGTACTATACCCTTTGATTACCTCAATACACACTTGTGCAATGCATATGAGGCATCCCATACTACCTCACACACTAAGCATATCTTTAAGTCACCCTAGTCATGTTCCCCCTCCTTAGCCTCATCATTAAATTAACTCTCACGACTAAAAATCTCTCATTTCTAGTCAACTATAACTAGGAAAGGCAACTCTAGTCCAATACTATCTCAAAGCCTCCTCTTTAGTGACACTAATTTATACTTTGTGCAATGCACTCATAGCGCCCCATAACACTATTCATGCAAAGTATTACCTTTATATCCTCTTACTATTACTTCTTACTTTGGAACTTAGTTCCTGTCTTTAACTACAGTACACTACGAGGTACTCTATCTCAAGAATGTCTTAGTTCATTAC
This sequence comes from Solanum sitiens, assembly GCA_016801875.1. Classification (NCBI taxonomy): domain Eukaryota; kingdom Viridiplantae; phylum Streptophyta; class Magnoliopsida; order Solanales; family Solanaceae; genus Solanum; species Solanum sitiens. The sequence goes on along the minus strand of JABWTJ010000640.1, from coordinate 239,430 downwards.
TAATTTTGATTCCTAAGAGATGCTACTTTAAGTATGTCTAGGTTCCTTATTCACACAGATCCTATGAGATACTTCTTATAGTATATCTTTAACTATCTATAATCATGAAAACTACGAGATACCCCCTTGAATATGTATAAGTTCATTCACACATCATGAACACTACGAGTTACTTCATTTAGTAAGTCTTAGTTCATTATACTTTGAACACTACGAGATGCTTCTCAAGCATGTCTTAGTTCATAGGATATGTAGATCTCAACTAGAAAACCTTGACTCGACTACGTGAAGGACTCCTGTTTCATGAGACCTAACTGTTGAAAAACTCACACTATACTATGTAAGTGTTCACCCTTAAAGTTGGATAGTCATCACAATCACTAAGTTTGGCTCTCTTTTCTTTTAGGAGTCTGGACCCTTGTGCGACACTTTTTCTCATTGGCATATCCACTTGGAGTCAAGCATATACTCCAATATTTAATTGTTAAACCTTGCTCAATACTTTTCTCTCATGGAGGGATGTCCTTTACAATCTCTCCATGCTCAAGTAATACTATCACTTTTATTAATTCAATTCCTAAATATATAGACAACACAACACCAAAGATTCATAATCCTTCACTTAATTCTATCTTCATTCATATGCAGACTATATGACTATCAAGTAGTAGGCTTCCTCTCACATTCTTCATTACTATGTGAATCTAGCCATAATTCATCTTTAAGGTTAAATAGTATCATAACAAGTCAAGATCAATCCTAATCAATAAGGTCTAGTTCAATTCATATATCAATGATCCTACCATAATCAATTAGTATTCAAGACAATTGAATTAAGAAGATCAATCTAGAACCCTAAATCTTGCCTCTAATGGCCAAAATCACCATGATACCTTCATTATCAAACACTAGAATTATTTAAGGAAACCACATGCAAACATCACATAATAATGATATAATCATAATTTAATGCTACCCACTTTATTGGGATCACAAACAAGCCATACCCACAATGCAATCACACCCCTAACTAGATTGGAGTATTTTAGATTAAGAATTGAGAGAAAGTAGGGGAACTCCATGGATGGAAAAATTCATGAATCAACAAGCCTCACATACCTTTAATAAAAGCCTAAATCTAAGATTGAAACCTTTGTTAAATTCGTCCTAGATGCTGCCTCCTGTTTCTCTTCATCTTCAATGGTGATATTCAAAGTTTTGGGAGGGAAAGGTTTTGTTTTGGAGTCTTGAGTCTAAATAGCTATTTTAATGCTTAAATATACTTTAAATACCGAAAACACTAAAAATAAATGTCCATGACTTAATTGGAACATGGGGTGAATTTCCCAAATCAGCCCACCCTTGGCCGAGATGTCTGCAGAATTACAGCTGCCAAACGACGGTTGCAAACTACTGGCCGTTGTTTGATCAACGGATCATCCTGTTAGGGTGTCGTTTTGGTTAGAGGTACAACTTTTGGGGTCTAATATACCACGACTAAGTGTGTAGCTATAACTCCTAAGGAATGGGCGTTGTATGGATTATGGTCCATCGACCTTGGTCGTTGTTTGGGACTATTTTGGCAGTCTTCTTCAAAACGTTTGGGTCCTCATAAAGGACCCTTAGGGTGGTCCTTGGGGAGTCGTACACAGGCGTTTTGATCCTAAACATGCCCATACACATACTAGGGTACCCCCTATCATTTTAGCCTCCAAACAACACACCAAACCCCATGAAACATGCCAAGGCACACTAGGACACACCTAAGACTAGTTTTCGTACGTCTTGGTCGTCCCTTGACGTTTGACTTCAAACCTATTCACACCAACTTGTAAAATCTTTGACACATCTTATACATGAGTTATTGACTCTTAAAACACATGAGAGGCTTTATTTTACCCTATTTCATTTTAGGGTCATAACACCATGAACTAAAGAGCCTTGGTGCTATCCTACAAGAGAGAAAAGAGAAGGATGGACATGAGATAGGTATAGGTGCAGAGATGACGCGGTTGGTCTAGATAGGACTATGTAGAGCAATCATGAAGGAGACAGAGAAGCCAAGAGGATACGACGCACGTATGTCAACATCACGATCAATGCAAGACCTGCTCGTTTAATGGTCGACACAGGTGCGGAGTCCAATAACATGACCAAGATGGCATTGAAAAGTTTGGGGGTGAGTTACAGTCCAATTAATGCCCAACTCAGGACAGTCAATGCACCACTACTCCCGTATGTGGATTTGCACATGGAGTAAGCGTCACGCTAGGCAAGTGGAAAGGTGAGACCAATTTCATTGTTGCTCCTTTAGATCTCTTTAGGATAATATTTGGGTAAGAGTGCTTCTAGAAGTACCACGTGGTGATCGATACTTACCTCCAACTTCTCTTGTTCATGGAGCAAGAAGGATCATGGATTGACCTTGGTTAAGGTACCAATGATGGCAGGGCGAGTTTGACTAATGGACATGCAGTTGAAGAAAAACCCTAAAAAGGAGAAGTCGACATTCGTAGCCACCATTGAAAGTTTAAAAGAAAACAATGGTGCTAAAGGGTCCTTACCATCGTAGACAAAGAAAGTTGAAGAGAAGAACAAGGTCGTGATGCAAAAGAAGCCGACGAGGCACTTGCCTCGTAAGAAGGAGGTAATCATAAGAACGAGCTGGATATAAGTAGGCAGCTGAGAGAGTTGTACAAGGGCATGGATCGAGTCAATAGACTATTGGTTACGCATGCACAATGTAACATCTCATTATTTGAAATAGCTAGGAATAAGCGAAGAAACTAAAAATATTCATTTTTAGAAAGAAAGGGGAAATATTTGGAAAATTTACATGGTTAAGAAAGTTAGTTTTGGTATTTTTCAAATGGCCATAACATCTATACCTTGGAGAGATCTTTCCAACGCCGCTGATTTTACGCATTTTCGATGTCGTATGATGGAGATATGGCCATCGGTAGTTAGGTTGTTGAAGTAAGGAAAGTCCAATTCCAGATTTAAGGAAGGGCAAACTAGTATTTTCACCAATTAATTTCCTATTCCGTGTTAGGGATTTATTTGGGGTAAAGACAAGTTAAAGTTCAGATTGGAAAAAATAAAATCACGCTTAGGGCTTGGAGAAAAGAGAAAAAAAGAAGGAAAGGGAGAAAGGTCAGGATTCGCCAAGAACGTCAAGAATTTGCGAGTGGATATCATCTGGGGTGATCCCTATCAAGGTATGTGAGATCTTTTAGTGTTGGTTTAGTTCACCCGCACACCAATCTTGCTTCAATCCATTGATTTTCGAAATTGGTTGAATGAGAATAGTGAAGTTCTTGAAAGACATGGTTGAATTCTTATTGATTGAGTTGTTGAAATGCCTATTATTTCTTTGATTCGTAATTCTGGTTTTTTTTTCAAGTTAGATCTATTGGGTATTTAAGGTAATTATAATCCTAAGGGTTTGGGAAAAGAATTATGGAGTATTAAGCCATTTTGGATCAGAAAACAAGTGGAGAAAATCATTCAGATGCTCTTCAACAGAACCAGGCGTGGCTCGGCGCACCCTATCTGCGCCAGAGATCCTGGGGAAGCGCGCCTGTAGTCCGCCAGAATGGTGCCTCAAACCAATGGGTCTGGCGCGGTGCGCCTGAATGCGCCCAAATCGGTATTATTTTGCCCAATTTTCGTAGTTTAGTCTGATTAATCCCTTCTAAGGTGCTTTAACATTTCCTAATGATTCTAACTACTCTAAATGACTTCTAATCATATATAAATCATCCAGAAACACGAATTTACAACCTTGAATCCATAACATAAAATTCAAGGAAAGTTTAGAGCCAAGTGTAGAGAGTTCTTCCAAGAAGTCTTTTACAAATTCTTTTAACTTTGTTTTAAGACTCAAGGATAAAGTTGAGTAAAGAGAAAATATAATCATAAGAAGTTTATTTTAAGTTTCATAAGCCTTTCAAAAATGTTTTAGGTGTCGTTTTAAGGCTTAAGCTCGTGTTTAGTTCAGAGTAAAGTGAAGTATTCCTTCGTAGCAGTATATGGGAACTCAGTATTCCCATAAGAACTTTTTCACATTTAAAAAGAAGGGAAACTAAGATTTCCAAGATAGCTTTGAGCTAAGTATTTTTTAGAACTAATCTCAAACCACAAAATCAATATGTTTTAAAGACATAAGAGCTAGTATATTTTGTGAGTAGTACTGAGCACCGATATTGGGGAGAGTACAGACATCTCACTGCCATTATAAACCATGTAGCCACCACAAGGTATAAAAAAGTCATACTTTTTAGATAATCCCTTTTCACAGTAGACTAGTTGATCCATTAGGTAGTTCAGGTCTTATACCTTTAACCGGGTATAGGATGCGCTGGCGGCGTGAGGTAGATCATTGTATCATCACTGTAGCTCTTAAGTGATGGTTGTCAATTAGAGACACTCCCACAGAAGTTCAATGTATTTATATATACACATCAATTTATTTGTATTTTTACATACATCTCAGAGTTATTTGTATCCTTGTATATATTCAGAACTTACAGTATGTTTTCAAACAGTTGTTCTTTATATTGCACTTGCTTTTAAATTGCTTTATATTGAAATGAGTCAGTAATATTAAATCATATTATTCATGAGTTGAGTAGAGCCAAGGTAAGTGTTCTTTCTTACTATTTCAAGCTTAAGTCGTTTTTGCATTCCAACTCAGATACTCGTATATTCAATGTACTGATGTCAGTTGGTCTACATCGTATCATGATGTAGACGCATGTAAGAAGGATTATCATCATTCAGCACTTCGTTGATCTAGCTGAGCACTCGGACTCAGTGTTGAGCCTCTTTCCATTATGGAGGAAACATTTATTGTTTTTCAGTTTTTCCTTTTTAGGGTGTTGTGGGGGCTATCCCGACATCCATCTCAGTATTTTAGAAGGCTTCATAGATAGACAGTAAGTTAGTTAGCATTGCGTCTCTCATTTTGTATTATTGACATTTTGTTATTGAGACTTAAGTGTCATTTTGGCCAATTTATTTGCTTAAGTTATTGAATGAGACTATTTCATTGAGTTAAGTCTTCCGTTGAGTTAAGTAAGTCAGGCCAAGGGTCCGATCAAGGCAATCAATGGTCATTGAGTGTTGACCAGTCCAGGGTGTATGGTCGGGGCGTGACACACAAGACTTTGATGCCTATGCAACGGTCATGCGACAATGTCATCGAATCAATACGTTTGGGAGAGTGTCATCTCCCACCAATTCTCAGTACGATTTTGCATCCGGATAGGGGAGAAAGAGTCGAGAGTTTTGGAGAGGTTTATAGAAAACTATAGAAGCCCTTAGACATTTCAAGAATGCTTTAGAGAGTTCTAGAAGAAGGACTAGATAATTTCTAGGAAAGTTTTAAATTCCCTAGAAAGTGTAGGTAATTCTAGAAAGGAACCAAAGTGTAATTACGTTAGAGACTTGTAATGTAATTATAAATAACATTTTAAGTGTGTTTGGTATGAAGGAAAACATTTTCTGGAAAATGTTTTCCAATTTTCTCATGTTTGGTTGGGACAAAAGTTTTGGCAAAAAATGTTTTCCAAATCAACTCATTTTTCTCAAAATTAAGGAAAATGACTTCCCTTAAAAAATTAAGGAAAACATTTTCCAAAACACTCCTCGAATTTTAAATTACATTTTTTTTTTGGGAAAAACATCAATTTTAAAAAAATATTTTCAATTTCAAAATTTTATTTTTTCGCCCGATCACTGACCACCCCCACCCCCCACCCACAACTGACCAGCACCCCCACCCCCAGAGCCTCCCCATAAAATTAATTTTGTTTTATTTAAATATTTTCAACTTCAAATTTTTATTTTTAAACTTCTACCCCCCCCCCCCCCCCAACCCCCAAACCCATCCCCAACCCCCCGAAAAATTAATTTTATTTTTTAAAAAATATTATCAACTTTAAATTATTATTTTCACACTCCTACCCCCTACCCCCACCCACTACCCCACCACCCCACCACCACCACCACCCAAAAAAATAATAATTTTGTTTTCAATTTTTGTTTTCAATTTTATAAATTATTTTTTACTCTAGTAAAAATAAAAGATGTCTCTCAAAAACATTTTTCATTCATAAATCAAACACTAAAAATTATTTCCGGAAAATATTTTCTACTCACCAACCAAACATGAGAAAATAAGTCCAAAATCTACTTGTTTTCCAGGAAAACATTTTCAGGAAAACATTTTCCATGGAAAACATTTTCCTCCATACCAAACACACCCTTTATCTCCTAGGTGTTAGTATAAATAGAGGTGCCACTCATTTGTAAATCATCCAACAAGTTGTAAGCAATCTTCCAAGCAATATAAAGCCTTCTTCCAAATCTTTCTTTGCATTATCTATGTGATCTTAGCATAAAGGGCTTACTTGAGCTTACAAGATCGTGAAAGATTTCTGAATAAGTTGTCAAGTGTCGCACGGAGCTTTAGTAAGACTCTATGTCCATGAAAACATGCTCTTAAATTGTGTATACTAGTCATTCTTACAGGAATATGTTTGTGGGTATTGATGTATGTACTGTTGGTAGCCTCGATTGACAATCAAAAGAAGTCGCAATAATGAAATATTGAATAATTTTGTAGTCACATAATTTCTAGGACAAAATTTCCATTATAAATTTTTATTTAAACAAACAGAGATTACGTTTTCTTATTCTTGTTTACATTATATTTGTTATTGTTCTAGTCACAACAAAGTTAAATTTTACAACTAATATGAACTGAAAATTTTATATTTACAATAACCAAAAGAGTGGCCGAGAACCTGACCTTCTCTGTACATAAGACGCTTTATAATCTTTGCAAAAGAATGTACCAAGGAGGAATTTTATATAATCTTTTTGCTAATCTATGGTAACTTTAACTCTGTAACTTACAAAAAAAGATTAGTTTTGTTACACCTAAGTGTAATGTATGAAATTTGACCCTAGTCTTATTGATTTTGTTATTTTATGATTATTTTGTATCATCTACAAGAGCAGGTATACATCTTGAATTTTCCCGTCAAGGTGGGGAATAAATGGCTGAATTTTCACTGTGCAAACTTTGAAAAGAATATAATATTCACGTGCTGGAAGCCTTGTTTCAGCTTAGATGCATTATTAAAATCTAGCTCTTCTTTTAAGGAGACTTTAAAATATTACTCATCCACCAAACAGAGCATACCCTACTTACTCAAATTTTGTTTTTCTTACTTTTCTTTTAAGTTCGTTTTAACAATAACATCTCTTTCGACTTTCTTTGTTAGCAAATCTTTAGCTCCATCTATCCACGTGACATGTCTATGATCACAAAATTAAAGGATATCTTAATATATTCTACGTATCTTTTTGTTTAAGACAATAATATTCAAACTTTTTGTGTTTTCTTTCTTAAGATCCATATCAATTCAAAACTAGAGAGTTTTTTCTTTCACACTTAATATGTTCACTTTCCACATTCATTCGTAACTCAAATCACTCTGTTTACATACCTTTCATTATGTTACTTTCTAACAACATCTGTGTACTGTTTCTTTTATTTCTTCTAATTCATCCACTTGATTCCATTTTTAATTTTTCTTTTTGATTTTCACATAATTGTATAAATCATTGTTGTAAAAATTTTATTCTAGCTCCTAAAGTATCTGTTATTCCTTCATTATTCCAATCTTTAATTACGTTTGTACTAAATGGTTCTGGTAATTTTGTAAAATATTGTTGTTTTATTTCTTTTGCTTCATCTGTATTATATTTTGCTTTGTAATAATATTCTTTAAATGCACATGTATATTCTTCTATGTAACACATATTACATATTGCTAATTTTGACATTAGTTGTCTATTTATTATTTTTTCTTTATTTTGTTCTTTTATTTCTGTAGTCATACTTCCAAATTCATTTCTTATTGCTAATTCGTATTTATCTAATATATCTATATTAGATGTTGTTGTTGATCCATCTATTTTAAAATATATTTGCAAGAGTAAGTAGTAAAGTAATATCAATCCAAAGAAAAGTTCTATTTGAGTTAGAAATACAAATAAATTGCCTAGAATATAAATTACAACATGATATAAGTTATAATAATGGATATAATGAATAAAGAAGAATTTGCAGTAGACGAAAAAACGCGGAATGAGTGAATTCGAGAGAAGATAGAAGGGGGCTTATTTATTTATGTAGGCAAATGCCTCCTTATATACAAAATTCTAACGACCTTTCATTCTTACTAAAGGATGATTGGCCTTTACTATTTACACAGTAACTCGACTCTTACTATTTACACAGTAACTCGACTCTTACTATTTACACAGTAATTCGATTCTTACTATTTATACAGTTACTTGACTCTTACTATTTACAGCTTTTACTATTCATGAATAGTAATTCATGAATTATTACAAAACTACAAAACAATCCTATCTACATTATCTTTTTCTTTTACAAATTTTTCAAAGATTCTATATTATCTCTTTGTCGGCCATATGTCCATATCTTCTTTTATCTTTTTCTTCATCCTTATCTTTTTCATCTTTATTCCAAATCAACGTCTGGAATAATATTATCTTCTCCATTGCATTTTGAACATTGATGATCAGGGTATTTATGTCCAATTAACATGCAATATCTAGTCAATAAATCATCTGAAATAAATTGTTTCTTTAAGGCTCTTGTTGTAGGTTGTTCTTCTGGCTTTAATAATGATAAAATCCATCTCTGAACTTCATCCATATTTGCTTTTCTTAATTCCCTTGAGTTTGAATATATCATAACTTGGTCTCTTGCATAATAACTCCAAATAGCATTGCCATTTAAATAATTGTTAGCTAGTTCTTGTATAATTGTTGATATACCAATTATTCTTTTATTTGCATAAAAGTTTGGTATTTCTACCTTTGGTATTTCAGCTTGTCTTTCTATATCTTCTGGTATTATCATATCTTTGGTTAAACCTATCTTTATAACTTGAATTGGTGACTTGATTTCTTTATATAATATCTCAGCCGGTGCTGTATAAAATTTAATATAAAATAAATTTCCTTTAGTAACTCTCTTGTATATGATGAATGCTTTGTATAATTCTGGTATTCCACTTATTTCTTCTCCATCATATGTGTATACGGTACTGAGTAATCCATAACTGTAACACGTTTTAACTAAGTTTGAACTAGTTTTGGGTTGTGCAATTAATCTATTATATCCTTGTAGTTTTTGGGTTATATAATCTTCATTTGGATTTTTGGTTTGTGTGGATCTGGGGTTTAAATTTAAAAATGTTTGGATTTTATATATGTTTTCAATGTATGATTGGGTAATGTAATTGTATCTTTTTTTATCACTTTGTATACTAACTGCATATGTAGAGGTTTGTGGTGTTGGAGTATTTATTATTTGGAGTTTTGGAATAAATGGTTTTGGAAATAGGCTATTTAGGTTTGTATTTCTTGGAGTAGTTTTTTCCATAGCTCCTGTGCTTGTACCTGCAACTGATAATTTGTTAATATTTTGAGTTTTTAGGTGTTTCTCAACGTCACCTCTTAGCTCTGGCCTTTTACCGTCTGCCTCACGACGTAGCTCCGCATTTTTAGAGTCATGCTGCTGACTATTAACTGTTTCTTTAAGTACTTGTACTTCCGTTTCTATTTTCTCCATCTTTTGACAAAGATTTGTCATCATAGCTAATATTTCCTTCATTGTATCTTTTTCTTGAGAGATAGTCTGCAATAATATTTTTATCAGTCTTAATTATCTAAATTGTAAATATAAAATTTAAGATATTTAATACTAATCTCCTTATTTCTTTTGTCGTAACTGAATCATCTATCTTTCTAGTTATCCACCATTTTACTTGTGTGTTATCAGTTCTTACAATAAATTTATTATAAACAATATATGGTTCAAATGCTAATAAACATTTATATAATGCTAATAATTCTTTTCTATTTATTTCCCATTTTATTTGTGCTTCTGTATAAGATCCTGAATAATATCTACAGTGATGTTCTATTTTTTCATTTTCATATTTATATTTTAAAACTCCTCCATAACTATGATTACTTGAATCTGTTTCAACTATATAAATAAATATTTTATTTTCATCAGGAAAATAGAGTTTTGGTATTTTTTTACATAAGTTCTTAATATTTCTTATATGTTCTTTATCTTTATTATCAAAATGATATTCAACATCTTTTTTAAGTTTTCTATGTAGTGGTTTTAAATATTCTGCTAATTTTGGTATGTACTGTCGTACTTGGTTTACTAATCCTAAAAAGGATTGTAATTTTTTTTTTGTATCTATATCTTCATCTAGGTTGATTATTTTCTGTACTATATGTGTTTGCATTTTTATACCATTTTTATCTATTTGTATTCCTAGAAATTCTATTTGTGATTTCATAATTTCTGCTTTCTTTTTACTTAAACTTATACCTGATTGTTTAATTATATGTATAAATTTTTCTAATAACGTAATATGTTCATCTTGTGTTCTAGAGAATAATAATATATCATCTACATAAACTATGCAATTTTCTAATTGATTAAAATAGTTATCCATAAAATGTTGATATCTACCTGGTGCATTTTTATATCCAAATGGTAAAACATTCCATTCATAGAAACCTTGTGGTACTGTGAATGCTGTTAGTTGTTTAGATTCTTCTTCTAGTTTTAAATGATAAAATCCTGATTTACAATCAAATTTACTAAAATAATTATATCCTTGTATCTGTCTTATTTTTAATATCTTATTTGGTATTGGATAATTGTAAGTTTTAGTTTTAGCATTTAGATTACGATAATCTATAACCATTCTACTTTTACCTCTCTTTTGTTCACTATGTTTATTTACTATAAATGCCGGGCTTGTATGTTTACTATTACTTTCTTGTATATAATTATTCTTTAATAGTTCATCTATATGCATTTTAAATTCATTTAAATCATCAAAATTATATTTTAATGGTTTTTGCGTTATTATACTATTTTCATCTATTAATTCAATTTTTACTTTTGTCGTATGTTTTTCCCATCCTTCTAATGGATTTTCGCTATATAATAGTTCTAATTGTTCATTTATTATTTTAACCTTATCTATTGTAAATATGATAATTTCTAGTTGGTTTATTTGTTTGCTATTTATGTTTTCCATTTCTTGATTTATTTTTTCACTTCCTTTTATCCATTCTTTTGGTTTTCTTTGTTTATTATTTACTCTTTTTGCTCCTATTTTATATCCACATGGTGTAGTAAACCACCAATGAGTTTTAGTTATAATATGAGGGTATAGTTTATCTAAAAATGGCATTCCTAATAACATATCTTTTGTTGTAAATTCAAAATTATACATTTCTTCTATTGTTAATATTTTATCCCATATTTGTATTTTTATATTTTTGCTTTATATGTAATCATACTACTTTCATTGTTGAATCCTGTTACTACCATAGGTGTTTTTAATTTTTCCCATTTATCTTCTGGTAAACAATTATATTTACATATATTTGTCTCTGCTCCTATATCTATCATAGGTGTATAATATCTGTTGTGATATCCTTCTACAATAATTTTTGCAAGTACGTATATCTTCATTATTCATTTTGTTCTTTTTATAATTATTTTCTTATTTTGACAGGTTATGATTAATTGTTCATCTTCTATTTTATATGGTGTAAATTGATCTAACCATTTTATTCCTAAAGTAATATTTTGATTTCCTTGGTAAATTTTAAATGGTATTAATAATGATATTCCTCCTATAATTATTTCTTTTTCTACTGTTTCTTCATTTATAGTTACAATTTGACTAGGTAATCCAGGGCATACATGTCCTGTTTTTATAATTTGTGTATCTAAAACTAATTCTCTAATTATATAATTATCTTCTTGTCCTATATTTATTAATATCCTGTATCTTTTTTCATTAATTATTCCAGTTATAAAATAATGATTTGGTGTTACTTCTTCTGTATTTAATATTTTAGGAATTTCATATTTTCTTTTGGATGTACTAGCTCTTGATGAAGTAGTTCTATTTAATATATTTGGTATGCTTGAAGTGCTTATTCTTTCTTTTACTATTTCTAAATCTTCTTCCATGTCAATTTCTTTGTAGCTATAATCATTATTATCTATTATTGTAATTACTTGGTCAAAAGGGTTTTCTATTTTTATTCTATCAATTTTATTTTTTGCCATTACTTTATGTTTTGTTGTTAATATATATAGGTTTTTACATCTTGCTGTAAATATTTTACTTCCTGGTGCTAATTCTATTCCTGATAATTTTCAATATAATACTAATGATTTATCTATGTTTCTATCTGTTAATGCTATTGAGTAATTTGCACTTATTATAAATTTAAATTTTTGGTATATTAGATTTCCTTTTACTGCACTAATTACGCTTTTTTCTATAGGGTGTATTATTCTATCATCTGCTAAATATATTTCAATAGGTGTATCTATTCCTTCTCTAAAACATGCTTTTATTAGTATTTCTGTTCCTCCTAAATGTACATATTTTATAGGTGTTTTAGCTTTTATATGTTGTATTTCTTGATTTATCATTCTTTTATTTAATATTGGTATTTGTGCTTTTCCTTTTGTATATTTACAATCTACAATATGTTCTTTTTGACTAACTACATAATATTCTTCTCTATTTCTTTTAAACCAATTTTCTAAAGTGGATATTTCTAGTACTTTATCTACACTTAAATCTAATTCTTTATTTTTTATTTGTTGAAAAATTATATTATCAAATATAATTTTTTGTTCTACTGATTCTTCATTCTGATATTCTTCTTTAGATATTATTTTTATATCATTTTCAGTCATTATATTCCTTCATTTATTATTTCATTATCTAATTCCATATTTATTCCTTCATTTTCATATTCATTTTCTATATCTGAGATTTCATATATGCTATCATTGTCACTTAATTCATAGTCTATATAATCTATTTGCATATATTTTTCATCATCCATAATTATGTCTGCTATTTGTTTACCTTTTAGATTTTTAGGTAATTTACAATCTCTAGCTAAATGTCCTAACTTTCCACAATTGTAACAAGTACAATCTGATAATTTTCTTTTTCGTCTGTATGGTCCTTTTATTTTATAATTTTTTACATAATATCTTTTTCTTGGATTTTTATATTTATATCTAGTTTTAGTTTTTCTATAATTTTTATATTTTCTAGGTTTTTTATAATATTTATCTTTACAACCAAATTGTGGTGCTATTTATTTTTGCAACATGCTAGATTTTTTATTAATACTTTTTCCATTTTCCATTTTTCTTTTTGATTTTCACATAATTGTATAAACCATTGTTGTAAAAATTTTATTCTAGCTCCTAAAGTATCTGTTATTCCTTCATTATTCCAATCTTTAATTACGTTTGTACTAAATGGTTCTGGTAATTTTGTAAAATATTGTTGTTTTATTTCTTTTGCTTCATCTGTATTATATTTTGCTTTGTAATAATATTCTTTAAATGCACATATATATTCTTCTATGTAACACATATTACATATTGCTAATTTTGACATTAGTTGTCTATTTATTATTTTTTCTTTATTTTGTTCTTTTATTTCTGTAGTCATACTTCCAAATTCATTTCTTATTGCTAATTCATATTTATCTAATATATCTATATTAGATGTTGTTGTTGATCCATCTATTTTTTTATCACTCCTTAGTGCTGCTATACTTTCTGATGGTAAATTTTCTATCCATAATTTTGTTGTTCCTACAAATGTTCTTTCTATATATCCTGGTGTATCTTTTACTGCTATTTTATTATCGACTAATTGTTTAGATAAATTTCCTACCCATAATAAGATTACTTTATTTATGTCTATAACACAGTCTAAATCTAAAAAATTATACTGTTCAATTATTGGTTTAGGTATCCATTTTTTGTTTAATCTACTATTCCATATTGCATTTGCTCTGTCTGATCTTTCATAACTTTCTGTATAATAAGTTGGTGTTGATCTTCTAGGATTACTTCTTCTAGGACTAGTTCTAGGACTATTATCTGGAGTTTTAACTCTTGATGTGCTTGGTTTATTTATATCTCCTGTATTTATTTCTAATTTTTTCAATTTACCTACCTGTTCTAAAATTTCTGTATATGTTTCACTTATATCACTTATTTCTGAATTTTGATCATTCATTGTATCTAATTCGTTTATTTCATCATTAATTTCATTTATTTCAAGATTTTCATTTTCATTTAATATTTGTTTCATTTTATTTATTTCACTAGTCAATTCAACTTCTTTTTCTTTTTCTTTTTCTTTTTGTTTTTCTTTTTGTTTAGTTTCATATAATAATTTTAACTGAGCTAATTCTTTTTCTAATTCACTTAATTTTGTATTTTTTGTTTCTTCTATCTTTTGTACTTCTTGTTTTGCTTGTGTTTTTATTTTTTCAATTTCTTTGGCTTTATCTATTTCTTCATTTTCTTTTGTTATTCTTATCATAGCTGTTAAACTATCTTCTAATTTTGCTGTTTCTTTTTCTAACATTAAATATAATTTATTTCCTATTTTTTTATATCTTCTTCCTAAATTTGAGAATATTATTTTTATTATTAGTCCTTCTTGGTTTTCATATGTTTTTTCGTCTACTGCAAATTCTTCTTTATTCATTATATCCATTATTATAACTTATATCATGTTGTAATTTATATTCTAGGCAATTTATTTGTATTTCTAACTCAAATAGAACTTTTCTTTGGATTGATATTACTTTACTACTTACTCCTGCAAATATATTTTCTACTAATCTTTCTTTTTTAAATTCATATTCGTATCTTTTTTCATTTATTTTTTCTATCAGTTGTTGTTTATATATTCTTCTGTCCATATTTTTTTTTAAATAACCAATATATTTATATTCTGTTTTAGAAATTAGATCTATCAACAAATTTTCTTTAGTAGTGTCTTTTTTAGTAATTTTTAATAATTCATATTTCATATATAAATTATTTAACTTTTTCTTTATCTTTCTTACCTTTCTTTCTATATTATTATTTACCTTTTTCATTTTAAGAAAATATTTTTTCATAATATTCTTTTTTAACTAAATTTAATCTCTGTATTTCTTTAGCATTAGTTTCTATATATTCTAAATATTCTTCTTCTCTAATATATATATATCTATTTACATTTTCAATTAATAATTTTTCTTCTAGATCTATCTTTTCTTTAGTTTCTTTCCATAATTTCAAATATCTGTAATTTATCATTGACCTCTATATTATTCTAGATCATCATATAAATATTCAAGATCAAAATCATCTGAGATAATTAATTCTGACCAACCATAAATTGTTTCTTCAATTATTTCGTATGTTACTAATTTATCATAGATTGTTCTTATATCAGTATTATGATCTTTCAATATATAGAATAATAATATCATATAATTAACATCATCATCTAATAAATAGGTAGTCATTTTATCATACTTTCGCTAAAATTTTATTCCCTTTAACCTCTTCACAGATTATACTTATTCATTATGTAATAATAATAATTTAATAATCATCTCGTCTTGTCACTACTATGGTTTTCTTCTTCAATCAGTTACCCTAACAGTGCCTCAACTCTGTGTACTCCCCTAAACGGCTTTGTCTTTGCCTACAGGTTTCCACTTTAGGATGGCATAGTCTGGGCATACCTACTCTCAGAATATTTCCATAGCAAACCTTCTAAAGATGATTATTATAACATTATTAAAACATAATAAATACTTATAATCAAGAAGAGATTATCAGGAATAAAGCAGTTTAGCTACTCATGAATAAAAATGAGTATACCTGTTCTTGTAGATTTTCCATATTTGATTTATTTTCCATAGCTTATTTTTTTATTTACTATCTAGCTCTGATACCAATTTGGGGGGTGGAAGCGGAATGAGAGAATTCGAGAGAAGATAGAAGGGGGCTTATTTATTTATGTAGGCAAATGCCTCCTTATATACAAAATTCTAACGACCTTTAATTCTTACTAAAGGATGATTGGCCTTTACTATTTACACAGTAACTTGACTCTTACTATGACTAAATGGTTCATATACTGATAAATGTGGCAACATTTCCCTAAAATATCTCTTTGGTTTTGGTTTTGGTTGTGGACATCCTCCATTTTTAATTTTCCATTACTTCTGGACTTCTTCAATTTTCCATTACTTCTGGATTTCTTCAAATTTTCCCTACCTCTTGCATTTACACTATATCCTCACTAGACTACTCAACCAACACATTTGTTTTAACTGACCCCTTTGTGTCAACATGTTCCTCATTGAAGAATTCAGGGAGTTTTACGTTGGATCATGATGATCAAACATGTCCCTCAATAACATATGTTGTGTTTAATCCAAAACAGGAGCTGATATCGGTTCAGGTTCAAATGTGTGCAGTTTTCATTAACTTTCTGCATTGGGTTATAATATTCTTAAAGCACCTATTGATTCTTTCCTTGCAAATTTACCACCAAATGCAAGACGGAACTAGATTCCACCATTTTTTCTGTGTTTTACTCTCCCCTCCTCTCATCCACCCAATGATCTTGAATAATGCTTTGAAACATATACCATATATGGGCAGTCACTATACAGTGAAGGAACAAATGAATGTTTGTTTCCTCCATCTCATGGCAAAAGAAGCAATCTGAAATCCTCTTTTTAATAGCTTTGTTACCCATGCTATTCCCCAATCATTAAGTAGCCTCCATAAAATCATATTCCACCATTGTGATTTTCATATTTCTTGTCTGTCACACTTAGGGTTAACACATCCTTTTTTTTTTCTCCAGATATTTTTTCTTTCATTGAAAATGGATAAACTCTTTGAAATAGGCAATATATATTATTGGAAAGACTATACTGAAATTATCTCTATATGGTTTCATGTGACTTGTTTTTTTTTAAGCTCTTTATTGCATTTCACATTTTCTTTTCTGTGAAGTGTATCTCATGTTCAAATATTTTTTTTTTGGTTGTTGTAGGCTTTGATTCTGAATTTGTCGGTGGTGGTACTTGTTATTGTTGTTGAAAGTATCTCAAAAACTATTTAATTGAAGGCTCTCTGTTGATTTCTTTTGTAAGGTATGTTGTTTTTCTTTTCCTAAACTTTTCTTCTTTACTGAAGTGTTTTTGAAAATATTTCAAGTATTTGTCTCAATTTTTGTGGCCATTTGTTTTGCTATGTTATTTTGTCTAGTTTTATTTGCCATTTTTAAGAGGTACTGTTGGTTACGATCTTTTATTGTGTTTCATGGATTTTTGAACAATGGTATGGGCATTATAAAATGTTGAACTATAACGCACTATCAAAACTTTGATGTGTTCAATATAGGTAACAAGAAAGTGCACAATTGTACCAAAATTTAAATGCTACAAACAAAAAAGTGTAAAATATTTTACCTTTTTTCTTAATTCTTTACATAGTCTTATTTTAGTATAAACATATTAGATTGTAGGACTTCTATGACCTTTGTTTATAATTTTATAAATTAATTGTGAACCTACTTTGTATATTCCGCTAATAACCATAAACGTAGAAATTATTTGGTCTTTTACTGTTGATGTTTAGAATATACCTGAAAAAAATTATTATTTTGAAATGTTTGGTTGGTCTTTTACTATTATATGTTGGATTTTCTTGAATTGCTAGTTTTTTTTCATGTAATTTTGACTATTCCAATTTTGTAACCTTTTTATTACAATCTTGTGAATATTTATGTGTGTTTCTTCTTTAAAAATTGATTAAATGTTTGTTTCTTATTTTTTTTTTGTAATACGTATATGCGTCTATTGTGTATGAATCTATAACTCTAAAAGTAAATATCTAATTAGTAAAACTTTGTTGTTATACTAATGTATTATTATATCTATCTTACATGCATGGAGATAGTAGCGCCTAATAAACAATGGATGTAACTCATTAAAGATAGACTTTGTATTGCTTATATAGATGGGTTGGAGACTTTCTTGGATTATGCTTTTATAAAATTAGGAGAACCGCAATTGATACGTTGTCCATGTATCAAATGTGGTAATGCAACTTATAGAACACGTGTTGTAGTTATGTCACATTTAATATTATATGGGATAATACCAAGTTATAATCTTTGGTATCACCAAGGGAGATGTCAGGTGAAGAACAATCAAATTTTGAAAAAATAGATGATAATGGCATTGAAGAGGATGATGGTGAGGATGAAATAGATGGTTTGCTGAGAAATTTGTACCCCGATTCTAATGGAGATAATATGAATAATAGTGGTGATGGTTTGTTGGAGGAAGAACCAAATGATAAAGCAAAAAATATTTATAGGCTAGTGAAAGATCTTGATCTACCATTATATGAAAGTGCAAAAGTTTCTAAGCTTTCTACTTTGGTTAAATTGCTTCAACTTAAAAGCATTTGTCATTGGAGTAATCAGTCATTTACGATGTTGTTGAAGTTGTTGAAAGATTATTTATTGATGGATGGAACAAACTTGTCGAATTCATATTATGAGGAAAAGAAGGTAATTCGAGATCTTGGGCTTACTTGTAAGAAAATTGATGGATGTAAGAATGATTGCATGTTATATTGAAAGGATGATAGTTGTCTTCAATCTTGCAAAGTTTGCGGTGCATCTAGATGGAAGGATGGTAAACATAATGGGGAAACAAAATTGAAAAAAGCAAAAAAAAATATCATTCGAGATTTTATGTTATTTTTCTTTAAAGACAAGGCATAAAAGACTATTATGTGCTCAAAGATATCTCCTTTTATGTAATGGCATCATGACAAAAGAGTTGATGATGGAATGATGAGGCATCAAGATGATTCAATGGCATGTAATAAATTTGATGAGCTTTACCTATATTTTGTTGCTGAGCCACTTACTATACGACTTGGACTTGCTAGTGATGGTTTCCAACCATTTGGAAGGTCAAAACTCCATACAACATTTGGCTCGTGGTATTTATTACTATAATTTTCCACCTTGGCTTTGCTTGAAACAAGAGAACTTTACTTTGCCAATGCTTATACCTAGCCTTGAGAGTCCTGGTGATACAATTGATGTCTATCTGCAACCTTTGATTGAGGAGTTGAATGAATTATGGGAAAGTAGAGTCGAGACATTCGATGCATTAATTAGAAAGAATTTTACGTTACATGTATCTTTGTTGTGGACCATTAATGACTTTCAAGCATATGTAAATTTTTTTGGATAGAGTACAAAAGAAAAACTGGGTTGCCCATGTTTTGATAAAAAATACACTATACAAGCCTAAAAATGGCTAAAAACATTGTTATATGAGTCATAGATGCTATCTTCCTCTTAATCACGAATGAAGAAATGATAAAGTGTCATTTTATAACACTACTGAGTACACACTACCGCCTTAAATATTATCCGGTGATGATATTCTTGAACAGGTTGCTGATTTAGATGGTACCATTAACAAAGGATCCACAGAAGAAGATTACAATATCACACAAGAAAAGGGGTGATAACTTGAATAAGAAGAGTAGATTATTTGATCATCCATATTGGAAAACCTTAATTTTGTGACATAATATTGATGTGATGCACATTGAAAAAAGAATATATGTCACAATATTTTGGCAACAATCTTAGATGTCTCAGAGAAAACAAAAGACGCCTTGAGTACTCGGTTGGATTTACAACAAATGAAAATACGAAAAGAATTGCATCCAATACAAAATTGAGATGAATATGAGTTGCCATCAGTACCTTACATATTATGTTATGACGATAGGCAAAAGTTTTTCAAATTTTTGAAGAATTTAAAGGTCCAAGATGGATTTTCCTCAAATATTTCTCAATGTATCAACCTTAAGGATAAAAATATTTAGGATTAAATAGTCATGATTGTCATATAATTCTACAACATTCAATTCCTCTTGACATGTGTGGTATGCTTTGCAAATATGTGTCTTAATCACTTATTGAGTTGTCTATTTTTTAAAGTTCTTGGAGAAAAATGTTTGAGCGTAGAGGATTGGAACAAATAGAAGCTCAAATAACAAAAACATTGTGCAAGTTAGAAAAGGTGTTCCCTCCTGCATTTTTTAATGTCACAGTGCACTTGTCTATTCATATACTTGATGAAGCTAAGATGGCCGGACAAATTCAATATCGATGGATGTATACAATAGAGAGATACCTACACTTTTTGAAATGTTTTATTGGTAATATGGATCACCCTGAAGGTTCGATTGTAGGGGTATATTTAGTTGTTGAATGTATGACTTTATGTCAAGGTATTTAAATACAATAAAGACAGAGTTTAGTTGTCCGGAGAGAAAGTATGATGGTGGTGTAATTGAGCCTGAGGGTGGTTTTGCAATATTTGGTGAACCTGGAAAAATTTTAAAGGGTAGCACACCAGAAAAACTTAATTCAAACGATATGGAGGACGCATATTTTATATTTTAAAGAATTGTGATGAAATTCAACCATTTCTCGAGTAAGTATTTATTTAATCTAATAATGTATTTATACCTTAATTATATGTTTAATTTAAAATAACATGTAAAACTTCAATTCTTTGTTAGAGATTTTTCACAAATTTATAGTGAGACTTCTCCACAAAGTTCAGATGTGGAGTGCAATAGAAAATTCATTAGTTGGGTCCAACAAAAAAAGTTATTAGAAATTAATTGGTTTTCTTAAATAAAGAATGCAATTAAATATTGTTTTCTAAAAAGCTATTTGATTTTATTAGGTTGCAGGATTATACAAATATGATGATAGTAAGAGAATGGAAGATTTGCTATCTTTATCACGTGGCCTTAGGCCATATGTCACAAGATTCAAAGTCCATATTATTAATGTATATAGGTTTCATGTGAAAGAGTATGATCAATATTTTAAAACTTAAAATTGTGGAGTGGTTGTAGTAGGTGAGACCGGTGAAGAACAAAACCATATGAATTACTATGGCGAGTTAACCGAGGTTCTTAAATTCAAATTTGTTGGGGGAAGAAGAGTGGTTTTATTCCGATGTATGTGGTTTGATGTTAGGATCAAAAGAGGGGAGTTAAAATGGATGAATATGGCTTTATAAGTGTTGAACTTTGGCGATATTTGAAAATAAATGAGCAATTTGTATTAGCTAGCCAAGCATCACAAGTATTTTATGCTATCGTTCATTCGAATAAAGGTTGGAACATAGTGCAAAAGGTTCAACGTCGTGATTCTTTTGGTAATTTAGAAAAAATGGATAATGACTTAGAAGATTTAGACAACTCTACACAAGTGAAATGAAAAAGAATGCATTATGGTTTGGAGCTTTGTCATGCTTTCCTTTACTTTATTAATTTATTTATGGTAATGATTCTTTATAGTATTTCTATGATTTGTTTGATGCACTTGGTCTTTAATGTTACCTTTATCTTACTGTAGTAGTAATGGTTCATGCTGGGAACCTATATTACATGTACATGTGTCTCTTTTCTGAATGTGTTTTCAATTCACATTTATTCTTATGAAAAACTTCCTGACCTATTTGAACTTTTGTTTTGAAGACTTTGCTCTTTTTTTTGTATTATCTAAGTTTACATGAATCCCTCAAAAAAACTGAAGTATGAAATGGGACAAGCTTAAAAAATTATCAAGCATGAACTCATTCAACCAGGTGCCTTAGCAAAAGGACTAGGTCAAACTTTGAAATATATGAGCACTATTAGAGTTAATGCTGAACAAAGGACTCCGATTGACAAAAATAGAAGTTACTATACAACAACTTCTAAGTCGAATAAGCTAGAAGATAATAGTTTTCACGTGCAAGCTTGTTTAGAGAAAAAGAAAGACAATGCTCCCCTCCATCAAGAAGCTAAAATGAATCAATACACTTTGACTAGTGATGCAAAGGTTCATGGACAAAGCTTAAGGAGTAATGCTAAAAAAAGGACTATGATTGGCAAAAATAGAAATACTAGAACAACTTCTAGTCGAAATAAGCTAGTAAAGAAAAGTATCCTTGTGCCTCATGATTTGTATCCCATGGAAGACAATGACACCCTCTTTCTAGTAACGGAAGTGACTCGAGATACTCAAAGATGTGATTATTTGCAAAAGAGTTAGTTCGGTTAATCTTTTGATCGTAAAATTCTGCTTACCTTCCTCTACTTAATCTCCTTTGTATTTTTTTGTTACTAATTGAAATAAACGTCTTATTTTGGTTGACTTCCATCAAAATTTGCAGGTCCATTTGAATCCGATAAGTCCAAAAAAGTGATTGAAGTGCCTCGAGTTCCTCAAAGAAGTGATACTACAATTTTATTTTATTTGTGCAACTTCTTTTTCTTTGTTGAATTGAAGTCTTGATTGTTTTTTACTTGCACTTAAATTTGCAGGTCCCTTTAAATATAGAAAAGCAAAAAAATTGTTGGAGTGGCTTAAGGTTCTATAAGGGAAATCAAACTAGTAAGTATTTTCTTGTTGTTACATGTAAAGCAACAAAAAATATTATCTATGACTGGCTTCCCAATATAATAGATATGTTAGCATATGGCTAGCATTTTTAGGAACAAGGACCTTCGAGATAAGGGGAATATTAGTAGCTATTTATCTCAACAAATCTCCGTTGTGGAAAATTCCATTCCTGCTTCAACAACTTCTTTCTTAGATGTT
Organism: Solanum sitiens; assembly: GCA_016801875.1. Taxonomy (NCBI): domain Eukaryota; kingdom Viridiplantae; phylum Streptophyta; class Magnoliopsida; order Solanales; family Solanaceae; genus Solanum; species Solanum sitiens. The sequence goes on along the minus strand of JABWTJ010000640.1, from coordinate 216,721 downwards.
GTCCATTCCCCTTTCTGTATCACATTTTGTTTTTTGAGGGGATTCTCACATTTGTTCTACCTGTTTTGTCTAGTTGTCCCTTGGTTTGGAACTTTAGATTGGTACCTCTCAAAGGAAAAAGAAATTTAGTGATATAATAGCATGGTATTTTGGATATTCTATCTTGCAATGACCAGACCATAATATAAATTAATAATTCAGAACTTGACCCCTAAATGTAACTACTGGATCATTCTTCACACCCATTCGATTATTTAGCGCTAATGATGAATCTATATCAAAGAGCACAGTTGAATTACTCTAAACTTTGCATGTCTATTTGGATATGATAAGGCAAAAAAATGACTAAAGTGTATTCAGATGTTTAGAGAAGTGATATTAGTATATTACTTTCTTTTGTGTAATTTTTTGTTGTTGTTAGCTGGCATGAAGTTTTATTTTGTTTTAATATTATAATTTGCAGGTCTAATAAAGTCTAAAAAGGCAAAAAAGGTGATTGAAGTTGTTGAAGATGCTACGAGAAATAAAACTAGTATGTATCTTTTTTCGTAATTAGGTCTTTTATTAATCACCAAAGTAGTACTTACAAAGTAAAGCCAGCAAAACACTACTGGCTATCTCAATATAACAACAACCAAATAACAGACTCTAAAACTACATTTATCTAGGATAGTCTGGCTGCTACATTATCTCTAACACAAATACACAAGTAATTCTTCGGGCTACAATCACCATTGTGATCTCATGTTCCTAAAAGAATTTTGTGTTCAGAGGATTCCTCCCTTTAGTCTTTAACATGATCCAATGATTTCCAACAATAACAGTACTACTGGGTGTTTGGTTTATCCATTGGAGCAGCCTCCTCCACAACATGCTAGCAAAAATACTCTCACAAAACAAATGATCTCTTGTTTCTTCTTCGTGATGGCACATAACACCTATAGGGTCAAATTGCACTCTCCATTTTAGCATTCCCTCTTTTATAAGGAGCCTATTTTGGATATTCAGTCTTTCAATCTTATAGAGACCAGACCATTGTATACATTAATAATTTCAGAACTTGACACCTAAAACATAACTGCTGGATCATTCTCCAAATTCATTTGATTATTTGGCGCTAGTGATCAATTTATGTCAAAGAGCATAATTGAGTTACTTTATACTTTGCAGGTCCCTTTAGATATGATAAGGCAGAAAAAATGACTGAAGTGTATCGAGATGTTCTGAGAAGTGAAACTAGTATATATTACTTTATTTTGTATAAATCTTTGTTGTTTTTAGTTGGCTTAAAATTTTGTTTTGTTTTCGTATTATAATTTGCAGGTCTATTAAAGTCTAAAAAGGCTAAAAAAAAGGCATTGAAGTGACTGAAGATGCTACGAAAAATGAAACTAGTATGTATTTTCTTCCATGTGATATTTTCTTTTCTTGATGTTACTGGTAAAATAGCCGAAAAGTTATTTTTCATATGTTTTTGACATGTGATGCTTCATTATGTTTTTTTTCACTAGTCCTAACCATATTAACCTCCACTGATTCTTGATTCATCAACTGTGATTTTCTGAATGAAAGTTTCTAAGAATAAAAAGTACTGATTTGGGATCTTAAGCTTTCCAAAATTTATTCCATTGCTAGTTGCCCATTTCTGTATCACATTTTTGTGGCAATTTGAGTCCTTATCTCTTGTGATTTTGCCTATTGTTTCTAGTTGTCACTTGGTTTGGAACTATGTATGTGTACTAGTTGAAAACCAGATACAATATTATTTTGTATTTTGGTCTTATAGATCTAAAAAGACTAGGCCATTGTATATTGGTAATAATTTCAATGATTGACACCTAAAACTTAACTACTGGAGTATTCTCCAGATTCTTTTGATGGTTTAGCACTAAAGATCAAATTTATATCAAAGAGTATAGTTGACTTACTTTAAATTTTGCAGGCCCATGTGAACATGATAGGACAATCAAGGTGAGGGGAACAAACATTTGTAAGAAAGTTGTGCGATTAATACCTCAAGAAAAGTTAAAAGTCACTTTCTATCAAAATTCAGTTGTTGGGACGAATCACACCTCATTTACGGGACACTTGGGTTTGCTAGTTCGTGATCGTAATATGTGCCCATTGCGGGTAGATTCATGGATGGATATCTAAGAGAACAAGCTTGAGCATATGTGGGAAGCTGTTACATTAAGAATTACAACATTACTCTCATTTATTTTAGCAGACTTGATACCGCTGCTACTATAACAACAATATGGTTTCGTCTTCTTCTTGTGTTTGTTTAGAGTGTATTATGGTGTTGCCTTTGTTTAGACCTTATTATGGGTCATTGTTTAAGAATAGTTATTACCAAAATAAACAAAAATTCCCCTCCTCAGTCTTACTATTCACTCTCTATTTAGTCTGCTAAGTGAAATTTGACACCTCACGACACCCATTGTGTTTGTAGAATAGATGTTTTATCTGTACAAATTGAAAAACTTTATTCATAGTTATGCCCCTAATATCTTCAAATTCATTGGTTATGTGTGATAAATCATTACATCCCATATTGCTACGTAGATTTTCTTTTGTGTTTGCTTCCATTTCCTTCTTCTGAACAATTTCAAATTTTGTGGGACATCCTTCTAAATAATTTATACCTCTATCTAGTTAAACATAATATGTTGTAATCCATTCACTCTCGATGTTGAGGAATTTTTACTACCTCTATTGAACATAGACAGCAATTTGCATCTTGCACATGCATGTTCAGGCTCATCATTCGAGCCTTTGTAAGAAACTTGTTCTAGTTTTCCAACTAGAGGATAAAATTTAATTATTCTTTGATTGCATAAATTTTATCCAAGTAAGATATGCTTCTCAAAGACCCGTCTGGATCCCTATAACTCTTTTACTCCTTGTGGCTAATTACGTACGTTTCACTCTGTCAACTTGTACTTTCTCTTTTGGTACTAATCAACCATCCCAGTGTGTAGAGACGTTTACTTTATCCAATACCAACAACAATCTGTAGATGGTATTTGATCTCATATATTGACATATTACTTCATATACACTGCATGTATTCATTTTACCCAGGTGATGTAGTTATTCTGAAACCCTCCATATAGTAGTTTGTCAACAAAAGGTTCATTCCATTTCATACATCCCTTAACTTTTACTCCTCAAAATTTTTATATGGAGGCACACCTTATCCCAAATAATCAAAGGTTTCTTTCTATGATCTGCAATACCTCCCCATACAATGTTCTAATGATATTTTTCTCTATTTCAGGAACATTTTGATTGTGATAACATGAATGATCGAAGATATAATGTTTTGCAGCATATGAGAAAGCTTTGGAACAATTGGAAAAGATCCCTTTACAAAAATATGAAATCCAAGTAATTGCACCAGTTTCTAAAAGATATTCCAATAGGTGTAGACAAGAGTGATTGGGAATGGTTGGTCAAGAAACAATTTTTATCTGATAAATTTAAGGTATGATTGTATAGCTATTGATTAATATAATTTTATTTGCAAGTCACATATGACTACTCTTTTGGAATAGTTCTTTTCATTAAATGATTTCATTTGTGATCAAGAGGATGCAAAGTATTTACAAAGGTTAATTTAAGAATAAAAAGAGAATCATTACACAAGCTTCTGATAAGTTCAGCTTGTGTTGTTAATGAAGAAATCAAGTACAAGAAACACGATCCACATGTCTAAGTTGTGTATACCTCATCGTACGGGTAGCAAGCCTATAAGAGACTCTATTTACAAACTGGTAAATTAATCATGAAACCCTACAAGGATACCTTCTTTTTGTACAGAAGATCTTATAGTACTTAGTTTTTTTGTTGTTAAGGGAGAAAAGATGGTAATCCACCAAACATAGCAATTATCGTCTTTGAGACTCGTAAAAAGGGAAATGAGCTTATCAAACCGAAAACCAATGAAAAATATGTATGTTCATTATTAAATTTCATTTAACATTTTCTCTCTGGATTGATTCAGTGAAATATTTTAAACATTCTTGTATTTTATAGGCTGAAATTCAAGAGCTTGTACAATATGAACCATCTCTTACTAATATTGAGGTAGAGGAACGCTGCTTTGGACCTCAATGCAAAAGTCATGTAGTTGGATTTGGTGGTCGGATAATCACTAAGGAGTTCAAAGGTTGTAGTACTTCTAAGATTGTGCTGTTGGAAGAACTGAAAACAACTCGAAAAGGAAAGGAATCACTGCAAAAGTGTATTGATATTCGAGAGAGTAAATATGACAGCCTTGAAAGTATAATGGTTCGTCAGCATCCATCACCTCCATCCCCTTTACCATGTTAGCAAAATTTTCATTATCTATGACATGATGTGTATTTTTCAATGAATTTAGTGATGTCATTGACAAATGCTCATCTTTAATAAGGGCTTTGCTAATGCAGTGGTCTATCTTTCTATGATAAGTCGATTTTAGAGGGTAGGCAGTCTTTAGTTGTACTACTTTCCAAGATGAACAAGACTACATGCTTATAGAATTATGCATATCTCTGTCTCAATCATGATGTATTCGTATGTTCTTAACTGAGTTACTTTCTTGCATGTTCACCCTAGTATTTGTGTTGCGTATTAAATTTTTATTGTGTTAGAGTTTTAGAATAATGATCTCTAAACTTGTTGAACTTTCTGAATTATGTAAATGCGAAAGATGGTTATCTCATTTTAGTTTATCTCCAAAATAAGGTTCACAGTCACATGCATAGAACACCTTGTATATATAGAAGAAGTCGTCTAAGGTAGATAATACTACTTTCATCGATACATTTCTTATACTGTTGGATGATTGTTTCTTGGTTATCATAATAATTTTCGGTTAGCAAGGATTTTTCAATCATAACCAAATAATTTAGTACAAACAAAGCAGTGATGAACTGTTATATATCATTCTAGCCTATCCATATTACAACTCATTATGACATACAAAGCAAGAATAATTTATGTTTATTACACTGTAAAAATGCCTAGGGTTACAAATTCAGATTTCGAAGTAAAGGCAACCAGTTTGCCTTTTGCTAGACGCGGATATGAATATGCTCGTCCTACACTTTTTTTGCAATATCACTGATCCCAGCCATTCTATTCTCTGGTAAATAATAACCCTATAAAATCCCAACCAGCTACACAGTCTACCCCATAAAAGTCTGATCAAAAGTCTCCCCTATTTTACTAAAAGACAACATCATGTGGAACTTTTATACCAATTTTCAAGCATGTCTACTTTTACTAGTCTTCTTTGGACAGCCAGCCACATAATAAACTTTAACCTAAAGTGAAATCCATGTTGCAAGGTAGTACTCTTTTACTCGAGTCTGGAAAATATGGTCATGAGATAGGTATATAGACATCTTCTAAGTAAAGAACTTGCCTCCCCTCTTTACCTTTGCAAACTCAGCCATCAAAGCACCCTAACTAGTTTGTCCTTGTAACAATACATCTCCAGAAACCAGTATATTCCTCAGTATCCATGATGATGGCATATTTAGATATTAGGACAGGTATTAGGACAGTTTTAATTTCCCTTCTATTCATAAAATAATTGTGTACCTATCAGATCCATAGACAATCCTTTCTCGCTACATTTGGAAATTGCTAATTCAATATTGCATAGCTTTATTTAGTTCTCTGATATTGAATAACTTGCAGTATGTGGTTTGCTTATTGTTTCCCATGACATGAATGCTCTTCTGGACATTGTTATTGTCTGTGTCCATTAATAACGGATTAGATTTAGTAGTGTCTTCTCTTTAGGACTCTATTATAACTGTCTCCTTATATATAGGTTATAGATAAGTCTTACCTTTTCTTAGTTTTCTCTTTGTTGTAGAAGTTGTACACGGTCTATATATACTTAGTTTACAATCAATAAAATACATTGTTCCTTTCATTCTACTTGCAACTTTATAATTTATATGGTATCAAGAGCCAATTAACTCTCACAAGAAAATTATGTCAAGAAACCCTACCACCCTTTCCAAAAAAATGGCCCCAAACATCACTGTAACAAACTCCAATGCCAGTACAATGATTGTTTAGTTTAATGATGTTACCCAGTTACCAATAAAATTTACTGGCACCATAATTTTTTCCTTTGGAAAGCACAAGTGGAAATTCTTATGCGTGGTCACAACCTTTTTGGCCATCTCGACGGTTCTCTCCAACCGTGCTGGTACAGTGGCTCAAAATAATCAGGACATCAAAAATCCTACATATTTCATATATCTCTAAGATCATCTGATTTGAAACACCATCTTGGCCTTAGTTGATCCAACTCTTGCTGCTACGATTGTCGCTACATCCACTTCCTAGGCTACTTGGGATTCTTCGCACACTATGTATGCAAACAAATCGCAAACAAGGATCTTTATTTTGCGGGATCTTCTGGCTCGTCTCGCAAAAGAAACCCTTCATATCACAGATTATCTACACCAGGTTTGATCTCACTGTGATGAACTTTTCACTGCTGGAGCTCCTGTGTCTAATGAGGAAGTTATTATCAAAATACTCACTGGACTTGGACCTGAATTCCGTGAAAATCAATTGTTATCCGTGCAAGAGGTTCTACTATCTCTTATCCAGAACATTATGAGAAGTTACTTTACCATGAACTTTTCATCAAGCATAAAGAATCAAAGAAGCTAGTCTCAACACCCATTACAACTGCTATTTCACAGCAACCAAATATGCATCATCGCCAAGGAAACACCTATAATAGGCGTTCAAATGCAAATTCCCCCAACACCAACCAGTCAAGGCGTGCCTAACCATGACATGCTTTTTACAGTAACCAACATCAGTGTTATGACCATACTCTGAAGTTCTAGTTGTGTGAACGACCTGGTCATTCTGCTAAGGTTTGCAGATCACAATCACACGATCACCGACAAGCCCAGGCAAACTATGCTACTCGATCTCCAACTCAATAGGCTCCTTGAATTGTTGATACAGGCGCCACTCATCATATGGCCTCTAAAGCGCAAAACTTCACTGATATACACACCTACCATGGTCCGGAGGAGCTAGCAATGGGGGACGGTAACACCATTCCAATATCTCATATCGGTAACACTAACTTAATTTCATCGAATCAGCAATTTAAGCTTCTCAATACTCCATGTTCTCATTCTATAAAAAATAATCTTCTTTCTGTTTCCAAATTTTGTCGCGATAACCACACATACGTCCTTTGAATTATTTCCTTTTTCTTATTTTGTGAAGGATATGAGTAAGGGGGTGCCTCTATTTTGCGGGAAGAATCGAGATGGGCTATATGAGTGGTCGCCGGGTAGTGCACATCATACCCCTCAATGCAATGTTGTTATTCCTCCACACCTGTGGCATCGTCGTTTAGGCTATCCTAATGATTGTACTTTAAACATGATTTTACATCAGTTTTCTCTTGCAGTTTCACATTCTAGAACTGCTTCCATTTTTAATTTGTTTTATTCTAATAAAATGCACAGGTTACCTTTTTCTGAAAATTCATTACACTGTCAACGACTATTGCGAATAATTTATAATGATTTATGGGGGACATCTCCTGTTTTGTCAATTGATAATAAGAGATATCATGCCTTATTTGTAAACCAGCACTAGAAATACATGTGGTTGTTTACTATAAAATCAAAAAAGGAAGTTCTTGATGTCATTCAAGCTTCACATCCCTTACTTGAGCGTCGGTTTAAAACCAAAATTATTTTCTCTCTATACTGATGGTGGTGGTGAGTTCCAAGATTTATCCTCATATCTCAAACCCATGGTATTGAACACTTAGTGACACCACCATACACAACTCAAAGAGTGACATCACTTGAATGGAGATAGAAGAATGTAGTTAAGAGTGTCAAAACCTTGTTCCATCAAGCTTCCTTGCTCTCATCTTATTGGAATTTTGCCTGTCACCAAGCAGTCTACCTTATGAAACCACTCCAAATTTACAAAATAAATGTCCTTATGAAATTTTATTTCACGAGGCTCCAAATTATGAATCACTTAGGGTTTTTGATTGTTTATGTTACCCGTGGCTTAAACCATATGCCAAAAATAAGTTAGATCCAAACTTGACTCCTTGTGTATACTTAAGATTATTCAATAAACATTACTGCCACCAATTGTTTTGATCTCGTCAAAAATAAATTGTACTTATCTAGGGATGTTCAGTTTTTGGAAGACACATATCGTTTCATAATATATTTTTTAATCTAAAAATCCTATAGAGCACTGATATCGCTTGGGAAAATTTTTCTAATGTTCTACCTGTGACTAATAAACCATCAAGTTTTGATTCTTGTCATCCCCTTCCAGATGCTCTGCCCGTTCACTCTCCAATGCCCAACTCAATGCCTACTATATCAGAAAGTGTCTCTATTGCATCAGGTAATTCTCATATTTTATCTTCTTCTTCATTTCCTCATACCATTACACCACCACTAGATAATACTTAGCCCCAACCATCACCCAGACCATTAACCACCTATCAACACAAAAATCACCAACAACTAAGTACCTCCGTGTTACCACTCCCTTACCCTATACCTCCCACCAACCTACCTTCTCACTCATCTAACAATAACCCTTCCCAACTTGCACTTGCATTGACTTTATCTGATCCTTCACTTGAGGTGACAACCTAAAGTCATCCCATGGTCACACGCTCCAAAACAAATACCCTCAAACCAAAGCAGTTTAGTGTTAGTGTTCAACACTCCCTGTCCTTTGTTCCTCATACATACAGACAAGCATGTTCTCACCCTCATTGGAGAGAAGCGATGCAAGTTGAATTTGATGAATTTGTTAGGAATCGGACATGGGATTTAATTCCATTTACTCTTTCGATGAATGTGGTTGAGTGCAAGTGGTTGTTTTGTATAAAACATAAATATGATGGTTGCATTTACAAGTATAAAGCTCCTCTTATTGCAAAAGGATTTACCCAGCGTCCAGCCTTAGACTTTCATTCCAGATTCAATCCAGTTGTCAAACCAGTTACTGTTCGGTTGGTGATTACCATTGACGCAATTAACTGACCAATCCATCAGATTGATGTCAATAATGCATTATTACAATGACGCCTTGAGGAAGAAGTTTTTATGAGGCAGCCACCAGGCTTTAAAGATAAAAGTCTCTCCACCCATGTCAGTAAGTTGAATAAAGAAATCTAAGGCTTGAAACAAGCCCCTCGATCTTGTTACAATGAGCTCAAAAGTTATTTGCTTACTGTTGGATTTGTCAAGTCCCAATCTGATTCTTCTTTAGTTATTTTACATAATTTTGGATTCACTGTTTATGTTCTTGGGATTCCTCATATAATCGATGGTATTTCTACTCGTTTCTCCTTGAAAGACCTTGGACAACACCATTATGTTTTGGATGTTGAGGTTCTCTCTTCTACTGCTGGTCTTTATTTTTTTTTTCACAACACAAGTACATCATGGATCTTTTAAAGGATGTTGGCATGCTAGACATTAAAGGAGCTCTTACACCTATGACATAACTACAATTTTTACAACTTTAGTGAATGATCCTCCAGCTGATGGTACTCTTTATAGGCGGGTAATTGGAAAGTTGCACTACTTATCCCTTACACGTCCTGATATTGTTTTCACAGTGAGCAAGCTCTTTCAATTTATGCACAATGCACGTCACTCTCACTTGAAAAGATTCAAGCGACTACTCTGTTATCTTCATCACATGCCAATATAGTATACAAATTTCCAAAGCTCCATATTCTCGTTTGGTTGTTTATTCAGATTCAGATTGGGCTGGTGATTCAAATGATCGCACTTGTACCTCTGGCTATATCACTTTTATGGGCAACACGCCAATTTCCTGGGCCTCCAAGAAACAACACTCCGTATGTTGATCCTCTACAAAAGCTGAGTATAAAATTGTGGTTGCTTGTGTTGCAGAAACCAACTAGATCACAAATCTTCTTCATGAACTTTGGCTTTCACTTAAGGGAGTTCCACAGGTTTTCTGTGAAAACATCAACAACACTTACATTTGTTCCAATCTGGTATTTCATAGTAGGATGAAGCATGTCGACATTGATTTTCACTTTGTTCATGAACAAGTTCAGGATAAGGATATTGAAGTTCACCATCTTCACTCAACTGATCAAGTGGCTGACATATTCACAAAATCTCTTCCCAAAGCTTTTTTGTCAAGCAATTTTCCATGTTTGGTGTTCTTGACACCACCAACTTGCGGGGGCGTAATAACGGATCAGATTTAGTAGTGTCTTCTCTTAGGATTCTATTATAATGTTCTCCTTATATATAGGTTATAGATAAGTCTTACCTTTTTCGTAGTTTATCTCTTTATTGTAGAAGTTGTACATAATCTATGTATAGTTAGTTTACAATCAATAAAATACATCATTCCTTTCATTCTACTAGAAACTTTATACTTTATATCCATAAGAACGTCGTGCAGGTTTGTTCTATATCCTTGATCACATTCTTGGGGAGAAGAAAGACATGTGCGCAATAAGCATGGACTCCAGAAATTACTATTGCAATTGGTTGAACTTTACCTGCATAGGATGATAATTGGTAATTAAGATTTATTGATCACCAAAGTGGATATTAACAAAACTAGTTAGCATGTACTACCTATATAAAGAATCAGAGGTTATTACCTTCTTACATAACTCAAAAAATTAAAAGCTACATCTATCTAATAAAAGTATTCCTATGTAGTAGCTCTAACACAACAAACACAAGCAACTCTACAGGTTATATCTGCCTTTGTAGCCTCTTTCTTCTTAAAACCTTTAGTATTATTGTCTTTCAAATTGAACTGCATGATTCAATTATGTGTAGTCTAGTTCAATAGTCAAGCCTGGTGGCTTTCTCCAAATGCTAAGACACTATTGGATCCTCTTTTCAGCAATATAGGTGATGTATAGAACATACATTGTACATTTGCTTCTAAAAAATGCGAGATATAATTGATGTTGATATGATATATAAATTCATTATAAAACAACTTGTATCAAGTCAAAAATGTCGGCTCTTGTATAAAAATGATATTCTTCACTTGGTTTAAATGATAGCAATCTGGAAAAAGACTTAGAATTATATGTCGCTTTTAAGCCATAGAATATTTTCTAACATCAACTGATCAAGCTTTCTAGACGAGAGAACTAATAGTATCCCATGTATTTTCTTACTATCCCTGAAGCTTGTCTTATGTTATAAATAAGTATCTCATGCATTTCCCCTTTTGGTTGTCTTTATTATAAATGATTGATTTATGCTTCAAAAGTTATAAGTTATAGCTATCTGGCATTCTGTTATGAATTGACCTCAAATTGTTTTTTTAAACAGATGAACAATGTGATCAAGATTAAACAACATCTTGTTGAAGAACTGTGGAGCCAGCTGAAAAGAAAGATTATATTTTTGTTATTAGTGTAGATCTAGAGACGTTTTAACCTATATATGCAGCTATTTCAGTTTCTCAATTTTTAGGATTCGTTAGACATCGAACATGTCTATTTTATAACATTTATGTCGAACATCTATGTTATTTAGATCTTATCTTGAATATTGTTTTTTAGATATTGTGTTGAACACATATTTATATGTAAGTTTTTCAGTATGTTTTCGTTCATGGCAAAAAAATTATGAAATTTTTTACTAACTTTTTTATGACTTGTCCAAAAATAAATGATATTAAGATCCGGAAGTGCTTGAGGATAAAACTATATATGTTTATTGAAGCTATATTGTTGAAACAAACATGGTCGTTAAATTTATTAAAATCAACGAAAGGAATTTAAACTTGGTCGGTAAGAGTAATGTAATCAATAAAAGAATCTGACCACTAAAAGTAATTGCAACGATTGGAAATTTTGGTTTTACTTCAACGTTTTAACGACCAAATGACCATCAATGAAGGGAATTTGTAGTTGTTGGTAGTAAATGTGGCGACCGTATTTATTGTTGTTGGCTTGTCGCTAAGTAATATCTAACGACCGGCTATGGAATCCAGATGCTAACCTTTAACGACAGAGCTTTTAACGACTGGTGATGACCAATTTTTTCCCTATCGTTGTAGACCTTCAATGATTGGATATGGACTTTTAACGACCGGATTTCCTTTCATTAAAAGTCATTTTTCTTTTAGTGATTATTACAAAATATGTACCAAGTATGATAGTCATGCATAAAACACTTGAAAACATGAGGGACTGACATTTTCATATAGTGCAATAACCAAGCTAAGACATGAATGTAAGCAGAAAATATAAGTTACAAAACATGGTCAAGGAAAATAGACATCATCTTAAGTCACGTGTGTGATACTTCTTGAAGTAACCTTAGTTCATCATAGCTTGCTATTGGGAAGTATTCATAACTAACATATAAGACCATATGAGCTATTAACATGGAATTCATTGTCTCTCCCACCGAAAAAGGGTGTCCTACTTGCCTAAGTAATAAGGACCGTGAACTTCTAGCATATGTGGATCCACTAGCTAATGTCTATCTATATAATCCTATGATTTCACTTAGTTTATGGGATACGAGTAACCGCCACTTGTCTACATGGTACTAAGCTTAACTTCGACGAAATAGTTCTTAATCACATTCATCTTATCTTTAAAGAGACATGGTGTAACACTTTGAAAATCTAAGATGTGTTCTAGAGCGTAACATAGGTGTCAAAAGGTTTAGACACTGTTTTAAGGTATATTTTAATGTATATAAGACATTTAGGAATGCTAGAAACCAAAACGTCAAAGAACGTCCATGACCTCCGGAAACTAGTTCAATGAGGTACTAGCGTGCCTTAGCCTATTTGACTAGCTTTTAGGAGACGGAAAATGATCAAAATTGGTGGAAGGGTGTCTAACATGTATTAGAGTTAGTTAATAGTTGACACTTCTGGTAACTATTACCTAAGGACTAACCAAGGGCCCTTGAGGAGGACCCTTGCAAAAGTGACCAAAAGTTGTCAATGGAAAGTGTAACCTACGGGTGCCACAGACGACTCATTGTCCTATCGACGGGGCATAGATTGCCTCCGTTGATGGTTACTTAGCCAAAATCTTTGAAGGTTCATTTTGCATAGTCTCTGAAATTAGAGACGGATGTGCAGCACGGAAGGGACAGTGCCCGTCAATTGACCCACGATCCGTTGATCGTGGTGTCGTACGTAGGGTCTGTGTTTTGATGCACGTTTCTAATTAAATCATTTAATTAGTTGTATTAGTTAGGAGGTTAATTAGCATTTAATGGAGGTATAATTAAGTTAGTTAAGAATCTACATAAGGACTCTAACATAATTACACTAACCTAAGCTCTCACAATTCACAAACCCAAAACTCTCATCCTTCTCTCTTCTTTCTCTCTCTAGTGTAGAACTCCATTGAAGACCAAGCTAGGGGTGGGTTCAAGGGATGCAAAGGGTAGAATTTCTCCATCAATCTCCATCAATTAGTAAGGTATTGGATTCCTTTGACCTTTGAGACCTTTTTCCTCAAAGGGTTCCATCAAAGTGATTTCAAATGTTGAGTTGTCAAGTGGATTTTCATCAAATACGAAATTGATGTTATGAATTACTTTGGTTATAATTTCTTTTGGATATTATGAGTATATTAACATGTTTTTTAACTGAATTGTGTTATTTCTTTATGGATGGGCCTAGTTGTAGTAGATGACCTATTCCCCTTAACCATAGGTTGTGATCTTAATATGAATTGTATAATGTTGTTTCAATTGACTTGGTTATTGGTTGAGTTACTATTCTATGACGTTATTGTATCAATTATGAATAGATTAAGATAAATTATAGGCCTATAATTCTACTTCTTGAGTAATTGATCTAGGGTATGAAACATGTTATGAAGTTGACCTAAGTCATTTATCTTAAGTTATGAACTAGGGATGAATTGTGATGTAGTGATTGAATTGGCCTTGTTATAATGTTGGTTGTTGTGTGATGATATTATTCCCCTATTGGGTTGAGTTAAGGTTTCATGGTAAGACCTTGATGATGAATTATGAGGGAGACTTGGTAAGTCTTGTGATCCCTATTGTTTACTTAAATTGTGGTTACTTGAGATTAAGTGATGATATTGCATTGAAGTATATCTTCTATTAGGATTGATTGGGTTTGATTGATATTCAATTTAAATGTCTTGACTAAGGTTTGTGAGGTGTTGACTAAGATATAAATTTTATAAGGATGGTGATGACTACTAATGTGCCTTAGCATGAATGACTATGTAAATGTGCTAACCTCACTTATGTGAATTGTAATGAAAGGATTTATACTCATGAGCTATGATGATGATGATTATACAAGGGATAGACCCTATGACCTAACTAAGCTATGATTGTTAATAAAGGCTTAAAGACATTTGAAAAGGGACTCTAGCTTACCACCGAGTGAACTAGAGTGAGGAGTGTCCCTTCCCATTAGCTCATGTAGTCTAAGTGGGTTAAGGCAAGATGTTCCCAAAAGGTAAAATGAATTTATGAATGAACTCTAACTAGGATGACCTAAGGGGTTTAACTTAGTCTAGGTAGGGGTATGGTACTCTACTTAAACATTGCACTAGTTAGCCTTGAGGGAAGTCTTAGGAGGTTGTTCTTATGTATGTATATGCTAATGAATGCAAATGGTGATAATATGATGATCTCATATTTAAATGACATCATGTGATGTTGGTTGCTACTATGAACATGTATTTGGTCTCTATTGTTAAAGTATGATGATATGTATTCTTAAATGATATGTTATGTGAAGTTGGACATTAGTCATTGTTCTTGTTGGGTTACTTGATTGAGTAAAGTTATGGGGCTTTGCTTGGTCATTGAACTTGTTGACTTAATGAGGGTTCATGGGTGATTGTCTTGCTTTGATTATGTTTAAATGAACTCTTGTCTATGCTTGTTACTATTATAACTGTATGATAGAGTTGTTTTGACTATGCGTCCAATTATGTGATATGCATGTTGACTTGACTAGACTTAGTATTGTTGGTTTTGTGATGAACATGCTTTAGACTTAATAAATATGTCTTGTTGATTTGTATGGTCTTCTTGAATGTGCATAAGGATTTCAAAAGTTAAATAACATGCTTTCATGAAAGGCCCCTTTTTAGCATGATTTGATCTTATATGTGCATATTGTCTCATACTTAGTACAAGTGGTGTACTAACCTCATTTTCTCCCTTTTCTCCAACATTTTAGGTTCTTGTCGTTGAAGGCTTTTGAGAAGACTTTGAAGAAGACTTGGAATTTCTCAATCATCCAAGTGGGTAGGTCCTCACTTTTCGAGGTCAATGACAATATCAAGCTTATGGAGTTGTTTTAGTTTTAAGACTCTTATGTTCTTTCTCTTTTCATTTGAGTACAAATTTTAAAGCCTATATGTGGCTCTATTACATTGATGTATGGGCTAGGCCCAAATAGATATAATCTTGTTAGATGGTTATGAGATGAGACACTCTTTTAAGACTATGTTATAACTTATATATACTTATGTGCAATAAAAGTAGAAGACTATGTAATCTTCTTATACAAAGGGTCTGTGTATACTTGATATGAATATATTATATGTATTTAGAAGTCTATGTAAACCTCCATGTCTAAGTAATGAAATGTTTTAAATTTTCAGCATTTTTAACCTATGAATGTAATGATGTATGCTAAGAGGCTAGTCTTAGTCCTCAAAGAGGAAGACTACACCGGTTACGTCTACGAGGTGCTTCCTGGATGTGACAAATTTGGTACCAGAGCATGAGGTTAAATATCATTGAAGTCGATGTCTCTCTCAACCACGTCTATATAGATTCTTATTCATATTTGTGAAGCGCGCCACACTTATGGATAGGAAACTATGTGATGCTTAGGAAACTCTATCTTTTCTTTGAAATCCAATATCGTGCCTCTAAAGTATACTTATTGTGTTCTTTCACCTAAACCTTGTTTTTTTGTTATAGTCAATGAATACTCGAAAGAATGCGGAACGAAGACTTGAGGAAGATATTGCCAATGCAGGAGTTCCTCCCCGTGGTGATCAAGTCCCTACTCTTGAAGAAGATGCTAATGTTGACCAATCTCTGATCAATCCTCCACCTTTGACGGATGGTGAAATAAGGGTTTCCCTCTTCGAGATAGCCCAAGCCATTACTTCACAATCCCAAGACGTCACTACTCAAGACAAAGCCATGACGCCCAAGCTAACCGGAAAGTTGTACCCCGAGCAAACCAACATCTTGCTACCACGGCCTCCCATTTGAGGGATTTCACTAGGATGAATCCTCTTACTTTCTATGGGTCCAAGGTTGAAGAATACCCCCAAGAGTTCATTGATGAAATCTACAAGATCCTTTATGCTATGGGGTTGACTACTAGTGAGAAGGCCGAGTTAGCCACTTACCTACTCAAAGATTTGGCCCAAACGTGGTACGTCTAATGGAGGGACAATAGGCCTCTAAGGGGTGGACCAGTGACTTGGGAGATCTTCAATAAGGATTTTCTTGGTCGGTTCTTTCCTAGGGAGAAAAGGGAAGCCAAAGTGGTGGAGTTCATCAACCTTCGCCAAGGAGGTATGAGTGTGCTTGAATACTTCTTGAAATTCACAAAATTGTCAAAATATGCTCCTTCTTTTGTTTCTGATCCTAGCGATGAAATGAGTCATTTTATGATGGGGGTGTCGATAATTTGCAAGAGGAGTCTCATTCGTCCATGCTACATGACAATATGAACATTTCTCGTCTCATGGTACATGCTCAACAAGTGGAAGAGACAAGGGCTAAGATAAAGAGTAGTGATGCTAAAAGGGCAAGATATTTTAATGGTTGTTCTTCAAAGGGTAGGCTTGATATCCAACACAAGCCTAAGTTCAAGAAGAGGTTTTCTAGTCAAGTTCCTACCAAATTCCCTAAGTCTCGTGATGATAGGGTGTCTAACCCTAAGACTCAAAGGGGAGGAAGCACTAGTTCACCAAACAAGAAACCAACTTGTGGAAAGTGTGGCAAGATGAATTATGGTGATTGCCTAAAGGGAACGGATAATTGCTTTGGTTATGGTAAAAATGGCAACAAGGTTAGGGATTGCCCTAATGTGAAGGGTCAAGATAAGGGTGGTGGTCAAGCTCAAGCAAATGGTTCTAATAATGCTCCTAAGAAGAATCACGTTTATGCTCTCTGCTCTAGAGTTGAGCAAGAGACTTCTCCCGATGTGGTGACCGATATGTTGAAAGTCTTCTCCATTCATGTATATGTTTTACTTGATCCCAGTGCTACCTTGTCATTTGTTACTCCTCTTGTAGATAGAAAGTTTGACATATTGCCCGATATCTTGAGTGAACCTTTTATGGTGTCTACCTCAGTGGATGAGTCGGTTGTTGCAAAAAGGGTGTAAAGAAATTGTCATATAATGTTGCCCAATAGAGTTACTTATGTTGAACTAGTAGAACTCGATATGTATGATTTTGATGTTATCTTGGGTATGGATTGGTTGCATGCTTGCTTTGCCTCTATAGATTTTAGAACGGGGGTGGTGAAGTTTAACTTTTCAAATGAGCTCATTTTACAATGGAAGGGGGGAAATTCTATTCCTAGAGTTCGTATCATCTCTTGTCTTAAGTCTTGTAAAATGATCTCTAAAGGGTGTTTATATTATATAGTAAGAGTTCAAGATTTAGACTCTGACATATCCTCCCATTGAGTTGGTCCTCGTAGTGAGGGAATTTCCGGAGGTCTTTCCTAATGATCTTCCTGGTATTGCTCCCGAGCGGGAAATTTATTTTGGTATCAAATTGTTACCGGATACAAATCCCATATCATTCCCTCCTTATCGGATGGCTCCGGATGGATTGAAAGAAATGAAGGCTCAACTCAAAGATCTACTAGAAAAAGGCTGCATTAGACCTAGTATTTCTCCATGGGGTTCTCTGGTTTTGTTTGTGAAGAAGAAGGATGGGTCCCTTAGAATATGCATTAATTATTGCCAACTCGATAAGTCATTATCAAGAACAAGTATCCTCTCCCTTGGATTGATGACTTGTTTGATCAACTCCAAGGGGCCGACTACTTTTCTAAGATTGATTTGAGGTCGGGGTATCACCAACTTAGGGTAAGAGGTGAGGATATACAAAAAATGGCATTTCGGACTAGATATGGTCACTATGAGTTCTTAGTAATGTCCTTTGGTCTCACTAATGCTCCGGCGGCATTTACGAACCTAATGAATAGGCTGTTTTGAAGTTACCTAGATTCATTTGTCATTGTCTCCATTGACGACATCTTGGTATATTCGAAAATGTGGGTGAACACATGGGTCATTTGAGAGTGGTGTTACAAGTACTTAAAGAACATCAATTGTTTGCCAAGTATAGCAAATATGAGTTTTGGTTGAGGTCGGTGGCATTTCTTGGTCTTATTATCTCTAGTGAGGGAGTTGACGTTAATCCAAGGAAAACGGAGGCGGTGAAAAATTGGCCTAGACCATTGACTCCAACTGACTTTAGGAGTTTCTTGGGTCTAGCGGTTTATTATCGGAGATTTGTGGATGGTTTTGCGTCCATTGCATCTCCCTTGATTACTTTGACTCAAAAGAGTAAGAAATTTGAGTGGTCGAGGGCATGTGAGAGAAGCTTCAAAATCTTAAAAGATAGGCTTACTTCTGCTCTGGTGTTGACTTTACCGGAGGGTACAAAGGGCTTCGTTGTGTATTGTGATGCATCCCGAGTGGGTTTAGGGTGTGTGCTTATGCAACATGGGAAAGTAATCGCCTATGCTTCTAGACAATTTAAGGTACATGAGAAAAACTATCCAACTCATTATCTTGAGTTAGCGGCCGTGGTATTTACCTTGAAAACATAGAGGCATTATTTTTATGTTGTTCATGTTGATGTGTATACTAACCAAAAGAGTCTCCAATATGTGTTTACTCAAAAGAAGTTGAATCTCAGAACAAAGAAAGTGGTTGGAATTGTTGAAATATTACGATATGAGTGTTCTCTATCACTCGACAAGGCCAATGTGGTTGCGGATTCTAAGTCGTAGGACTATGGGTAGTGTGTCTCATGTAGAGGAAGCCAATAAATACCTAGTGAAATATGTTCAAAGGTTGGCTAGATTGGGTGTAAAGTTGGAAGATTCTCTAAATGGTGGTTTTATGGTCCATCATAACTCCGAGTCATCATTGGTGGTTGAGGTGAAGTCCAAACAACACCTTGATCAACCATTGATGGAGTTGAAAGAATCGGTTCTAGGTAAGCTTAATGAGTCATTCTTCTTAGGGGGGATGGTGTCTTGAGGTATCAAGAAAGGTTGTGTGTTCCCAATGTAGATTGTTTGAGGAACCGGATTTTTGAGGAAGCTCATGTGTCCCGTTACTTCTTTCATCCGGGTTCGACAAAGATGTATCATGACCTTAGAGGAGTATTTTGGTGGGAAGGCTTGAAGAAGGACATAGCAGAGTTTATAGCAAAGTGTCAAAATTTCCAACAAGTGAAAGCCGAACATCAAAAGACAAAGGTTTACTTTAAGAAATCCAAATTCCTACTTGGAAGTGGGAAGACATCCATATGGATTTTGTGGTAGGTTTCCCTAAGACATAAAAACAATATGACTCCATATGGGTGGTTGTGGATAGGTTGACCAAGTCCGCTCGTTTTATTCCCGTCAAGTCTACTTATTAGGCTGAGGATTATGCAAAAATCTTCATAGCTGAGATTGTGTGTCGCCATGGTATTCTGTTATCCATCATATCAGATAGGGGTGCACAATTCACATCTAGGTTTTGGAGGTCATTCCAAGAAGTGTTGGGTACCAAGATGAAGTTACGCACCGCTTTTCATCCCCAAACGGATGGTCAAGCAGAGCGTACTATCAAAACTCTTGAGGATATGGTTAGAGCTTGTGTATTTGATTTCAAGGGAAATTGAGTTAAGAACTTGCCTTTGGTGGAGTTTGCTCATAATAGTTTTCATTCATCCATATCCATTGCTCCTTATGAAGCCTTGTATGGTAGAAGGTGTAGATCTCCTATTGCGTGGTCTGAAGTTGGTGAGTCTTCGATTCTTGGTACTGATTTGATTTATAAGACTTTGGAGAAAGTTCATGTCACGACCCAAAATCGAGCCGCGAGTGGCACCCACACTTATCCTACTATGTGAGCGAACCAACCAATCTAAAACCCCAACATATTGAACAAAATACAAAGCGGAAGACTTAAAACTCATTAACGAAAACAATTAAATAACTTCTAAAATTTATAACCCATTATCCCCAAAATCTGGAAGTCATCATCACAAGAACATCTATCCTCAAGTTACTAATCTAAAAGTATCTAAGAAGCTAAAATAAATAAAAGGCTAGTCCATGCCGGAAGTTCAAGGCATCAAGACATTGAAGAGAAGATCCAGTCCAAGCTAGAAGCATTAGCTCACCCTGAAATCCGGTGTAGTGAAGACTGGCTAGAATTGCTGTTGAGTTGAAGACGACGGTACGTTTGCTGCATTCCCCAAATAACAAAGAAAGAAACAACAAGTAGGGGGTCAGTACAAAACACAAGTACTGAGTAGGTATCATCGGCCAACTCAAAATAGAAAACAGTATATATCAGTTCATATCATAAATCAACTACAATACTCAACATGTAGCAACAAGTACTATAATCATCAATAAGTACTACCAAGTTCATCCATGAGGACTCAAGCCTCAATACCACACTCATTTGGGAAATTAGGTTCATTACATGAGTATATTAACATCTCTCAAGATTCCTTATCTTTCTTCCTCTTGTGTCGGTACGTGACACTCCGATCCCCTACTACTATGTGTCGGTACGTGACACTCCGATCCCCTAATACTATGTGTCGGAACGTGACACTCTGATCCCCTAATTCTACGTGTCAGTTTGTGACACCCGATCCCCTAATACTATGTGTCAGAACGTGACACTCCGATCCCCTAATTCTACGTGTCGATTCGTGACACCCGATCCCCTAATACTATGTGTCGGAACGTGACACTCCGATCCCCTAATTCTACGTGTCGGTTCGTGACACCCGATCCCCTAATACTATGTGTCGGAACGTGACACTCCGATCCCCTAATTCTACGTGTCGGTTCGTGACACCCGATCCCCTAATACTATGTGTCGGAACGTGACACTCCGATCCCCTAATTCTACGTGTCG
>JABWTJ010000640.1:0-189734 GCA_016801875.1 Solanum sitiens | reverse complement strand
TCCCCTAATTCTACGTGTCGGTTCGTGACACCCGATCCCCTAATACTATGTGTCGGAACGTGACACTCCGATCCCCTACTTCTACGTGTCGGTTCGTGACACCCGATCCCCTAATACTATGTGTCGGAACGTGACACTCCGATCCCCTACTTCTACGTGTCGGTTCGTGACACCCGATCCCCTAATACTATGTGTCGGAACGTGACACTCCGATCCCCTACTTCTACGTGTCGGAACGTGACACCCGATCCCCTAATCCTATTGTGTCGGAACGGTGGACAATCGAGCCCCTAATTCTACGTGTCGGTTCGTGGACACCCGATCCCCTAAGTACTCTGTGTCGGAACGTGACACCCGATTAGGGTCTCTTCCAAGATTTTGGATTCAAAAGCTTCATTATGCTTATTTTATCACAATCACATAATCACATTCATGCAAGCATACAATTAAGCATATAGAAGGGTTTACAATACTACCAATACATATCATTCACTATTAAGAGTTTACTACGAATAGTATCAAAACCATAACCTACCTTCACCAAGGATTCTTGATCAAGCAAGCAATCTCTCAAAGCTTTTTGTTTCCTTTTTGGTTGTCTCTCTCTATCGATCGTTCCTCTCTCTTCTCCTTGTTCTCTCTATTTTTCTTCTTCAAAAACCCTCTCTCTTTTCCCTAATTAGCATATAATTAGGTATAAAAGATGAGGAAATAACCCACTAAGTAACTCAAGGTCATCTCCTTTACACCCCCAAGAATTTGAGTTATTAATATTAACCCACTAAATTCATAATTATAGCAGGAATAGTCCAAAACGCCCCTTTAAAACTTACCCAGAAATCCGACCCAGACTGGGATTACGCAACCTGTGACGGCCCGTCGTGCCTACGACGGTCCGTCCTGCAGGTTCGTCACAACCTTCAGAGACTCAATTTCCTTGATGAGTCTGAGACGGTCCGTCGTGCCTACGACGGTCCGTCCTGCACTTCCGTCACGACGGACAGAGAATTGCTCTCAGTACCCAATTCTCAAGAGTTGAAGTGTTTTGAAACGGAACCTCACAACGGTCCGTCATGTCTGTGACGGTCCGTCCTGCAGGTCCGTCACAGACTTCAGAGAATTGCTCTCAGTACCCAATTCTCAAGAGTTGAAGTGTTTTGAAACGGAACCTCACAACGGTCCGTCATGTCTGTGACGGTCCGTCCTGCAGGTCCGTCACAGAGTTCAGAGAGTCGATTTCAGCACTCAAATATAAGAATTCCAAGTGTTTGGAACGAGACACCCTCGACGGTCCGTCGTGCCCATGACGGTCCGTCGTTGGATACGTCGTCTCAGACAATTTTCCAGAAATAAAATCTGCTGCTCAAAGCGACTAAGCAGGTCGTTACAGTTCATATCATAAAGAACCGGTTGCAAACAGCCTATAGTCGGCAAAAGTCTTATGCCGATCATAGGAGAAGGGATCTAGAGTTTGAAAAAGGTGATAAAGTGTACTTGAAAATTTCACCTGTGAATGGGGTGGTTAGATTTGGCAAGAAAGGGATGTTGAGTCCTCGTTATATGGGTCCATATGAAATCTTGCAAAGGGTTGGTAAGGTTGCCTATGAGTTGAAACTCCCTAATGAATTGACTTCGGTTCATCCTGTTTTCCATGTTTCTATTCTTAAGAAGTGTATCGGTGATCCCAAGTCTATTCTTCCTATTGAGGGTCTTGGTGTGAAGGGTAACCTCTCCTATGAGAATGTTCCGGTTCAAATCCTTGATAGACAAGTAAAGAAGTTGAGGAACAAAGAGGTGGTTTTCGAAAAGGTGTTATGGAATAATCACCTAGTTGAGGGTGAAACATGGGAGGCCCAGGCTTACATGAAGTCCCGTTACCCTCATCTATTTGATAACTAAGGTTAGTCATTCCTCTGAATAGTGAAAAT
Organism: Solanum sitiens; assembly: GCA_016801875.1. Taxonomy (NCBI): domain Eukaryota; kingdom Viridiplantae; phylum Streptophyta; class Magnoliopsida; order Solanales; family Solanaceae; genus Solanum; species Solanum sitiens. The sequence continues at coordinate 187,806 of JABWTJ010000640.1, read as the reverse complement.
AATGACTAAAATTGAAGTTTCTTGATTTTTGGTGAAAGTTTTGCAAATATATGCATTTTTTGTGTCATTACAGTAAACAGTGAAAATGTACTTTGGACTTGAAAATGTTGCTCTTTGGCTTTTTTTGAGTTATGTTGTGCATTTTGATATGGTGAGTCTTTATGAAATGATGTTTAGCAAGTTGGTAAGTTGAACTTTTGCATAATTGACTCAGATATGGTATGTTGAGCTCATGTTGTTGTGAGAAGGAAATTTATCATAATGTCATGTTTGAGCCTTATAATTGGTAATTGAAGTTTTGAATTGCCTTGAGTAAATGTTATGATTGATGTTGTAATTAATGTTGGTATGTATTGTAGATTGGTTGGGTTGCTAGTCTTGAGTCTATTCCTTCCTTACAAAAGATTTTAGTGTCATTCGGGGACGAATGTTCCTAAGGGGGGGATAATGTAACACTTCAAAAATCTAAGATGTGTTCTAGAGCCTAACATAGGCGTCAAAAGGTTTAGAAATTGTTTTAAGGTCTATTTAAATGTATATAAGTCATTTAGGAAGTCTAGAAACCAAAACATCAAAGAACATCCATGACGTTCGGAAACTAGTTCAATGACGTACTAGCGTGCCTTAGCCTATTTGACTAGCTTTTCAGAGACGGAAAATGATGAAAATTGGTGGAAGGGTGTCTAACATGTATTAGAGTTAGTTTGTAGTTTAAACATATGGGCACGACTCCCCAAGGACCAACCAAGGGCCCTTGAGGAGGACGCTTGCAAATGTGACCAAAAGTTGTCAATGGACAGTGTCACCTGCGAATGCCACAGATGGCTCGTGATCCAATCGACGTGACGTCAATTGACTCCGTCGATGGTCACTTAGCCAAAATCTTGGAAGTGTCATTTTGCATAGTCTCTGGACTTAGATACGGATGTGCAGCACGGATGGGACAGTGCCTGTCGATTGACCCACGATTCATCAATCGTGGTCGTCTGTGGGGTTTGTGTTTTGCTACACGTGTCTAATTAAATCAGTTAATTAGTTGTCTTAGTTAGGAGGTTAATTAGGGGTTAAGGGATGTCTAATTAATTTATTTAAGAATCTATATAAAGCCTCTATTCTAATTAGACTAACCTAAGCTCTCACAACTCACAAACCCAAAACTTTGTTCCTTCTCTTTTTTTTTTCTCTCTAGTAAAAAACTCCATTGAAGACCAAGCTAGGGGTGGGTTCAAGGGATGCAAAGGGTCTATTTTCTCCATCTATCTCCATCAATTATTAAGGTGTGGGATTCCTTTCACCTTTGAGAGCTTTTTCCTTAAATGGTTCCATCAAAGTGATTTCAAAAGTTGAGTTGTTAAGTGGGTTTTCATCCAATACAAAATTGATTATAACATTCCAGAAAATGTACTTGTCTACTGAAGAGTCTATAGGTTTTAAGAAGGTGTATTGGGGTACATAGGCATCCCAATGCCCAATATTGAGTAATATTGGGCATGTTAGAGAATATTGTCTTAAGGGTGTTAGCCAGTTTCTATGTATTAACAAGTAACTTAAACCAAGCTTGTTTAGCAATTGTACCTGCAATGAAGATCCTAAGCTAAAATTCTTAATTATTAATTTCATCGCTTACACACATTAGGTACTAGGCATCCAAGTGTCAAGCCTAGGTACTATAGCACATGATCATTTAAAATGATCATGTAGATTAAGCAGTGCCCAAGGACATAGTGAGGATTCTTGGGACAAGAAGTGAACTTGACAAGTGCAACTAAAGAGTGCACGGTTAGGAAAGTGCACGGCAGCACATGTGCAAGCACATGTGCAAGAACATTTGCTACCGGCCAAGGGACCAAGCGACAAGCCCAACCGATTCAGTTAGGGCGGTTAGGAGGAAGGAGCGCATCGGGTCAAGCCACGTGGGGCCAAGCTTCCTAACTAGTCCTAGGCTCTAACTAACTTACCTAACTAGATAACTAACCTAGGACTAACTACAATGAACTAACTAGTGTGCCCGACATCCTAAGACCTAACCGGGTGACACTAGCCGAGTAGCTAACTATATAAACATCCTAGTACCTAACCTAGGATGGTCCAAAGGGGTTGGTTATGGTCCTAGTGACTTAGGGGTACTTTAGTAATTTCTCTAGGTCACTTAATTAATTAAATTAACAACTTAATTAATTAATTTTAATTTATGGTCAAACCGAGACCCTTACCAAATTTTCAGATTTTGACTAAGTCAAATGCTCTCCTATTTTTAGTCAATTTAGGAGGGGCATTTTGGTAATTAGCTAATTGATTTATTTAATTAAGTTAATTAGCCTAAGTTGAATTAGTCAATATTCATTTCCTAAGAATTAGACTCACGTTTATCCAGTAGTCTTTCACGACTGAAAAACAGTGAGCAAACGTAAGAAAAACCTTAGGCGATTTCAAGGCAATTCTTCAAGATTTTCGTAAAAATAACAGGGCGATCTTCGTAGATTCAATTCGATAGTAAGGTATGGGTTTTATCTCTTGGATTCCTTTACCAGGAGGCTTTTTGAATGTTTTGAATTCAAGAAAACCGAAACTAGGGTTGTTTCTAATGAAATTGTCGAATGTTCATCTCCCTAGTTCTCCCTATTTCCGATTCTAGTAGTATGTATAATGTTAATCTCGAGCATGTTGTTGGTATGTGGTTCTAACTGATCATTATGTGTAGGTTTCTGTGATTTATAATGTCGAATGAGACTTATAGGTTAGATCCTATGATTAGAGTATTATTTACATGAGATAAGATATGTTGTAATGCCTAATTGTGTTCGAGAAGATGAAATTGTTATAAGTCGTTTATGAAATTCAGTTTATTGAATGGAATGAAGGTTTCGATTACTGTGTGTGTTTACAGTAGATATGTTTGAAAGTGTTTGGAATGCAATGTCTCCAAGAAGAAATAAGAATGAGAATCAAAGCTAGTTAATGAATCTTGAAAGCCAAATCAACGTACTGAATTGTTCTTACAGGCTAATCAAATGCTAAAAATTGGCTGCTCAAAATGATGAAATTACTATAGTAAATACATGAAGTTAATTGAGTTGGCTAGTGATAATATCAAATTTTGATTTATGCCAATAAATTGGCCATCAATATTATTTCCAAAAATATGTAATAGAATTGGCCAATGATTAAGTCATACCAATCTTAATTCAATGAACTAATAACATAGGGTATGCCAATGATTGGGATAAGTCCCAACATACCCTATCTAAATGAACTTGTGAATATAGTAGCATATTGAATATATCCTTGTAACTTTCACAAAGAATGGTACAAGACTATCAATTAACGTTGAACAAGATAAGGTGAGTAATGAAATAACAAAAAACTTATGAGTTATGAAATTGACCTAATATAGGGTGTTAAAGGAAGTGAGACAAGTCTCACTTACACTTAAACGATTATGTCAAAGATACTCACATAAGAGGCTGTTAGAAATCGTGAGACAAGTCTCACTCACACCATGATGATAATGTAATATTTAAGTTCACATTCATTAAGTACAGAAAGGGATGACCAGTCATCCATTGAGATAAGCACACCTCAAACTAGAAGCAAGCTTTCATAATGTTTGAGTCAACTCTAAAAGTTGTAAAGTATAAGGAATCGAGCTAAGCACAGATATACTAGTAATGAGCTTGTGCCAGCACATGTAAGCCTCATGAGACGAGACTACCACCAAGGTGGATAAGGGTCTCCAAAGTCTCTTAGTGTTTGAACTATGTCGCCAGCATAAGTTACTAGCTAGTGGATCCACATAAGAAAGCTAGGGAGTATTCAGTTTCACTTTGTCCGATGAACCACCTCTTTTCAATGTGGGAAAGACACTGGATTTCATGTTAGCTCACATGATCTATGTCGGTTGAATGCTCAAGAAAGTATTCGGTTTCACTTTAGCCGGTGAACCACCTCTTTTCGGTGTGGAGAAGACACTGGATTTCATGTTAGCTAACATAATCTATGTCAGTTAAATGCTAAAGATTTCTTTAAGAAAGTAAGAAAGAAAGAAAGTAGCATTTTCAAAGTGAACAGCAGATCAAAGAAGAAGAAATGTAAGTTCGAAGTGAACTAAGTAAGCAAAATCATAAGAATATCAAATCATCAATGTTTGATAAGAATGAAGTTTTTAACAATTACTGGTTCATGCCAATAAAGGGAGCAAAATATAATGACTCATTAATTAAAGTATTAATATATGACCCAATATCTATATATTATGCAAATAATCGAAGAATGGGCATAGCCAATAAAGATTGGCTTATAAAGACTTCATGCCCAATTTAATAAGAATGAAAAGAATAACTTGTGAGTAGGGTAGCCAAATCATTTCCTTAGTCTTGTGGATTACTTAATTGATTAATTGTACGTATGGGAATAAAATGAATCATTGCACTTGTAAGTAAAACATAGGATCAAAAGAGATCATTGAACTACACAACAGAAACAAGAAAAGACTGAACAATAAACTAAGGCTAGGAGAGGGAGCTCTCGGCCTAAGGGGAGCAAATATATTAATTTTTGTTTGAGATGTTCTAAATTTATGTTCATGATTCAAAAGTCTTATGATCATATAGAAAATGAGTTGTGTGCTTTAAATGCATTAAAATATGTCATGTTCATAGCATGATTCAAAATAACGAATTAGGAAAGTTAAGTGAAGTACTTTCCAAAAATGGCATGTTGCTATACGAAGAGCTTTCCTTGATCATGCATAATCCTTATGTGTTCATGTGCATATACCAATACTTAGTACAGGTGTGTACTAACCCATATACAATTACTATTTTTATATGTGCAGGTTCTTGAAGAATATTGAGGATCGTTGAAGCTGTTTGGACTAGTACCTCCAGACTTTGGTAGGTCCTCTTGAGTTCGATTATGCCTACGCTTTCTAGCTTTAGTAGATTAGACATAGCTAGTGGATGTTGTCCCTAGCATTTCCTTTCAACATTTCAATTGTTTAATCTATTGATAGATGGTTGTTTAGTTTGAGTTGTTAGTATATTACTCTCATTCAGTTATATGAAGTCTAAGTACACTTCAGTAAAGTTTTAAATTTTCCGCTAAATTTAACTGTATGATTGTGATGAAAGCTAAGAAGAGGCTTGTCTACGACCTCTAAGAGGTTAACGACATCGGTCTCATCTGGGGTCTAGGAACTGGGTGTCACAAACTTGGTATCAGAGCATGAGGTTAAATTACCTAGGAACTAAGGCTCAAACAACCACGTTGCGCAGTTTCTAGCTAATGGTTGTGAAGTGCACCACAACCATGACTAGAGACTTAGTGATGTTAAGAATATTCCCTTCTTCTACTCTTTATCGTGCCGTGTAGAGTTTTGACATTTTGTGTCATTCTAGTATCTAACTTCCTTCTTCTGTGTGCGTATAGAAAAATGAACACAAGAAGAAACACAGGCAGGAGAGTTGGAGAAGACTCTGCTGGGGAAACCAAGCTTCTCTTCAAGACCCAGCTGCTGGAGTGCAAGTGCCTGTCAACCTAGCCGCGTTGACGGATGGAGAAGTGAGAGCAGCACTGGTTCAGATGGCCCAAGCCATCACTGCTCAGGCACAGGCTATCACATCCCAGGACACTAGAGAGGGTGCTCCCAGGGAGAACCCACATGTTAGCACCATGGCGAGCAGACTGAGAGACTTCACCAGGAAGAAGCCTCCAGTCTACTTCGAGTCCACAACCAATAAGAATCCCCAGGAGTTTGTTGATGAGGTCCACAAGATTCTCTGTGCTATGGGTGTTAATGAAGAGGAGAAGGATGAGTTGGCTGCATACTTGCTCAAGGATGTGGCTCAGGTATGGTACAAGATGTGGGGAGATGGCCGAGCACTAGAAAAAGTTCCCATCACTTGGGACATTCTCAAGACTGCATTCCTGGAGAGGTTCTTTCCCAGAGAGTAGAGAGAGGATAAGGTTGAGGAGTTCATCAACCTACGTCAGGGAGGTATGTCAGTAAAGGAAAACTCCTTGAAGTTTGTTAAACTTTCCAAATATGCTTCTTCCCTGGTGTCCAATAGCAGGGATGAGATGAGCAGGTTTGTGACTGGTGTATCGTAGAATCTGGAGAAGGAATGTCGGGAAGCCATGTTGCATAATAACATGGACCTTTCTAGGTTGATGGTACATGCACAACAGGTGGAGGATAGTCGTTGGAGGAGGAGATACCGAGAAGGCAAGAAGCCTAGGCCCTCAGATCAGGCTGGTTGTAGCACTGGTAGGAGTTCGTTTGAAGTCTAGGATAGGCCCAAGTTCAAGAATCGGCACCAGCACTCAGGTAATCCTACTCCTTCTAGGAACACTAATGCTAAAGGGGACAAGTCTAGCCCCAAGAAGGGCAATGATAGAAATGCCCAGCGTGAAAGAAAATCGTGTGGTAAGTGTGGTCGTTTGCATGGAGGTGAGTGCATTGTAGGTTCTAATGCCTGCTATGGGTGCGGCAAGAGTGGTCATATGGTCAGGAACTGCACACATGTGAGGAATCAGGCCAAGGCAGATACTCAGCCTCGGCCTAATCCTACTACTGCACCCGAACCTCCCAAGAGGAACAGATTCTATGCTTTGAAAGGTAGAGAGGAGCAGGAGAAGTCAGCTTATGTGGTCACATGTACCTTGCATGTCATTTCTTTTCCTGTGTATGCATTGTTAGATCCAGGATCCAGCTTGTCTTTTGTTACTCCTTTAGTAGCTAGTAAATTTGACTTGCTTAATGAGATCTTGCATGAACCTTTTCTGGTTAGTACTCACATAGTAGACAACATTAGAGCTGAAAGAGTATATAGAGATTGCCCAATAATTGTTCTTGATAGAGTTACTTATGCTGACCTAATAGAATTAATCATGCTTGACTTTGATATAATTTTCGGTATGGATTGGCTCCATAAAAGCTATGTTACCATAGACTGTCGAACCAGGGTAGTAAGGTTTCAGTTTCCTACTGAGTTAGAGCTGAAATGGGAAGGGCGTAGTTCAAATCCAATAGGCCAAATAGTTTCCCATATTAAAGCCAATAAGATGTTATCTATGGGATATTTCTACCACTTAGTCAGAGTCAATGACTTAGAACATGAAGTTCCTTCCATTGACTCTGTGTCCATAGTGAATGAGTTTCAGGATATCTTTCCGGAGGATTTACCAGGAATCCCTTCTGAACGAAAAATTGACTTTGGTGTTTACCTAGATCCCAACACTAAACCAATTTCCATTCCTCCCTATAGAATGGCTCCAGCTAAACTCAAAGGGTTGAAGTTGCAGTTAAAAGATCTACTTGAGAAGGGCTTCATCCAGCCGAGAATATCCCCATGGGGTGCTCCAGTGTTGTTCGTTAAGAAAAAAGGATGGAACCCTTAGAATGTGTATCGATTATCGGCAACTCAACAAAGTCACTATAAAGAACAAATACCCTCTTCCCAGAAATGATGATCTATTTGATCAGCTCCAAGGTTCAATGTTTCTTTTCTAAAATAGATCTCGGGTCAGTGTATCACTAGCTTAGAGTAAGACAAGAGGACATTCCTAAGACTGCCTTCCATACTAGGTATGGTCATTACGAGTTTCTTGTCATGTCATTTGGTCTCTCTAACACACCAGCTGCGTTTATGAACCATATGTATAGGGTCTTCTGTGAATACCTTGATTCTTTTGTCATAGTATTCATAGATGACATCCTCATATACTCTAAGACCAGAGAAGATTATGAACAACATTTGATAATGACATTGCAAGTACTCAGGGAACATCATTTGTATGCAAAATTCGGAAAATCTGAGTTTTGGCTGAGATCAGTGAGCTTCCTTGTTCATGTTGTGTCCGACCAGGGTGTAGAGTTTTATTCGAAAAAGATTGAGTCAGTAAAGAATAGGACGAGACCCCTCAATCCTACAGACATCCAGAGTTTCTTGGGATTGGCTAATTACTATCGCAGGTTTGTTGAGGGCTTTTCCGCTATTGATGCTCCATTGACAGCTTTAACAAAGAAGAAGGTGAATTTGAGTGGTCTTAAACTTGTGAAAAGAGCTTCCAAGAGCTCAAAGACCGCCTCACTTCAGCCCCAGTTCTCATATTGCCGACGAGTGGTGAAGGGTATGTGGTGTACTGTGATGCTTCCCGAGTAGGTTTGGTGTATGTTATTATGCAGGATGGCAAAGTGATTGCATACGCATCAACACAGTTGACAATCCACAAGAAGAATTACCCTACCCATGATCTTGAGTTATCTGATGTGGTATTTGCGTTAAAACTTTGGAGACATTACTTATATGGTTTACATGTTGATGTATTTACTGACCATAAAAGTCTTCAGTATATTTTTACACAGAGAGAATTGAATCTTCGTTAGAGAAGATGGATAAAGCTTCTCAAGGATTATGACATGAGTTTCCACTATCACCCAGGTAAGGCCAATGTAGTGGCCAATGCTTTGAGCTGATTGAGCATGGGCAGTGTGTCTCATATTGATGATGAGAAGAAGGAGCTGGTTAAAGAGGTACACCAATTGGATAGGTTAGGTGTACGGGTGGTAGATACACCAAGTGGGGGAGTTTCACTTCATTCCAATTCTGAATCCTCATTTGTTTTAGATGTTAAAGCTAAGTAGCATCTCGACCCAGTACTCATGGATTTGAAAGACTTAGTGTTGAGTAAGCTGAATGAATCATTCTCTCTAGGGGGGATGGTGTGCTTAGATACCAGGGCATATTGTGTGTGCCCAATATTGATAATCTGAGACCTAATATTATTGAAGAGGCTCATGGATCCAGGTATTCCATTCATCAAGGTTCCACCAAGATGTATCATGATCTCAAGGAGATCGATTGGTGGGAAGGTATGAAGCGAGATATTTCTAAGTTTGTGGATTAGTGCCCCAATTACCAATAGGTTAAGGCCAAACACCTTAAGCCTAGAGGTATTACCAAGTCGATTGAGATCCCAACGTGGAAGTGGGAGGCTATTAATATGGACTTTGTGGTTGGTCTGCCCAGGACCAGGAAACTGCTTGATTCCATTTGGCTCATTGTTGACAGGATGACTAAGTCTGCTAACTTCATTCATGTGAAGTTTACTTACAGGGCCGAAGATTATGCCAAGCGGTATATTGATGAGATAGTGAGGTGGCATGGGATTCCTTTATCTATCATTTCATTTAGGGGAGCCCAGTTCACTTCTCACTTTTGTAGATCTTTCCAAAAGAGCTTGGGTACACAGGTGAAGCTCAGTACTAATTGTCATCCTTAGGCGGATGGACAAGCAGAGCTTACCATTCAGACCCTTGAAGACATGCTGAGAGCATGTGTTATTGACTTCAAGGGGAGTTTGGATGATCACTTGCCACTGATTGAGTCTCTTATAATAATAGCTACCATTCCAGTATTGGGATGGCACCTTTTGAAGCACTGTATGGCAGGAGATGTAGGTCCCCGGTTGGGTGGTTTGAGGTAGGATAATATTCCATTCTTGTCCCTGAGATCATACATGACGCTATGGAAAAGGTAAGAATGATCAAGGATAGATTGGATACTGCTTACAGTCGTCAAAAATCCTATGCTGATAATAGGAAGAGGGCTCTTGAATTCGAGGTATGTGATCAAGTCTACCTTAAGATATCACCCATGAAAGGGGTAATGAGTTTTGGTAAGAACGGGAAGTTGAGTCCGAGGTATATAGGTCCTTATGAGGTCTTACAGCGAGTAGGGAATATTGCCTATGAACTGAAGTTACCAAATGACTTGGCTTCTGTTCATCTAGTGTTTCATGTTTTGATGCTTAAAAAGTTTGTAGGTGATCCAGCATCCATCCTGCCTGTTGAGGAGTTAGGAGTCGATGAGAACATTTCTTATGAAGAGGTTCCAGTTGAAATTTAAGATCGCCAAGTAAAGCAGCTGAGGAACAAGGAGGTTGCCACCGTAAAGGTGTTATGGAGGAACCACCTTGTTGAGGGAGCAACATGGGAGGCCGAGGATGACATGAGATCCTGTTACCCTCACTTGTTCAGTTCTTGAGGTTAGATATACTCTTCCTAAGTTTGATTTTGTTTATGAAACTCTAAATTTTAGTGCATTAGTCGGTTTTGGTATTTTATGTCCATGATTGTGTATTTTATACTTGCACTATATGAGTTAATATGAGTTCATGCTTGCATTCATGTTGTTGTTTTTGTATAGCGTTGATATGATTTTTGTGCCGCATGAGTCGTGATGTGTATTGAGTTAAAGTGAGATTGAGAAAGAAGTTCCTCAATATCAGATATGAAACTTCAGATAAGCTTTGAGTGACGTGTTTCATCCAGAGTAAGTTGTAAATCAGATATTCACAAAGAGTAAAGTTTCAAGTATCTTGATGAGTTTTTCGAAAATACCCTCTTTGATTCAAAATGATATGTAGTGTCATTCGACGAATTTTTCTAAGGGGGGGATAATGTAACATTCCAGAAAATGTACTTGTCTAGTGTAGAGTCTATTAGGTTTTAAGAATATGTATTGGGGTACATAGGCATCCCAATGCCAATATTAAGTAATATTGGGCATGTTAGAGAATATTGGCTTAAGGGTGTTAGCCAATTTCTATGTATTAACAAGTAACTTAAACCAATCTTGTTTAGGAATTGTACCTGCAATGAAGACCCTAAGCTAAAATTCTTAATTCTTAATTTCATCGCTTACACACATTAGGTACTAGGCATCCAAGTGTCAAGCCTAGGTACCATAGCACATGAACATTTTAAATGATCATGTAGATTAGGTACCATAAGCAGTGCCCAAGGACATAGTGAGGATTCTTTGAACAAGAAGTGAACTTTCCAAGTGCAACTACACAGTGCACGGTTAGGAAAGTGCACGGAAACACATTTTCAAGCACATGTGCTACCGGCGAAGGGACTAAGCGACAAGCCCAACCGATTCGGTTAGGGTGGTTAGGGGGCAGGCGCGCGTCGGGTCAAGCCACGTGTGGCCAAGCTTCCTAACCAGTCCTAGGCTCTAACTAACTTACTTAACTAGATAACTAACCTAGGACTAACTAAAATGAACTAATTGGTGTGCCCGACATCCTAAGACCTAATCGGGTGACACTAGCCGAGTAGCTAACTAAAGAACCATCCTAGTACCTAACCTAGGATGGTCCAAAGGGGTTGGTTATGGTACTAGTGACTTAGGGGTACTTTAATAATTTCCCTAGGTCACTTAATCAACTAAATTAGCAACTAAATTAATTAATTTAAATTCATGGTCAAACCGAGACCCTTAGCAAATTTTCACATTTTGGCTAAGTCAAATTCTCTCCAATTTTTAGTCAATTTATGAGGGATGTTTTGGTAATTATATAATTAATTTATATAATTCAGTTAATTAGCCTAAGTTGAATTAGTCAGTATTCATTTCCTAAGACTTAGACTCACGTTTATCCAGTAGTCTTTCACGACTGAAAAACAGTGAGCAAACGTAAGAAAAACCTTAGGCAATTTCAAGGCGATTCTTCAAGATTTTCTTGCAAAGAACTAGGAGATCTTCGTAGATTCAATTCTATAGTAAGGTATGGGTTTTATCTCATGGATTTCTTTCCCCAGGAGGCTTTTCAAACATTTTGAATTCAAGAAAACTGAAACTAGGGTTGTTCCCAATGAAATTGTCGAATGTTCATCTCCCTAGTTCGCCCGATTTCCGATTCTAATACTATGTATAATGTAAATCTCAAGCATGTTATTGGTATGTGGTGCTAACTTATCATTATGTGTAGGTTTCTGTGATTTATAAGGTCGAATGAGATCTATAGATTAGATCCGTATGATTATAGTATTATTTACTTGACATAAGATATGTTGTAATGCCTAATTGTGTTCGAGAAGATGAAATTTTTATAAATAGTTTATGAAATTTAGTATATTGTTGAAAGGAATGAAGGTTTCAATTAGTGTGTATGTTTACAATAGATATGTTTGAAAGTGTTTGGAATGCAATATCTTCAAGAAGAAATAAGAATTAGAATCAAAGCTAGTTAATGAATCTTCAATGCCAAATCAACGTATTGAATTGTTCTTATAGACTAATCAAATGCTAAAAATTTGCTGCTCAAAATGATGAGATTACTATAGTAAATACATGAAGTTAATTGACTTGGCTAGTGATAATATCAAAGTTTGATTTACCCCAATAAATTGGCCAGCAATATTATTTCCAAAAATATGTAATAGAATTGGCCAATGATTAAGTCATACCAATCTTAATTCAATGAACTCATAACATAGGGTATGCCAATGATTGGGACAATTCCCAACATACCCTATCTAAATGAACTTGTGAATATAGTAGCACACTGAATAAACCCCTGTAACTTTCACAAAGAATGGTACAAGACTATCAATTAACGTTGAACAAGATAAGGTGAGTAATGAAATAACTAAAAGCTTATGAGTTATGAAATTGACCTAATATAGGGTGTTAAAGGAAGGGAGACAAGTCTCACTTACACTTAAACGATTATGTCAAAGATACTCACATAAGAGGGTGTTAGAAATCGTGAGACAAGTTTCACTCACACTATAATGATAATGTAAGATTTAAGTTCACATCATCAAGTACAGAAAGGGATGGCTAGTCATCCATTGAGCTAAGCATACCTCATACTAGAAGCAAGCTTCTATAATGTATGAGTCAACTCTAAAAGTTGTAATGTATAAGAAATCGAGGTAAGCACCGATAGACTAGCAATGAGCTTGTTCCAGTACATGTAAGCCTCATGAGACGAGACTACCACCAAGGTGGATAAGGGTCTCCGAAGTCTCCTAATCTTTGAACTATGTCACCAGCATAGGTTACTAGCTAGTGGATCCACATAAGAAAGCTAGGGAGTATTCGGTTTCACTTTGGCTCGTGAACCACCTCTTTTCGGTGTGGGGAAGACACTGAATTTCATGTTAGCTCACATGATCTATGTCAGTTAAATGATCAAGAAAGTATTCGGTCTTACTTAGCCGGTGAACCACCTCTTTTCGGTGTGGGGAAGACACTGGATTTCATGTTACCTCACATGATCTATGTCTGTTAAATGCTACAGATTTCTTTAAGAAAGAAAGAAAGAAAGAAAGTAGCATGTTCAAATTGAACAACATATCAAAGAAGAAGAAATGTAAATTCAAAGTGAACTAAGTAAGCAAAAGCATAAGAATATCAAATCATGAATGTTTGATAAGAATGAAGTTTTTAACAGTTACTGGTTTATGCCAATAAAGGGATAAAAACATAATGACTCATTAATTAGAGTATGAATATATGCCCCAAGATCTATATATTATGCAAATAATCAAAGAATGGGCATAGCCAATAAAGATTGGCTTATAAAGACTTCATGTCCAATTTAACAAAAATGAAAAGAATAACTTGTGAGTAGGGTAGCCAAATCATTTCCTTAGTCTTTTGGATTACTTACTTGATTCATTGTAGGTATGGGACTATAATGAATCATTGCACTTGTAAGTAAAACATAGGATCAAATGAGATCATTGAACTACACAACAGAAAAAAGAAAAGACTGAAAAATAAACTAAGGCTGTGAGAGGGAGCTCTCGGCCTAAGGAGAGCAAAAATATTAATTTTTGTTTGAGTTGTTCTAAAATTATGTTCATGATTCCAAAGTCTTAGGATCATATAGGAAATTAGTTGTGTGCTTTAAATTCATGAAAATATGTCATATTCATAGCATGATTCATAAATAAGGAATTAGGAAAGTGAAGTGAAGTACTTTCCGAAAATGGTATGTTGCTATAGGAAGAGCTTTCCGTGATCATGCATAGTCCTTATGTGTTCATGTGCATACACCCATACTTAGTACAAGTGTGTACTAACCCATATACAATTACTATTTTTATAGGTGCAGATCCTTGAAGAAGATTTAAGATCAGTTGAAGCTGTTTGGACTAGTACCTCCAGACTTTGGTAGGTCCTCTTGAGTTCGAGGATGCCTACGCTTTCTAGCTTTAGTAGATTAGACATAGCTAGTGGATGTTTTCCTTAGCATTTCCTTTCAAAATATTTGTTCAAGCTTTTGTATTAAGGCCGGTTTGGCAACTATTACTATTATAATGAATTCTTTATTTCAATTGTTTAATCTATTGATAGATGGTTGTTTAGTTTGAGCTGTTAGTATATTACTCTTATGCAGTTATATGAAGTCTAAGTACACATCAGTAAAGTTTTAAATTTTCCGCTAAATTTAACTGTATGATTGTGATGAAAGCTAAGAAAAGGCTTGTCTGCGACCTCTGAGAGGTTAACGACATCGGTCTTATCTGGGGTCTAGGACACGGGTGTGACATTGATGTTATGAATTATTTTGGTTATGATTTCTCTTGGATACTATGAGTATATTAAAATTTATTTTAACTTTATTGTGTTATCGCTTGATTGATGGTTCTAGTTGTAGAAGATGACCTATTCCCCTTAACCCTAGGTTGTGATCTTAATATGAATTGTATAATGTTGGTTCAATTGACTTGGTTATTGGTTGAGTTACTATTCTATGATGTTATTGTATCAATTATGAATATATTAAGATGAATAATAGTCCTATCATGCGAGTTCTTCAGTAATTGATCTAGGGTATGAAACATGTTATGAATTTTACCTAAGTCTTTTATCTTAAGCTATGAACTAGTGATGAATTGTGACGTAGTGATTCAGTTGGCCATGTTACCATGTTGGTTATTGTTGTGTCATGATATTACTCCCCTATTGGGTTGAGTTAAGGATTGATGGTAAGACCTTGATGATAAATTATGAGGGAGACTTGGTAAGTCTAGTGATCCCTATTCATTACTTCAATTGTGGTTACTTGAGATTAAGTGATGATATTGCATTGAAGAATATCTTGTATTGGGATTGATAGGGTTGGCATGATGTTGAATTGAAATGTCTTTACTATGGTTTGTGAGGTGTTGACTAAGATGTAAATGTTATAAAAATGGTGATGACTACCAATGAGCCTTATCATGAATGACTATGTAAATGTGTTAACCTCACTTATATGAATTGTAATGAAAGGATTTATACTCATGTAATTCTTATTGAGCTATGATGATTATGATTATACAAGGGATAGACCCTATGACCTAATTAATCTATGATTGTTAATAAAGGATTAAAGACATTTCAAAAGGGACTCTAACTTAGCACCGAGTGAACTAGCGTGAGGAGTGTCCCTTCCCACTTAGGGAAGGTAGGATCACTAATGTACTCTTGAGATTGGAGACTATAATGCATGTAGCATAAAGAGGGTCACAATTATATCTCCTAGTTCTTGAACTATGTTCCCCCATAGGAATACTAGCTAGTGGATCCACATAGTTGCTATGTTCATGTTTTGGTACTACCTTGGAAAGTAGTCCACCTATCTTCGGTGTAGGGTTCCATGACTCTGGATTCCACATTAGCTTATGTGGTCTATGTCGGTTAATGCAAGATGTTCCCAAAAGGTAAAATGAATTTATGAATGAACTCTAACTAGGATGACCTAAGGGGTTTAGCTTAGTCTAGGTAGGGGTATGGGACTCTGCCTAACATTGCACTAGTTAGCCATGAGGAAAGTCTTAGGAGGTTGTTCTTATGTATGTATATGCTAATCAATGCACATGGTGATAATATGATGATCTCACATGTAAATGACATTATGTGATGTTGGTTGCTCCTATGAACATGTATTTGGTCTCTATTGTTAAAGTATAATGATTTGTATTCTTAAATGATATGCTATGTGAAGTTGGACATTAGTCATGGTTCTTATTGGGTTACTTAATTGAGTAAGGTTATAGGGCTTTGCTTGGTAATAGCACTTGTTTACTTAATAAGGGTTCATGGGTGATTGTCTTGCTTTGATTATGTTGAAATGAACTCTTGTCTATGATTCTTACTGTTATAACTTGACGATAGAGTTGTCTTGACTATGTGTCCAATTATATGATATGCATGTTGACTTGACTAGACTTAGTATTGTTGGTCTTGTGATGAACATTCTTTAGACTTAATGAATATGTCTTGTTGATATGTATGGTCTTCTTGAATGTGCATAAGGATTTCAAAAGGATTTCAAAAGGTAAATAACATGTTTTCATGAAAGTCCCCTTTTTAGCATGATCTGATCTTATATGTGCATATGGTCTGATACTCAATCATCCAAATGGGTAGGTCCTCACTTTCCGAAGGCAATGCCAATATCAAGGTTATGGAGTTGTTTTAGTTTTAAGACTCTTATGTTGTTTCTCTTTTCATTTGAGTACGGATTGTATAGACTATATGTGGCTCTATTACATTGATGTATGGTCTAGGCCAAAATTGATATTATCTTGTTAGATGGTTATGAGATGAGACACTCTTTTAAGACTATGTTATATCTTATATATACTTGTGTGCAATAAAAGTAGAAGACTATGTAATCTTCTTGTATGAAGGGTCTATGTATACTTGATATGAATATATTATGTGTATGTAGAGGTCTATGTAAACCTCCATGTAGATGTAATGAAAAGTTTTAAATTTTCCGCATTTTTAACCTATGAATGTAATGATGTATGCTAAGAGGCTAGTCTTAGTTCTCAAAGAGGACGATGACGCCGGTTACGTCTAGGGGGTGCTTCGTGGATGTGAAACATGGGTAATCCTCTCTTGTTCTTACATCATGTGACATGGGCAATCGTCTCTTGTCTTTCATTTAGAGGTCATGGGTAATCGTTGCTTGCCTTATTCTTAGAATAGCTCTTTATGTTTGATTCATTTTATATGAGAAGACCTTTGAACCTTAGAATCCTTTATGTGAGGTAACCTTTCACATTCCTACATGAGATAGCTATCTGAGCAACCCTTTCACAACAATCAACTACTATAACAACATAGATGTTTTTACTCTTAAAGCAATCCACATCATATCTCATCAATTACATAAGAACATGCATAATTTCATAATTCAATTTTCATAGTTTATAACCCTCTTTCAATCACCAGTATCTAGAAAACATGGGTTAGACATGGGTTCATGTGAATTCATCATAAAATTGTGTAATTATCTCAATTCATTCTTGATAGATTATGAAATAATCAATTAAATCAATATTTAAAAGAACTCGTGACACAAAAGAAAACTCGAACTCAATTTGGGGAATTCTAGCGTTGTAAATTAAAGAATTTGGGAACTCCATGGAGGAAAGGGCTCCATGGACTAAAACTATCATACCTCAATGCAAATATATTGCCTTCAATGGTAGAATTGAAGGCTTGACTTAAAACCTTGGGTTGAGTCCTTCTTCATCAAGCTTTAGAGAATTATTTTGAGGAGGACGACTTGATCTTCGTTTAAGAGTTTCAGAGAATGATTTTAATTAGGGAAATTTGGGCATAAAAGTACTTATATAAGGTTTTAGGTGAAGGGAAAAATTACATAGTATTAGGCTACAATATTTAATAAAATACCCAAAATATCCTACCTTAAAACTAAAAAAAAAAGGAAAGGTTGGAGCTCGCCAAAAGCCACTCGGCAACTCATCGAATGAGCATTTAGTTCGCTGAAAGTTCCAGTGATTTGGCTCATGGACTAGGACAACTCGGCAACTAGGAATGCATTTTTGTTATTTATCAAATGGAACGGCCAGCTCGAACCAACTCGTTTAAAGTTTCAGGACAACTGGATTTAGAAATCGAGCCAAAAATGCAAGAAGTTCTACTCGGCGGAGCCGAGTCATTTGGCATTCTCCACTTCATTTGCCGAATCATTGTGAAATGAATATTTTTCCTTCTCTTAATTTGAGGTGTTACAAAGACATTCATATTGAGGTTGACTTTCAAGTTCCTATTATCTTAGGAAGACCATTCATTGCTACTAGGCGTGCTTTTGTTGATATGGAGACCAACAGATGAAATTCCAATTGAAAAATTAGCATCTAATATCTGTAAATCGATGAAGCATCAAAGTGATCATAAATCAGTCTCTTTTTTGAATTGTATTATTTAGAAGGAGTGAGATGTATCAATTGAAGAGAGATTAGGTGTTGATGCATTAGCTATGATGATGATGAATTTCGATGGAGAAAACATTGAGAAGTACGATGATTTAGTTTTTGCACTTAATGGCGTAGATTATACTCGATGCTCACCAATTAATTTAGATTTAGATCTGAAAAATTGTGAAACTTCGCCTAAAAAACCATTTATTGATGATCCTCCGAAGTTGGAACTGAAGGCTCACCCATATCATTTTTGGTATATGTTCTTGGTCCAAAATAAAACTTTGCAATTTATTATTGTTGCTGCTTTGAATAACAGGCAAGTAGAATCTTTGATATCGGTGTTGAAGAGGTTCAAAAGAGCTACTGGATGGACGTTTGCTGACATTATTGGTGTTCCACTACGTATATAATCTCATAAAATCCAACTCATTCTTGATAGTTAACAAACTATTGTGAACCACAGAAGATTGAATCCACTGAAGCATGAAATTTTCAAGAAAGAGATTATAACGCTCAAATAACCCTCAAAAACTAGTTAAAAGAGTGAGCAATCGTCATCAATAAAAAAAACCCAACTAAGTGTCGGGGTTGAATCCCACAAGGTACAATATAATGTCAATTTAAAGGATGAAGGTTAACAAGGTAATATCTTGAACCTAGACATACGAGGTACAGAAATATAAAATAAAATGAAATTTTCATAACTACACTTCAATAGGGGGGAAAATACTATATAACACAAGGTATGAATGGGAATTAGGAGAACATGAGATCCAATCAACACTCAATGATACATATCAATATAATACACAATCATTTAATCTCTGAGTGGTAGGGACGGTCATCATCAATTATGCCAATTATATTTCGATCTCAAAGAGTTTTATTATGACATTTGATTTTAGTATCAATCACACAATTACAAAATAATCACTACCTTAACTTAGATCACTCTTAGAAGAATGACTTGCATTGAACAATTAAACCCTAAAGTTTTATCTTTCGGTCTCAAATTCAGGATTCAAAGTCAACAGCGATTATCAACGTAATTCTCCACTCCAATCAATCTCTTTCGAGCATCAATCGCATATCGGAAGCTACCATTGAGAGTGTACTCCCAGCCCATAAATTCAAACATGAAACATAGATTGAACATATTTCATGAAATCAACATGGTTACAAGGAACTACAAAACCAATTGATCAATTAATCAAACACCCAAATATCTTTATTTATTTCTAATACAAATGCCCCAATTTCACACAATCATTACACCCACATTTCTAGCAATTAAGAACAAGGAAATGAAGTAAGGTAAAAGATATTACTAAATAAAAATACAAACTTTGAATCCACAATAGAAATATGAGGCAACTCACCTTCATGTATCAACCCCTAAATGAAGAACCCTAAGAGATATACACTTCAAATGTATTTAACTCTCTACAATGTTCGCTCTCTAAGAAATATTGGATGATAAATAATACCCAAATCTAACCGTGTTTTCTGAATTTTGGGTCTAAAGTTTGAGAATTTCCCATTCTTCCCCTGAAAAAGGTGGTCTTCGCAAAAGTGAACATCCGCCCTTTTGGCATAGTTCGCTGAAACAAAGATCGCGTCATCTCTTAACAGACCTATTGACATTGTTCACTGCTTCACTTAAGCGACCAGTGCTCCATAGGTGTGATACCTGGGCTTATTTTCTACCACAATTTCATTCTTTTAAGCTTTGGGTCCACTTCTGATTAGTGGTTCCTCTCCTAACATCAAAAATACTTGGAATAATACAATTTATAGCATAACTAGCCTCTTTCTCTACTTTAAGTTATACAAAATCATATGAAAACCGCAATAAATAAGCGCAATTTTCCAATCATGAACACCTCCAACTTAAAATATTGCTTTTCTTCAAGTAAAAAAATTCAAAATACAAGAGGCACTCAATTTAAGCAAAACATTATTTAATTAAAATAATCATGGTCGTGGATTTAGTTGGTACTAAGAATTAGAATGTAAGACCCCCAAAATGAGTTAGGGTGTCTAGAGGCTTACGTTTGTGTCTTGATGTTTTGAAATCCTAAAATGGTTTCTAAGGTTCTAATGAGTCAGTGTCTAAAGATTTAGGTGATTTGGAAGTCAAACATCAAGGAACGACAAAGACGTTCGATGACTAGTCACCAAAGGGGTCTTATGTATTTTTATGTGCTTATGTGTGCTCATGGGCTTATGAAGTCCTTATATGAGTAATAATTATGTTTATAGGCAGTATGTTAAGTTTCATGATGTTGGGAGGTCAAACGTCCAAGACGTTCGAAAGTTAGCCATTGAGACGTGCATGGGTGTCTTGAGTGTGCCTAACATGTTTGAAGGTGTTGCGAGTGTTTGTTTTGGGTGAAACTGATATGGAAGGACCTCGACATGTTAATATTTGTATTTACATTGGAAACTTTCAGGTACGACTCCCCAAGGGACCTGCAAGAGGCCCTAAAGAGGGACCCAAAGTCTGCCAGGACACTGCCTTGGTAGTGTCTACCAACGACCTTCAATCGATGAACTGTAGGTTCACCTACGCCCCGTAAATGGTGAGGCATTGATGGACACTTTTCCTGGTGAAGGCTCAAGTCAGTTGTCAATCCCCAGTCCCAAACGACGGCCTGTAGTACAGTCCGTCGATGGACTTACTGGGCGTCGATGGGTCCGTCGATGTAGGATGCAACTTCACTGCCAGGCACGCTGTTTCATTAGTGGGTGAATGGGAAATTCACTCCAAGTGCTAACCTGACACTAGTTGGTTTATTTGGTTATTTTTGGGTGTATTTAAGTGATTAAAAACGTTAATACCCCATACCCAATTCATTCTACAAATTAAACCATTCCCTCTAAAAAAGAAACCTCTCTAGAATTCTCCAGTGAAGATGAAGCTCAAGAACAGTCATGGTGATGAATTCTCAAGCTTCCTTAATCAATTTTAGTGGTTTTCTTATACAATGAGGTATGGTTATCCTTCATCTCCAGTTAATCTTCCATCTAGAGAGTTTCTTTCAATGTTTTCAATGCAAGTTCATGATCAAACTTCTTCTTCTTCAATATAGCCTTCTCAAATTGATTTCAAAAGCATAATGTTAATGAATTAGTGATTAGCTACTTATTTGAATGTTATTTTCAATCCAATTCCATGTTGAACCCATGATCTCTCTCAAACTCGATTTAGCCTATGTGGGGGCTTTGTGATCTTGAATTTATGTTGATTAAATTATGATTCTAGCAAGTTGAATTGCCTATATCTACTGCCTAGTATGTGTATCGATGATGAATTTTTGAGGAGTGATCCATGAGGATCAAGGTTCGAAGGTATGAATAAGTGTTGACACCCAAATTTTGACCTCCTCGATAATAATTAACTAGCAAGCTTCTCGAGTTTAGACAATTTTTAAATAATTAATTTTATAGATTAGTATACATATAAATAAAATAAATAATAGTATTAAATAAATTTTTAGCTTGCGAATTATTTTAAACAAGATTTTGACTTTTATATTGTTTAGCTAATGTATATGTCTTACGTAATTCGTATACCTATTTAATTTTGTTAATATTCTAAATCAAAAAGTAGCATTGAGAGTAATACTTTGTTTTATATAAATATCTGTCTAAGTATTTTAGCTTATATTTTAAATTATTAGTTTATATTCAAATTAATTAGTTTATTTTTTAACCTTAAGAAGCTTGTTAATTAATTACTAATTCATATTATCTTCCAAATCTAATCAATTTGGCCAAATTACATTCTAATTTGGTTAACTTGAGGCCCATTCCGTGGCACAACATTTGTTTTCCCAGCAGCCCACCTTTCCACCTTTTTCCTTTAGATTCTGAATTTAGTTTGGCCCATTCCCAACACCTTTAATTTCCAGCCCACTCCCTCAAAACCCCGACCCGACCCAGTTCCTATAATTCAAACCCATACCCGCATTATCTTCTTCCCCAAAAAGTACATAGCAGACGCAACGAAATTTCCCAGAGATGCGAAATCAACGCGTCAAGCCTATCTCGATGCGTGATAAGAGTTACACGCGATGAGCACGATGATTTCAGCTGCGATGAACGAGTTGAAATTCAATCGCGCGTGATGCGTCTCTGTCTTTCTGCTGATTCCACTACTCGTTCGTACGAATTTGTAACGTTCTTGTGCGGAAAGCAAGGCCAGATAGAACGATCTCCGCTATTGGTCGTCCTTGGCTCGAAATCTAAAGGCTATCTTTGGTATACCGTTGAGAATCGTACGATTTCAGGTTGCCTGGCAGCTTTCCCTTTTGCTTTGAAGCAGAATTTTGGAGAGAAAGAAAATTTGGAATTGGGATTTTTCGATTTTACCCTCTCCTACCCTTTCCTCCCATTTTTCGAACCCTAAAAATCCCCCTATATAAGCTTCCTTCTTCCTCATTCTTGGAGGAGGCCGCAATCCAGAAAAAAAAAATTTGAGAAAAGATTCTTGCTTTTAAGATTTTCTGTTCACAAGAGAACTGAGGGGAATTTTTCGAGGGTTAGCTTTTATCTTGGTTGTAAGAACACAGTTTGTTTGTTTGTTTGTTTGTTTTAAAAGGAAAATACAGAAAAACTACTAGCATTAAATACTTAGGCACAATAGTGGTGAGTAGGTCCTCAAAAGAGACATAACGAGAATTACGTTTTGCTCGAGTTCTTGGTTCACTCGAGTTCCTGGTTCGCGTCTCTGTCTTGTAGAAATTTTCTCGTCGGAAGTTGCCGTCTTCTTGAAGCTCGTTCTACTCCCTGTTTGCTGCATATAAACAGGTACCAACCCTTTTTTTTTACGTGAGTTTCTCTCCTCTCTGTTTTGAAGTGTCGTTTTCTTTAATACTTTGTAAATGTGATTGTTCTTGATGGCTGTTAGCTAAGTTGGCATAATGATAAGGTCGTATCCGTGTTTTTCTTAGCAACTCGGAAACCGTTCAATATGGATGCCGTATGTTTGTTTATCCACTGTTCGCCTAGCTGTTTGTCAACTCTCAGGTTACTGTTGCAAATAATGATCTCACGGGTTTCGATTTACGCCGGTGATTTTCGAATATGCTGCTAGCTTGATTTTTTCTGTCAAATATTGTAGTAATATCTCATCCTTCATAGCATCTTCCTCGCCCTTTATTTGTTTTTTTTAAAGTTATAATGTTTTGATGTTGGAGAAATCTTATTAAATGACTAGTTTACTATTAGCAATCGAGTTGGTGGTATGTTAGGGTGATTTCGAGAGGATATTATTTAATTAGAGATTTGTAGAAGTATGGTTATATCGTGTATGAGCATTATTACCCCTTCCCTCTTTGTTTCATTCTTGATGTTTCATTCTCTGGATGTCTGCCTTAATGTCTTCAAATGTGCACCTCCCTACCCTCCTGGCTCTCGTGTAACATAAGAGTTTCTTTCGTTTTATTTGCTGCTGCAATGATGTTATTTTGGAGACACTTGAAAATTTTTGGTATGAAGTTTTATATGTTATATTATTTTCTTATTAGTGTGGCATAGCAGTTTAATTTATCCATTTGCGAGAATCATGGAGTCAAAAACTTGTGGTGTTAAGTGCGGACACTATTGTTGTCATGTAACTTCATCTCCCAAATTTATTAAGTCCTGTCTTCTCGTGACTAGATCGCTTTATTTTACTGTGGTTTCCCTCTCTAATTTTAAGCGCAATATTTGTGTTTGAGTCTCTTGCAGGAAGTCTATAAGTTATTTCATTCCTCATCTTCCCTCCCCCTTTAAGATTTTTTTTTCTTCTTAAATTTGTTCAGCTTTTATGTTCATAAGAGGTTACTGTGACGACTGAGATATTAAATTCGTTCTAAGGTTCATCTTATATGCAGCCCCCCAATTCGTTAAATACACAAGATTTGCCATTGCTTAAATTTTAGAGTGTTGTGATTACGTTTGATGTCGTGTGATTCTGTTTTCCATGATTCCTTCTCTGAGTTTTTGTAATCGAGTTTTAGTCGGACAGATTAGGCGTAAATCCATATTAGGTTATGATGCAGATTTTAAGTTTGGTTATTGTTGAGATTCGACTGCATCGTTCATTATATTTTGATCCTTAATCATAGTTTGGTGGGTGATGTTCCCCATGCTTAAATCACTATTTTTCTCATCGCCATTAGGATTCAATTAATGTTTCTTTTTATGTATTTTGTTTTATTTGTTCTAGCAATATTTTGAATTCTAGCCATTACCATTAACATATTATTTCCTTATTATTTTTTTTTATTATTATTATTATTTTTATATTTTTGTCAAATCAAAGAATTGGTTCTTATAATTTTTTTTATTTGTATATGGCATGTAAAATCCGTCCGAGTCCGTGAACTCTCTTCCTTCCTTCATATTCTAAGAGAGCCGTAAAGTCTCATAATTCCATTCATCGAGTCAAGCCATAAAATTGACGTACAGGTCCCGCAGTTTGAATTTGAAGGAGGTCAAAAAAGTCGGATTGGAAGACTCCAACTTTTTTTCATTTTTGTGTTTTTATTTGTAATGGGCCTAAGCCCTTGTCGTCTTTTACTTTACTTTATTTATTTTATGTAATTACTTGCTTAGTTTAGGACAGGTACGAAATGGGCCAAAACCCCAAAAGAAAATGGGTCAAAAACCCAAAACAGGTGGGTCCAAAATTTGGTCCAAGCGGACAGAACCCGAAATTGGACCCAAATCTCTTTCCCTCTCTCTCTTTACTTGCTTTAATTATTTTATCTATTTTATCTGTCGTTAGTTTTAAAAGTTAGGAAAATTTGAATCCCCGCAAAATGCCGTTTGTTTTAACAACTTAAAAGGGAGTCGAGTTTCTTCAATATGAACTTTTCACTTAGATAAAAATTTAAAAAACTCTCTTTCAAACTTTAAATAAATTTTATCTCAAAATTAAGTTAAATAATTTTAGCCAAATGGTTAGTTGTCGGATAACCGTAAGTTAGCGGAACGTCTTAGGTGCTTTCAAAACCTTCCTAAGACTTAATATGAATCCCCGAACCCTTTTAAAATGTTTTCATTAGATTTTTTCTGTTTAAAGTCTTTTGAAAGCAAAAGTTTTCTTAATTTTCTCAAAATTAAGTGGCGACTCTTAAAAGTTGAAAACTCTTGAAAAGAAATATATTTTGATAAAACAGAAATGGCGACTCTGCTGGGGACTAGGAGGATTCTAACCTTAAAACTAACTTTATTTGGCTATGTATATAATTGTTTATTTTTTTCCTTTATCGCTTTATTAAACTGTTGCATTCATGGCATATCATAATTCCGTCAAACGACGATTGTTTCATTTCCACTAAAGGACGATTATGCGGGTTCGCAGTCATTTGTTAACCAAGTATTTTCTCGGTACACCCTGACGAGCGTAGTTGGCTACTTGATAGTCAACGATCGTTAACTGTTCCAGCCTAAGTAGTCCGCTTGGGTTACCCTTTCCACTCTAAATACAACCCACTCTTAGTTAAACTAAGATAGAGCAAAACCTAATCCCGAAAAATAGCGCATTGGCCTAAGACGACCCAACATCCAAGGAGTGTTGGGCCTATTAGAAAGACCACCTTGAGTCCAAAGAGCCCACGACTTGATAGGACGATCATATTTGTGTGTTATGAAGGATGTATTGCGCATTTAAATGTTTGTTGTATCGTGGGGGGTGGAAATTAACTAGTTGTATGTTTTTGTAGATGTCGAGTCAGTTCCTTCATTTCAACATGGTCACCAAGACGCCAGACATTCTCCGTCTATGGTAGGACAACCTCAAAGATTGTCAAAAGAGAGAAATCTCGATTCACCTGGGTCACTTACCTTCGATAATGGACTTCAAGGTTTGGCCCAAGTTTATCGAGGTTATCACTCAGTTTTGGGATGACGAAAGGATGGTGTTTCGATTTGGAGATGTCAAAATTACACCAACATTGGAGGAAATTAAAGATTGTATGGACTCTATTGGGACATGTGGTAAGAGGAAAAAATGTCCCGATCATCACATCCTTCTGCCAGATAGGCCAACTGCCGGAGAATTGAGAGACATATTGTTACTAGCAAGAGCTAACTGGTTGGACGCCCAGAGTATACCACTAATGAGATTCTTCGAAATATGGGGGCACGATATCTATTTCGAGCAATTTCCAAATGAATTCCATAATCACAGTACTTGGAGGCAAACTCAAGCCATTGCATTCTCCGCATGCCTTTTAGGAACTATGGTGTTCCCTAAAGATGAAGGAAAAGATATCAACACCCGAGTCATGATGGTAGTGGACGCCATCTTCAGAGGGATAGGTAAGAAACAAGAAGAAAAGAAATACTGCAGTTTGGCCCCGGTCATTTTGGCCGACATTTATCGATCTTTGAGTTTGTGTAAGAACGGATTTCCGTTTTTCCAAGGTTGCAACATTCTACTTCAATGGTGGATGACTGAACATCTCTGCAAAAGGGACGGTGCCCGACCACAAGAGTTGGCTAAGCCAAGCCAGACGAGTCTCGTGGATAATTATGAATTCTACCTAAGCATCCGCAGATTCCCAATTCATACCACCAGGGGTGCGTGGGCGAGGGTATTTTATGATTAGAGAGAAGAAGATATATAGTGGATGTTACCGAACTTCATGTCCGAGAGGATAGCAGCACAAGGGGCCAAACTTCCATTTTTAGTCCTTCTCGGCATCAGAGGATTACGGCCTTACAACCCAGCTAGGGTGATGCGGCAATTTGGTAGAACACAAATCATACCCGTCCAAGGGGATGCTAGCTCTTTTATTGTCGATTACAGCGAGAGCGGCAAAATACCTTTCGCCAAGATCATCCTCCAAGAGTGGGCCAGACGTGTCAACATGAAATGGGATATGGCTGAAAACAGATATGAAGCTGGGTATGTCAATGAATACAAGACATGGTTGAAGAATGATCTGTGTGGTGTAGTGAACCCAACACCACGCGCAGGTAGAGAAATTGAAGATGTACAGACAAGGCTTCAAATTCATGCATATCATTTTCAGCAAGAATGGGACCGAAGGGAGCAAGAATTCAGCAAAGGGAGCGGGAATTTCAGAAAAGGGAGTAGGAATTTCAGAAAAGAGAGTAAGAATTTCAGCAAAAGGAGCAAGAATACTAGTTCCGAGAGTTAGAAAATCAGAAGGTTTTGGCTGGGACGTCACAAGAATTAGCTGATACAAGGACTTGTCTGATGCATTTGGATACGATCCTGGACGAGCAGATGAACACTCTACAAGTCATACCAACATCTTCCAAAGCTACGTTCGCTGGGCCGTACGTGTTCACAAGCAAGTGCATTATCCGCGAAGAATTAAAGAAAGGCAGAAGAGGATCAGAGCCATCAATCTTCTAACTCCCCTGCGTGGGATTGTTTTCCATTTGTATTCGCATTGTATTCCCCTCCCTGAAAATGTACCCCGTTTTGATTGAAATTATGTAATGAACGTTATAATTTTAATTAAAGTTATTTTGGGGGGTGCAACAATATGTTTCAAATGATGCAATACATCCTTCAGATTCGCTAAGCCTACCCTTGGCACAAAAGGGTCACATGCATGATTAGGACGCAATATATGTGCTATTTAACTGCTTATGTGTTGTGTTGCTGTGAATGAGGATATCGAAAACCCACTCTTTTTCAGAAATTTCCAAAAAATACAAAACAAGTCACTGTTACAAAATGTCCGACCAACATTTCCCGAATCTTAAGTTTCTCACTCAAAAGACATCTCTCATACCACAAATCCTAAAACATTACTCTACTGCCTCAGGAAAAGCAAATCACATTGCTATGGGAAAGGGTAAGAGTATCAAGTGAGAGCTTACAGGAGAAGATTTACAGAGAAAGATAGAACAGATCACACGTGAAATCCAGGAGGTTAGAGAAGAAGGATTCAGAGTCGAAGTTGCCACATCAGTCTACAGAGCTGCAACTGTGACGCTGGATAAGGATTTGACATTAAAGATGAAGAGGAAGCAAGACGTTGATATGGAGACAGAGGACTTGAGTGAGAAATTAGACATGCTTCGGTTGAAGGTGCAAGAAAGGGAAGCGACAGAGGCGAGGATAGAGTCAGAAACTGCCATTCTTTTAGCCAGAAATGCAGCACTGGATGAGGAGCTGACTGCGGAAATGGTGGAAGTCATCGCTATGAAGGAAAATATGTCCGCATTAAGGAAGAAGAACAAGGAGTTCCACCATAACTTGATGGACAAACTTCAGAAAATGCGCGAGAAATATTCTATCCGCGAGCAAGAGGCTAGTGGCAGCCCAGATGACACTCATCCTGGAGCGATTGGCGAAGACGCTGACGAGGAAATTGTCTACAAGCCTCCATTTCTAGGCCGTCTGAGAGAAGGAGACAGATGGATTACTCTTCCGACCTACGAGCCAACACACCGTGTGGGAGCAAGCGTCCTGACTTGCGCTTTTATGTATGAGCATCTTGGATGGGCACCTGAGGAAGGGTCATTTTCATTTATTGAGAAAGGAAGCTATTCGAAAGTGTGCGCCTTCCACCCAAATCAGCGAGGACACACTATAGAGGAATGTGTGCGACTCAAAATGAGGATTTGCCACCATATCAACATTGGGGATATCCCGCACATGTGGGGCCATTCTCACTTACGACCCGTCAGAGCCAATTGAGCGCACTCAGTTTGTTTGTCACTACTTCACTCCATTCAAGGAGTCTATGTTGCATATCTACATGGAATTGGTTAAGAATGGGGTCTTAGCCTCCCTTCACGATGATGACAGAGGTCTCGATCCCGTTGGTGGGGAGTCTTCAGACCTTGTGCTTACCATGATGCCATAGATCATAGCCTTTCAACATGTCTTGGATTTCGCTACGACCTCGAATCCCTCATCAACCTGGGAAAGATTTGAGTCGAGTTTATTCCTCGTGACTGATACAGCATACGAGAAGGAAATAGCTGAGATGGAGTCATTACTTTATCTTTAAAGCTTTGTCGTGTTTCTATTTCCTTGTAATCCCGACGAATGAATGAATAAAAAATCAATGTTTTATTTTCTACTCGAACTACGTTGGGCCTGAATTCTCCTTGTGAGATACGTAGGCAGCCTTTCAAGGCCCTGCCCCTATCTTTGAAAATTTTCATTCTACCCTTACGGTACAAGGGAACATCAATATTAGATCAATGGACGTCGAAGATTAGTTGAAGAAGACCATAGCTCAACGTGATTTAACCTTTCTGAGATAGTGTCAAACTAAAAGAGCAAGCAAACTCCTGCTTGTTAAAAAATCTGTTTTCGTCCTTACTCGTGGGTTGAAGATATTCCTCAAACATAGCAACTTGTGTGTTTATCTGCTCTATGTGTGATAATATGTGTTTTGTATTCTGAGTCCAAAACTGACAAATCTGCCTTTGAGTTGTTTTCTTTCTCAGGTATTTTGAACTGATCTGTGTTGATTAAGCTGGCAGATCATCCTTACTTCACCAGATCAAAAGGTCCGGCAGATTCCTTCCCAAGGCAAAATTCTGATAAAGGAAAGACGATCATGGGGGATAACAACGAAGAAGCAAGTCTCACCGACGTTGTTGTGGCTCAACCCACCATAGCGGACCAAAACGAGTTGATTCTGCAGTTGATGCAGCAAATTGCAGAAATGAGAATGGAAATGCAAAGGAGACAGGATCTGCCTCCGCCAGGTTTTGCTCTTAATGCTACAGAGGGAAGGCCTCCTATCTACTTTTCTTTCTCAAGTATAGATCCAGCTCAAGGCATGCCGCTCGCTCAGAACCCCCCTACCGTAGACCCAACTAACCAAAATCCGCAGTATGCTTCAGCCTCTTATCAAACTCCACCTCCTCCTCAAAACGACCACCCCCAAATGCCCTCTCATTTTCAAAATATCCAACCTCAATCCGCTCCACCACCGCAAAACCAAAGTCAAAATCTGAACCAGAACACTTCTAATCCTCAGGCATCCCACCATCATTTAAATCAGAACACCAATCCTCAGACTTACCCCCAAAATTACCAAGCTGCTCAAAATGCCCCGAGTCCTTCCATAGCTTCACCCTTGCCTAAAAGAACCACTTTCCAAATCCCTGTCCATGCTGAGCATGACGTGCACGGTTCTGAGTTGGACCACTATGAGGAACAGGAAAGAGAGTGGAGAGCGAAGGAAGAAGCAAAAGTAGACATAAAAGAGGAGATCAAAAAGGCTATGAAAGAGCTTCAATGCGTCCCGATGCGACCGGACTTAATTATGAAGATTTGTGCATTCACCCGAGTCTGGACCTTCCGTAAGGTTTCAAGATCCCGAAGTTTGATACCTTCGGAGGAGTGGCAACCCCATGGCTCATCTAATAGCCTACTGTGACCAGCTCGTGGGAGTTGGAAGGGATGAAGTATTGCTGATGCGGCTTTTCAGCCGAAGTTTGTGCGGGGAGGCTTTGGGGTGGTTCACCTCCCATGAAACTCGACAATGGCCCAGCTGGAATGCTCTTCCAAAAGCATTCATCGAGCGATTTGCTTATAATGTAAAAATCGTTCCTGATCGCTACTCTTTGGAGAAGATGAAGCAGAAGTCTAGTGAGAGCTACAGAGAATTCGCCTATAGGTGGAGGAAGGAAGCGGCGAGAGTAAGACCGCCCATGTCTGAAAAAGAAATTATTGAAGTGTTCGTGCGGGTGCAAGAACCCGAATATTATGACAGAATTATGTTGCTCGTTGGAGCAAAGTGTGCTGAAATAGTGAAGATCGGTGAGACTATTGAAGACGGTTTGAAAACGGGGAAGATAGCCCATGTAGCCGCATCACCTGGATCTTCAGGGTTATTAAATAAGAAGAGAGAAGAAATTGTTGTTGTTTCATATGAGGGGAAGAAAACCCCCAGAAGCTCATCATATTCCCGACGTCGTCCTCGACCTTACCAAAATTCCTGTCAAGATCGTTACATGCAAGCCAGTCATCCCAATAATCCTCTATTTTATCAAAATGCTACCCCCACTAATCCGAATGTCCAAGCTCCACTATACCAAAATCCATCCCCAAATTACCAAAATCCATCTCCCGTTTATCCAAGTCACCCTCCACTCTACCAAACTCCATCTCCTCATTATATTGGTATCGCTCCCAGCTGCGCTAACGTCCAGTCGAGCTACAGATCACCCCTTCCTGTTTATCAAGTTCAAGATCCACTATACCAAAATTCCCCTCCAAATTACCAAGCTCCATTGCCAAACT
The DNA here is from genome assembly GCA_016801875.1 of Solanum sitiens. Taxonomy (NCBI): domain Eukaryota; kingdom Viridiplantae; phylum Streptophyta; class Magnoliopsida; order Solanales; family Solanaceae; genus Solanum; species Solanum sitiens. The sequence continues at coordinate 156,535 of JABWTJ010000640.1, read as the reverse complement.
ACCAAACAAATCCATATCCCAGAAATCAAGCTCCACGTCCGTACAACCGAGGTTATCAAAAGACGCCTCCCCCATAAGGAAGTTATGATCCCCCTCGACCTCGGTTCGAGAAGAAACCTCCAAGGAATTTCATCGCGCTCGCAGAAAGCCGAACAAAGCTGTACGAGCGACTGACTGCGGCCGAATACATCCACCCTGTAGGGCCCAAACCCGTGGATGTCAATTCAAGATTCTACAGGCCTGATCAGAGATGTGCTTATCATTCAAACAGTGTTGGGCATGATACTGAGGATTGTATCAACCTCAAGCATAAAATTCAGGATCTTATTGACCAAGATATAGTCTCTCTGCAACCAGCAGCACCAAATGTCAACACCAACCCATTGCCGAATCATGGAGGCGGCAACGTGAATATGATAGAGACAGACGATGATTGGTGTGTGACAAAGGTGATAACTCCAATGGTCCCTCACGAGTTGGAAAGGTCTGTGGCTTCATTAACTATCAAAGAGAAAAAAGAGTTTGTTATATTGACACCCGCAAAGGCTGTTACCTTGGTGCCATCAAAAACTCTTATCAAGCCAAGGTTCGTTATTGAAACTGCTGCTGCTCAAGGCATGACCAGATCTGGAAGATGTTACACTCCTGACGAGCTTGCTCTCGGAGGTCAAAAGAAGGAACAGACTAAAAGGCTAATAAGTGAGGGAGAAGCAGAGGTGTTTTGGAGGAGAATGCAGCCGAAGAACTATTCTATCATCAAACATTTAGAGAAAACTCCTGCCCAGATTTCTGTTTGGGCCCTGTTGATGAGTTCTCAATCACATAGGCAAGCTCTGATGAAAGCACTCGATGATACATATGTGCCCGCGGGCACAAGCAGCGATAATGTGGCCGCTATGATCCACCAGGTTATTCGAGGACATCGCATCGGCTTCTGTGACGATGAGTTGCCTTTCGAAGGGAAGTGGCACAACAAGGCATTGCACATCACTGTGGTCTGTCGTGAAAAGGTCATAAATCATGTCTTGGTGGATGATGGGTCCAGTTTGAATATTTGTCCATTGTCGACATTGAAGCAGTTACGTTTTGACTTGGGAAAGTTGGAGCAAAACCAAGTCAACATGAGAGCCTTTGATGGGGTCCAAAGAGATACCTTAGGAGCGGTAAATCTGTTTATCCAAATGGGTCTGGCCGAGTTTAGTGCACAGTTTCAAGTCTTAGATATTGATACCAGCTACAACCTTCTTTTGGGAAGGCCTTTCATTCATATGGTTGGAGTTGCGCCTTCTACTTTGCATCAGATGATGAGGCTTGTTTGGAGAAGCGAAGAATTAGTTGTTCATGGTGAAGTAAATCGCTCTGGTAGACAGGCGCCTATTATCGATGAAGTGTCTCGAGGTACAGATTTCTACACGGTGGAGCTGGTGAATGCCACCGGTGAAGACTTGGCCCCACAGCCTCATATGCCTGCCGGGTATAAGATGATAGCCACTGTGAAGCTGCAGAATGGTTTTGAACCAGGTTTTGGATTGGGAAGAACTTCCCAAGGAATTATTGAGCCTGTTCCGGTCCCCGTCAAAGGAGCTAGATATGGTTTGGGGTACGTCCCCACAGATGATGATTTGAAGCTGAAAAAGAAGAATGATCAAGCATTGGCTAAACCAATCCCTCATCTGTATCAATCCTTTCCAGTTTGTGAGCATGCCGAGGAGGAAGACCTGGGGGAAGGAATCTGTGGCCTTTTTGAAGAAATTGATGCTATCATTGAAGAAGAGGTCAAGATGACGGGAATCCGTGATGCTGAGCCCGGAGAGACGTTGCAGAACTGGACCTCCACGCCTATCCTAATCTCCCAAACTCCTTGGTAGAAGGGCATCATTTTATGCATGTTTAAATCGGTGGTAGTCTGGAAGAGGCCCGAGACCCACCGTTTTGCATTTTCTTCTTAACTGTTTGAACTTTAAATTCCCATCGTGATGTTTTAAAAGGCAATATGGTTCTGCCATGGCCAAAGTTTGCATTGTTTTTCCATTTTTAATGAAAGCCTCTTTTATTTTAAAATTTGTGTATTTAATCATCTGTTATGCTTTGATTTTCTAACTCTGTCTATTTATAGTTTCAGTAATCTAAGTTTTAAACCTGCCAATGTCGTGTCATGTCACGAGCTGAATGAACAAAGTGAGGCAGTTGATGACGAGGTTGATGAATACGAAGAGGAAAATAAGGTACCGGAATATGTTGCTGAAGAATTTCTGCAGTTTGAAAATCAGCACAAGCCAAACTTAGAGGAGACTGAAATTGTAAATCTGGGAGACCGAGAATGTGTCAAAGAGACCAAAATCAGCGTTCATTTGAATGAAACTCAAAGGAAGGATCTAATTCATTTACTCACCGAGTACGTTGATGTGTTTGTTTGGGAAATCAGCGACATGTTAGGGCTTAGTACCGATGTTGTGTCTCACAAATTGCCGATTAATCCAGCGTTTGATCCGATGAAGCAAAAAACTCGAAAGTTCAAGCCTGAGTTGAGTTTAAAGATTAAAGAAGAGATCACCAAGTAGATTGAGTCTCAATTGGTAGAAGTGACACAATACCCGACTTGGTTGGCCAATGTTGTTGCGGTCGCCAAGAAAGATGGGAATATTAGAATTTGTGTCGACTATAGAGATCTCAATAAAGCCAGCCGGATAATTTTCCATTGCCGAACATTCATATTCTGATCAATAACTGTGCTAAGCATGAAATGCAGTCGTTCGTGGACTGTTACGCAGGTTATCATCAGATTCTGATGGACGAGGAAGATGCAGAAAAGACAACTTTTATTACACCTTAGGGTGTATATCATTACAGAGTGATGCCATTTGGCCTCAAGAATGCTGGTGCTACCTATATGAGGGCTATGACGACCATATTTCATGACATGATTCATAAGGAGATTGAGGTATATGTGGATGACGTCATAATCAAGTCCCGCGAGAGTTCAGACCACTTGACACATCTAAAGAAGTTCTTTGATCGTTTACGTCATTACAACTTGAAGTTAAATCCCGCCAAATGCGCTTTTGGAGTTCCAGCCGGCAAGTTGTTGGGATTTATAGTCAGTAGAAGGGGTATAGAGCTCGATCCTTCTAAAATTAAAGCAATTCAAGAGTTACCTCTGCCAAAGACGAGAAAAAAGGTGATGAGTTTCTTAGGGAGGTTGAACTATATCAGTCGATTTATAGATCAATCAACCGTGGTGTGTGAGCCTATCTTTAAGCTGTTGAAGAAAGACGCTCCGACAAAGTGGACTGAAGAGTGTCAGACTGCTTTTGACGCTATCAAGAACTATTTGTCAAATCCGCCAGTATTGGTCCCTCTGCGAGAAAGGAGTCCTTTGTTGCTATATTTGTCCGTATCAAATAGTGCATTCGGATGCATACTCGGTCAACACGACGAGATAGGGAAGAAGGAAAGAGCTATCTATTACATAAGCAAGAAGTTTACTCCATATGAGTCTCGTTACACTCTGTTGGAGAGAACATGTTGTGCTTTGACTTGACTTGCTCAGAAGTTGAGGCATTACTTGTCTTCTTATACCACATATCTCATTTCCAGAATGGACCCGTTGAAGTATATTTTCCAGAAAGCGATGATGACCGAAAAGTTAGCTAAATGGCAAATGCTCTTGAGTGAGTTTGATATTGTGTATGTGACTCAGAAGGCAATAAAAGCAGAAGCCTTGGCTGATCATCTTGCAGAAAATCCTGTTGATGAAGATTATGAACCGCTTAAGACTTATTTCCACGATGAAGAGGTATCGTTTGTGGGTGAAGATATTTCTGAAGCATATCTCGATTGGAGGTTATTCTTTGATAGAGCAGCAAATCATCAAGGGAAAGGCATCGGAGCGGTCTTAGTGTCAGAATCTGGTCAGCACTACCCTATGGGAGCTAAGCTCCGATTTAATTGCACGAACAACATGGCTGAATACGAAGCTTGTATTCTTGGATTAAAAATGGCCATCGACATGAATGTGTACGAGTTGCTGGTTATTGGAGATTCGGATCTGTTGATTCATTAGGTTCATGGAGAGTGGGCCGTGAAGAACCCAAAGATTATACCGTAGGTGCAGTATGTGAAGAAGCTATGCAAGAGATTTCGAAAGATAGAATTCAAACATACTCCCAGAATACAGAATGAGTTGGCCGATGCTCTTGCCACAATTGCATCAATGATTAAACATCCAGATACTGATTATATTGATCCTCTGGATATAGAGCTGAAAGAGCATCTAGTCCATTGTTCACATGTTGAAGCAGAATCAAACGGTTTGCCATGGTATTTTGATATAAAGAACTATTTGGAGTCCGAAAATTATACTTAAGATGCTACATACAACCAAAAGAAGTCGATACGCCGTATGGCTCTCAATTTCTTTCTAAGTGGAGAAGTCCTTTATAGGAGGACTCCAGATTTGGGTTTTCTCAGATGTGTCAATGCTGTTGAAGCTGCAAAGCTTATTGAATAGATACATGCCGGAGTTGGTGGTACGCATATGAATGGGCTCACTTTGGCAAGGAAAGTCCTTCGAGCCGGTTATTTCTGGATGACTATGGAGAATGACTGTTACAAGTTTGTGCAGAAATGTCATAAATGTCAAGTACACGGGGATCTGATTCGAGTGCCGCCTCACGAACTTAATGCAATGAGTTCGGCTTGGCCGTTTGTAGCTTGGGGCATGGATGTCATCGGTCTGATAGAGCCAGCCGCTTCCAATGGACGTAGATTTATCTTGGTTGCTATTGATTACTTCACCAAGTGGGTGGAAGCAGCTTCTTACAAGTCGGTAACCAAGAAAGTTGTAGCTGATTTTGTGCGCAACAATTTGATATGCAGGTTTGGAGTACCAGAATCCATCATTACTGATAATGGTACAAATCTCAACAGTCACTTGATGAGAGACATATGTGAGCAGTTTAAGATTACTCACCGAAACTCAACCGCTTATCGTCCTCAAATGAATGGAGCTGTAGAGGCCGCCAATAAGAATATCAAGAAGATTCTGAGGAAAATGGTTGACAATCACAGAGGTTGGCATGAGATGTTGCCATATGGTTTATTGGGTTATCGAACGACTGTTAGAACGTCGACTGGAGCTACTCCATATTTGCTAGTATATGGAACAGAAGCAGTCATACCTGCCGAAGTGGAAATACCGTCTTTGAGAATTATCAAAGAAGCTGAGTTGAGTAATGCTGAATGGGTTAGCAACAAAATTGATCAGTTGACTCTGATTGACGAGAAGAGAATGGTTGCCGTTTGCCATGGTCAACTATATCGATAGAGAATTATTCGAGCTTTCCACAAGAGAGTCAGAGCCAGAATTTTTGAAATTGGGCAGTTAGTACTTAAGCGCATTTTTCCACATGAGGATGAATACAAAGGAAAATTTACACCAAATTGGCAAGGTCCTTACATGGTTCGCAAGGTATTATCTGGAGGTGCGTTGATCCTGTCAGAGATGGATGGCACCTTGTGGCCAAAACCGATTAACTCAAATGCGGTCAAGAGATACTACGCGTGAGGTTTTTCATTTTGTATTTTCTGTTATTTTCTTGTACTCGTTCTATTTGCTTGTATTTGCTTTGTTTAAAATTTTATCCCCATTGTAATGAATTATGTCTGACCTGAATTCTCAAGAATGAGATACGTAGGCGGCCTATGTCAGCCTCGGTCACCCCATTTATCCTCTTTAAATATTTCTTTGTATTTGAACTACGTTCGACCTAAATTCTCGAGAATGAGATACGTAGGCGGCCTATGTCGGCCTCGGTCGGTTTTCTTTGTAAATTTCTTATTTTTGTTAGCCTTGAGGGGAACTACGTTTGACCTAATTCCTGCCTCAAAGGGATACGTAGGCGCCACAAGGGTTCGGTCATATCTCACGTAAGATTTCTATTCCTCTTTACAATAGAAACTGGGACAGAATTTTTGAGAGGGGCTCAAAAATTCTCAAGAAAAGATTTTTGCTCAAGCAAGTCAAGGCTGAAGATACTTCAAGATTTGCAACTGGGACAGAATTTTTGAGAAGATCTCGAAAATTCCAAGATTTACGTACCGACAGTCATAGATAAACCAAAATTTGTAACTGGGACAGAAATTTTGAGGATGCCCTCAAAATTTCAACTTGGTTTTCGTCGACAGTTTAGAGCAACTCTGAATGCTCCCCAGCGAATAATCAGATATACCTCCAAACATCAGACCCAAACAAGTCCGCTAAGCCTGACATGACATGATACTTGGCAGTAGCCCTTTTCAATATATGACTTCTCAAAAATTTATTTTCTTAAAATTTTCCTTTTATGTTTTATTTGTTTTGGCATGAAATATTTTGTCTTGTCTATCAAGAGTCGGGAGATCTGGAAAACAACCGAAGATAGCAGGACAAGGAGCAGAGGATTGAAGAATCGACATAGATCAGTTCATTTTTAAAACTAACAGTTTTGCTGTTATAGCTTTGCTTTGATATCAGCAGATTCCTCCGATCGATAAATATGGAGAAGTCAATGGAGGAGGAAACTCTCCCGAAATCAATAGTTTTCCTGGATTGCCGGAATAATGTTATATCGCTGACGCCGGAGACTTGGGAATATGATTTGTTTATTTCAGTGAATTCCCAACAACATGAAGTCTATAAGGAACGGCCAGCCAGATTCGAAGGTGAATCGAGCGAGGAAGAGTTTACGATTGCCGCAAAGGACGTCATTTGCATCATAATGTCAGATATGATATTATACATTACCCGAAAGGTTTATTTATTTTATTTGTCGATCAAGACAATACATTATCCAGAGGGGGTCATTTATATTATTGCCGATCAAGACGATATACTATCTGAAAGTCATTTTACCGTTATCGTCATTTGAGACGATATGATTATCCAAAAGGCACCCAGAAGATCGCTATGGTGCTTGATTTAAGTACTATCTTCATTTGGTACCAAGGATGACATCAAGAGTTAATATCCATGCATGGCGAGTCAATATTCATGCATTGCGGAAGAACATGCGTCGCGAGTCAATATTCATGCATCGCGGAAGATCATGCATCGCAAGTCAATATTCATGCATCGCGGAAGATCATGCATCGCGAGTTAATACTCATGCATCGAGAGTTAATATCCAAGAATCGCAAGAAGATTTCATACCTTGCTGAATTTATGCATCGCGAGAAGATTTATGCCTCGCAGAAATTTATACATCGCAAGAGGATTTCATACCTTGCGGAATTTACGCAACGCGAGAAGATTTCATTCCCCATAAAAAGTTTATGCATCGCAAGAAGATTCCATGCCTCGTAAAAGTGTATACATCGCAAGAAGATTTCATACCTTGCTGAATTTATGCATCGCGAGAAGATTTCATGCCTCGCAGAAATTTATACATCGCAAGAAGATTTCATACCTTGCGAAATTTATGCATCGCGAGAAGATTTCATCCCTCGCAAAATTTATACATCGCAAGAAGATTTCATACCTTGCGGAATTTATGCATTGCGGGAAAATTTCATCCCTCGCAAAAATTTATGCATCTCGAGAAGATTTCATGCCTTGCAGAAATTTATGCATCGCAAGAATATTTCATACCTTGCGGAATTCATGCATCCCGGGAAGATATTCACACCCCGCAAGAAATCATGCACTACAAGGGTAAAAGTCATGCATCACAAGAGAAATATTTACTCACCGGCATCAGCTGCATTTCTTTTATTTATGACAAAAGTAAGCATCAAGAAGAACATTAAAAACGACATCAAGAGAAATATCAGCACAATGCGTTAGCTTTTATTTATTTCGACATCAAACGAAGAGAACATTGAAGATTATATTGCAAGCATAAGACATAAGCTTCATTTGCTTTACGTCAAACCCGATCAGGGTGACACCAAATGAAGAAGGAGAACAACTAAGTGTCAACAAGGTAAAAGACACTATCTCCCATTTGAATTGCATTTTTAAGCTGACGAGTTTTATCTCAGTCTTTGTCGAGAGCATCCGAAAGGATGAATTCTCCAAAAACAAACCACAGGTGCGGACGACATCAAAAAGGATGCGGCACAACGTGGAACTTTTTCTTAGCAGCGAACTGGGACATAGTCCAAAGAGGAGTGTCAAACTCTTAGGACGCGAGCAGAGGAGCGACTTCCACTACAATCAAACCACACCCCTATCAGAAGGCATGTGGGTTTTTCTTTATTTTGTCAGTTTCGGTTTCGCATCCGGAGATCTTAATATCTGCCGGAAGCAAGTTTCCAATCTTAGTGACAATGCGCCAAGAGCTATGGAAACTATGTCCGTGTAAGTCCTTATCTATGGGTGTGAAGCGCGTCACATTCATGGCTAAGAGGTTACAAGCCTCCTTTTCAATACTCGACTTAATTTGTCACTTGTCCAGAACCAAAGGTTATCTAACATAATAGATTTTCTTTTCAACCGATCGAGTCAAACTACAAACAGCCTGATTCCTAAGTTTTAAGGATATGCAGGCGGGCTCAATGTCGAAAACTCGGCTGTATTCCAACATTCGCTCTTAAATCCTCTTTCTGAGCATTTCGATCCCATCATAATACGGTGTCGAAATTACTTTTGGCTTTTTTCAAAATCATGCGTTAAATCAAGCATACCGAACTACAAATGGCCTGAATTCTCATATAGTCCGAGATATGTAGGAAACCCGTGTCTGGGGCTCGGCCATAATTCCTAAAGTCCGTACCAAAGTCTTTGGCCTAAAATATGAATATGTGGTTGGTCAAAATTTGCTTGGTCAATTTCATTTTCCTCGAACTTCTTGCATCAGTTCAAGTAAAAATGAGGGACAATTGTTGACACTCAAATTTTGACCTCCTCGATAATAATTAACTAGCAAGCTTCTCGAGTTCAGACAATTTTTAAATAATTAATTTTATAGATTAGTATACATATAAATAAAATAAATAATAGTATTAAATAAATTTTTAGCTTGCGAATTATTTTAAACAAGATTTTGACTTTTATATTGTTTAGCTAATGTATATGTCTTACGTAATTCGTATAGCTATTTAATTTTGTTAATATTCTAAATCGAAAAGTAGCATTGAGAGTAATACTTTGTTTTATATAAATATCTGTCTAAGTATTTTAGCTTATATTTTAAATTATTAGTTTATATTCAAATTAATTATTTTATTTTTTAACCTTAAGAAGCTTGTTAAAATTACTAATTCATATTATCTTCCAAATCTAATCAATTTGGCCAAATTACATTCTAATTTGGTTAACTTGGGGCCCATTCCGTGGCCCAAAATTTGTTTTCCCAGCAGCCCACCTTTTTCCTTTAGATTCTGAATTTAGTTTGGCCCATTCCCAACACCTTTAATTTCCAGCCCACTCCCTCAAAACCCCGACCCGACCCAGTTCCTATAATTCAAACCCATACTCGTATTATCTTCTTCCCCAAAAAGTACAGAGCAGACGCAACGAAATTTCCCAGAGATGCAAAACCAGCGCGTCAAGCCTATCTCGATGCATAATAAGCGTTACATGCGATGAGCACGATGATTTCAGCAGCGATGAACGAGTTGGAATTCAATTGCGCGTGATGCGTATCTGTCTTTCTGCTAATTCCACTGCTCGTTCGTACGAATTTGTAACGTTCTTGTGCGGAAAGCAAGGCCAGATGGAACGATCTCCGCTATTGGTCGTACTTGGCTCGAAATTGAACGGCTATCTTTGGTATGCCATTGAGAATCGTAAGATTTCAGGCTGCCTGGCAGCTTTCCCTTTTGCTTTGAAGCAGAATTTTGGAGAGAAGGAAAATTCGGAATTGGAATTTTTGATTTTACCCTCTCCTACCCTTTCCTCCCATTTTTCGAACCCTAAAAATCCCCCTATATAATCTTCCTTCTTCCTCATTCTTGGAGGAGGCCGCAATCCAGAAAAAAAAATTGAGAAAAAGATTCTTGGTTTTAAGATTTTCTGTTCACAAGAGAACTGAGGGGATTTTTTCGGGGGTTAGATTTTATCTTGGTTGGAAGAACACAGTTTGTTTGTTTGTTTGTTTGTTTTAAAAGGAAAATACAGAAAAACTACTAGCATTAAAAACTTAGGCACAATAGTGGTGAGTAGGTCCTCAAAAGAGACATAACGAGAATTACGTTTTGCTCGAGTTCCTGGTTCACTCGAGTTCCTGATTCGCGTCTCTGTCTTGTAGAAATTTTCTCGTCGGAAGTTGCCGTCTTCTTGAAGCTCGTTCTACTCCCTGTTCGCTGCATATAAACAGGTACCAACCCTTTTTTTTACGTGAGTTTCTCTCCTCTCTGTTTCGAAGTGTCGTTTTCTTTAATACTTTGTAAATGTGATTGTTCTTGATGGCTGTTAGCTAAGTTGGCATAATGATAAGGTCGTATCCGTGTTTTTCTTAGCAACTCGGAAATCGTTCAATATGGATGCCGTATGTTTGTTTATCCACTGTTCGCCTAGCTGTTTGTCAACTCTCAGGTTACTATTGCAAATAATGATCTCACGGGTTTTGGTTTACGCCGGTGACTTTCGAATATGCTGCTAGCTTGATTTCTTCTGTCAATTATTGTAGTAATATCTCATCCTACATAGCATCTTCCTCGCCCTTTATTTGTTTTTTTTTTAAAGTTATAATGTTTTGATGTTGGAGAAATCTCATTAAATGACTAGTTTACTATTAGCAATCGAGTTGATGGTATGTTAGGGTGATTTCGAGAGGATATTATTTAATTAGAGATTTGTAGAAGTATGGTTATATTGTGTATAAGAATTATTACCCCTAACCTCTTTGTTAAATTCATTCTTGATGTTTCATTCTCTGGATGTCTGCCTTAATGTCTTCAAATGTGCACCTCCCTACCCTCCTGCCTCTCGTGTAACATAAGAGTTTCTTTCGTTTTATTTGCTGTTGCAAGGATGTTATTTTGGAGACACTTGAAAAATTTTGGTATGAAGTTTTATATGTTATATTATTTTCTTATTAGTTTGGCATAGCAGTTTAATTTATCCATTTGCGAGAATCATGGAGTCAAAAACTTGTGGTGTTAAGTGCGGACACTATTGTTGTCATGTAACTTCATCTGCCAAATTTATTAAGTCCTTTCTTCTCGTGACTAGATCGCTTTATTTTACTGTGGTTTCCCTCTTTAATTTTAAGCGCAATATTTGTGTTTGAGTCTCTTGCAGGAAGTGTTTAAAGAGGGTACTATTACCCCCCCCATTGCCCTTAGTTTTTTGTCTATAAGTTATTTCATTCCTCATCTTCCCTCCCCCTTTAAGATTTTTTTTTTCCTTAAATTTGTTCAGCTTTTATGTTCATAAGAGGTTACTGTGACGACTAAGATATTAAATTCGTTCTAAGGTTCATCTTATATGCAGCCCCCCAATTCGTTAAATACACAATATTTGCCATTGCTTAGGTTATAGAGTGTTGTGATTACGTTTGATGTCGTGTGATTCTGTTTTCCATGATTCCTTCTCTGAGTTTTTGTAATCGAGTTTTAGTCGGTCAAATTAGGCGTAAATCCATATGAGTTTATGATGCAGATTTTAAGTTTGGTTATTGTTGAGATTCGACTGCATCGTTCATTATATTTTGATCCTTAATAATAGTTTGGTGGGTGATGTTCCCCATGCTTAAATCACTATTTTTCTCATCGCCATTAGGATTCAATTAATGTTTCTTTTTATGTATTTTGTTTTATTTGTTCTAGCGATATTTTGAATTCTAGCCATTACCATTAGCATATTATTTCCTTATTATTTTTATTATTATTATTATTATTATATTTTTGTCAAATCAAAGAATTGGTTCTTATGATTTCTATTTATTTCTATATGGCATGTAAAATCCGTCCGAGTCCATGAACTCTCTTCCTTCCTTCATATTCGAAGAGAGCCGTAAAGTCTCATAATTCAATTCATCAAGTCAAGCCATATAATTGACGTACAGGTCCTGCAGTTCAAATTTGAAGGAGGTCAAAAAGTCGGATTGGAAGACTCCAACTTTTTATCATTTTTGTGTTTTTATTTGTAATGGGCCTAAGCCCTTGTCGTCTTTTACTTTACTTTATTTATTTTGTGTAATTACTTGCTTAGTTTAGGACAGGTACGAAATGGGCCAAAACCCCAAAAGAAAATGGGTCAAAAACCCAAAACAGGTGGGTCCAAAATTCGGTCCAGGCGGATAGAACCCGAAATTGGACCCAAATCTCTTTCCCTCTCTCTCTTTACTTGCTTTAATTATTTTATCTGTTTTATATGTCGTTAGTTTTAAAAGTTAGGAAAATCTGAATCCCCGCAAAATGCCGTTTTGTTTTAACAACTTAAAAGGGAGTCGAGTTTCTTCAAGTTTAACTTTTCACTTAGATAAAAATTTAAAAAACTCTCTTTCAAACTTTAAATAAATTTTATCTCAAAATTAAGTTAAACAATTTTAGCCAAATGGTTAGTTGTCGGATAACCGTAAGTTAGCGGAACGTCTTAGGTGCTTTCAAAACCTTCCTAAGACGTTAATATGAATCCCCAAACCCTTTTAAAATGTTTTCATTAGATTTTTTCTGTTTAAAGTCTTTTGAAAGAAAAAGTTTTCTTAATTTTTTCAAAATTAAGTGGCGACTCTTAAAAGTCGAAAACTCTTGAAAAGAAATATATTTCGATAAAAAAATAAGGCTACTGTATAATGTAGTAACTTGTGATCTTGATGCTAGAATGTTTGTTATGTGACTCGATCATGATGAATTGTCTTAGATACTGCATATATTGTAATGTGATGATAAATTAGGTGTAATTGATCCAATGTGATTAGATACAATCGAATTGGTAAGGATAGATCTAGGTTCTTCTAGGCTATAGATTGATAATGTAATGTGCATGATGTGATCTAAATTCTAGGGTAGATGAAGCATGATCTAGCTTAGGTTATTACCTCTTTAGCTACTGCCCTATATGTATATCATTGATGAATTATGATTGATGGTAAATACAAGGTAAATTGGTGAGTGATCTATATTACTCTACTTCCTAGAGATTGATGAATGTAGTGTACTCACTGTAATGTTGACTTTATAGTACATGAATGTAGGATTTCGTTTATGTAAAGATACTTGTAGCTACTGCCTTATATTGTATTGTTGATGAAAAAGGAGTATTGATCAATGATGATCAAAGGATGAGAAATTGGTAAGATTGCCTTTTCCTTTACTTCCTTATAGAATTGTTAGTTGATGAAGCCTTGTATGGCATTGTGTGGTATGGTCCACTTAGGGTGGCGGTGTTTACTTTATTGGCAATATATTTGTGATGTGATCATGTGTAACATTACAGAAAATTTACTTGTTTAGTGAAGAGTCTATTAGGTTTTAAGAATATGTAGTGGGGTACATAGGCATCCCAATTCCCAATATTGAATAATATTGGGCATGTTAGAGAATATTGTCTTAAGGGTGTTAGCCAATTTCAAGGTATCAACAACTAACTGACACCAAGCTTGTTTAGGAGTTGTATGTATAGCCTAAGCTAAAAAATTTTATTTTCATTGCCTACACACATTAGGTACGAGGCATCCAAGTGTCAAGCCTAGGTACCACAGCACATGATCATTTAAAATGATCATGTAGATTAAGCAGTGCCCAAGGACATAGTGAGGATCCTTGGGACAAGAAGTGAACTTTCCAAGTGCAACTATAGAGTGCACGGTTACGAAAGTGCACGGCAACACATGTGCAAGCACATGTGCTACCAGCTGAGAGACGAAGCCCAACAGTTTCGTTAGGGCGGTTAGGGGGCCGACAGGCGTTGGGTCAAGCCATGTGGGGCCGAGATTCTGAAACAATCCTAGGCTCTAACTAACTAACCTAACTATATAACTATCCTAGGACTAACTAAAATGAACTAACTAGTGTGCCCGAAATCCTAAGACCTAACCGGGTGAAACTAGTCGATTAACTAACTAAAAAAATATCCTAGTACCTAACCTAGGATGGTCCAAAGGGGTTGGTTATGGTCCTAGTGAATTACGGGTACTTTAGTAATTACCCTAGGGCACATTATTTATTAAATTAGAAACTTAATTAATTAATTTAATTTCATGGTCAAACCCGAGACCCTTTGCAAATTTTCAGAATTTGGCTAAGTTAAATGCTCTCCTATTTTTAGTCAGTTTAGGAGAGGCGTTTTGGTAATTAGCTAATTGATTTATTTACTTAAGTTAATTAGCCTAAGTTGAATTAGTCAATATTCAGTTCCTAATATTTAGACTCACGTTTATCCAGTAGAAACCCTCGACTGAAAAACAGTGAGCAAACGTAAGAAAAACAGAAAAATACTCTCGGTTCTCCTTAGGCGATTTCAAGGAAATTCTTCAAGATTTTCGTCCAAAGTATAGGGTGATCTTCGTAGATTCAATTGTACAGTAAGGTGTGGGTTTTCTCTCTTGGATTCCTTTCCCCATGAGGCTTTTCAAATGTTTTGAATTCAAGAAAACCGAAACTAGGGTTGTTTCCCATGAAATTATCGAATGCTCATCTCCCTAGTTCTCCCTAATTCTTATTCTAGTAGTATGTATAATGCAAATCTCGAGCATGTTGTTGGTATCTGGTGCTAACTGATCATTATGTGGAGGTTTCTGTGATTTGATAACGTCGAATGAGACCTATAGGTTAGATCCGTATGATTAGAGTATTATTTACATGAGATAAGGACTGTTGTAATGCCTAATTGTGTTCGAGAAGATGAAATTGTTATAAGTCGTTTATGAAATTCAGTTTACTGTTGAAAGGAATGAAGGTTTCGATTACTGTGTGTGTTTAAAGTAGATATGTTTGTAAGTGTTTGGAATGCAATGTTTCCAAGAAGAAATACGAATGAGAATCAAAGCTAGATAATGAATCTTCAATGCCAAATCAACTTTATAGCTTGGCCAAACTAAGCACTGAATTGTTCTTATAGGCTAATCAAAGGTTAAAAGTTGGCTTGCTTAAAATGATGAGATTACTATAGTATATACATGAAGTTAATTGACTTGTCTAATGATAATATCATGAAAAATGTTTAGTGAAAGTTTGACTTATGCCAATAAATTGGCCAACAATATTGTAACGTTCCGGTAAATCACATGTCTAATGAAGATCTCAGTATGTCCTTAAGAAAGCCTATTAGGGGTACATAGGCACCCCAATGCCGAATATTAGAAAATATTGGGCATAGTATAGGAAAATTGGCTAAGATATATTAGCCAATTTTCTATATACGAATATGAAATATACTTTTTGGGGTTGCCATACCCCAATCAAAGATTGACGTTTAAGAAATGTACCTATAATAAAGACCCTAAGCTAATAAAATATATTTCATCCAACTCACAATAGGTATGAGGCATCCAAGTGTCAAGCCTAGATACCATGGCACATGATCAATTAAAATGATCATGTAGATTAAGCAGTGCCCAAGGACATGGTGGAGGTCCTTGGGACAATAAGTAAACATTCCCAAATGATCCATAAAGATAAATTTATTTAGGAAAGTGCAACAAATCCATGTGCAAGAACATGGACATCACACGTGAAGGAGCCTCCCAAGGGGGACCACGGAACCACCCTAAGCGAATTCGGTTAAGGCGGTTAGGCAAGACACGCACAGGTGGGTCCCTCCATGTGGGACCAGCCAGCCTAACTAACTCTAAGTCCTAACCAACTATCCTAACTAGACAACCAACCTAGGAATAACAAAATTGGACCCCCTAATGCACCCGACAACCTAGGACTTGGTCGGGTGGCACCTAACTAACTTGGGGACAACCTAGTACCTAACCTAGGATGGTCCAAAGTTGTTAGTTGTGGTCTTAGTGACTTAGGGGTATTTTCGTAATTTCCTTAAGTCCCATATTTAATTAATTATATTTATTTCATTAAGCCATCAAATTAATTAAATTAAGCCATGGTCAGCCGAGACACTTAGTCAAAATTGCAATTAGGTGAGTCAATGGTCCTCTTATGTCTAGTCAACTTCGAAGGGGTATTTTAGTAATTAACTAATTAATTTATTAATTAAGTTAATTAAGTCTTAAGTTTTATAATTCAAGATAAGTTCCTAAACCTAGAATTCACGGTCAAAACACTTAGAACAAAAATGCAAGGAAGAGGCAGTAAACGAAGAACGCTAAAACGGAAAAAGGGCATAGACGTTCTTAGGCGATTTCAAGGTTTCTTCAAGGTTTTGTTCAAGGTGATATTCGTAGATTAAGTTCTACATAAGGTATGGGTTTCTCTCCAGGACTTCTTTCTCCAAGAGAACTTTCTTTCCAACGAATTCAATGATCTTGGAAACTAGGGTTGTTCCCGTGTTCTCGTCGAACCCCTTGTCCGTAGTATCATGTTCGATTCCATGTTGAATAGGTTAGAGATCATGTTGTTGGTATGTGGTTCTGGATGACCTATGTGTAATGTTCTTGAATTATGAATGTCGATTAACCTATGAAGTTGTGATCGTATAAAGTTAAGTGTTTACAACGTGAATTAAGAACCGATCATATGTTAATTACGTCCGTAAATGTCAAAGTGTTGATGTGTGTGACGAATGTTGACTTGCTGTTTTGTAACGTCATGAAGATGCTAAAGTTATCAAATGTTAATATGATGATGTCCAATATGTCTTAAAAACGTTACCCTAAAGTCATGAACTAAGATTGGCTTAAAAGACATTTATGAAATCACATCTTGAATGAATTGACTATCTGTTGCCAATAAAATTGGCTAACACTACCTTGTCAAAACGAATGTATACTAATGATTATGAACTTATGTAAATGATTAAAGATTGGCTAAAGGTTCATACATATTCAATTCAAATATGGACATACGTAAAAATGGTTTATTCCAACAAAAATGGTTATGTAGTTTAATATCCATATCTTGAGCCAATACTAATCATATGTCAATCTTGTGTAATTAGAATATCAAATGATATTATAAGCACTTCTAAAGTAATTCAATGAATCCATAACCAAGGGCATGCCATTCATTGGTATAACCCCCAACATGCTCTAAAAGAATAAACTATGAACATATGTAACTCATTGAAAAAAGTGCTCATCGTCCAAAAATGATGAAATGAAGCTACTACACTAAAGTAAAGAAGAAACGTGAGTTATAACATAATTAAAGGGGTATAAATTAAGTAAGTGACCAGAATGGGGTGCTAAAGAAAGTAATACAAGTCTTACTTACACCTAAGTTACTATGTTAACAGAATACTGACGAATGAAGGTGTTAGAATGTGTGAGACTAGTCTCTTTAATACCTAAGGATGATATGTAAGGACAATGCACGTTCAACAATGTAAAGTAAGGATGATATGTAAGGACAATTCACATTCATCAAAGTAAAGTAAGGATGATATGTAAGGACAATTCACATTTCATCAATGTATAGTAAGGATGACAAGTCATCAAAAGAGTAAGTAAATCTCAATCTAGAAGTAAGCTTCCATAATGCTTGAGTCAACTCTAAAAGATAAAAAAGAAAATGAAAGTGAGCATAGAACTGATAGACTAGTTATGAGCATGTGCTTGCACGTGTAAGTCTCATAAGACAAGGCTACCACCGAGGTGGATAAGTAGTCTCATTACATCCCTAGTCCTCGAACTATGTCTAGCCAACATAGGAACTAGCAAGTGGTTTCCACCTAAGCGAGCTAGGCATGTTAGGTATCACCTTGGCCGGTGATTCCACCCCTTTTCGGTGTGGGGCAGACATTGGATTTCATGTTTAGCTTACATGATCTATGTCGGTTAATGCTCATGATATGTTTTTGGTTCCCTATAGCCGTGAGCCACTCCTTTTTGGTGTGGAGTGAACACTTGAGATGGATCCGCCTTATCCGGGGATCACCCCTTTTCGATGTGGTACAGACACTAGATTCCATGAGTAGCTCACATGGTCTAGATTCATTTTAACCGGTGAATCACCTTTTTTTAGTGTGGGGGAGACACTGGATTTCATGTTAATCTCGCATGATCTTATTCCTAATGATGTCACTATCAAAGTGAGAATAATGATGATGATGGAATGTATGTTCAAAGTGAGCAATGAAGAAGATCTTAAGAATGTCAAGTGCCAATATCACACTCATGAAGTTTCAGCAAATAATGGGCAAAGTCAAATAAGATTGGCTTATAATGACTTCTTATATGATGTCAATAAAGGGAGTAGAAACGTAATGTTAACTAAATACCTCATATCTTCCCTAACATGAAAGTAATGAAATAAATGGCATGACCAATAGAGAATGGCTTATGAAATGTAATGAATATGTAGTGTAAAGAATGACTCACTATAAAGTAGGGAAATCATTCCTTAGTCCTTGGATTACTTACATCGATTCATTGTGGGTATGGGACTACAATGAATCATTGCACTTGTAAGTAAAACATAGACTAGAGGAATTATTGAACTACATAACAAGAAGAAGAAAAAGATTGAAAATAAAACTAGAAGAAGAAAAAGATTGAAAATAAAACGAAGTATAGAGAGGAGAGCTCTCGGGTTGGGGGTTAGCAAAATTTCAAATCTTCGCCCGAGGGGTTCTAAAATTATGTTGATGATACTAATGTCTTGTAATCATATAGAAAATGATTTTTGTGCTTTAAATGCATTAAAATACATCATATTCATACCACAATTCACAACTAACAAATTAGCAAAGTCTAATGACTAGACTTTCCAGAAATGGCATGTTACTTAGGAACAACTTTCATTGATAATGCATAGCTTTATGTGTATGTGTACATACACCCATACTTAGTACAAGTGGTGTACCAACCCCCTACTATTTACTATTTTTATAGGTGCAGGTCAGAGGGAAGATAGACGTCACTTGCAGCGGTTTGGACATCAACGTTTTCTCCAGACCATTTGGTAGGTCCTTTTGATTTAGAGGATACTACACGCATTATTCTAAACTTATTTTTAGATATAGCTAGTGGATGTTGTCCCTAGCGTTTCTTTCGTACTTTCATTTCGAAGCTTTTGTAATAAGGTCTTGTTTGGCAACTATTTATAATATATTCATCTTCAGTTTTGAATTGATTCCTTATAATAGATGGTTGTTATCTTTATGTTGAGCTTAGTATATGATGAAAATATGTAATGACTATATGAAGTCTAAGTAAACTTCATACTTATAAAAAGTTTTAAATTTCCGTAAATTAAACTGGATGAATGTGATGAATGCAAGATGAGGCTTTTTTGCGACCTTTGAGAGGTCAACGACGCCGGTGGCGATTCAGATTCAAGAATCCGAGTCGTTACAAATATTATTTCCAAAATATGTAATAGAATTTGCCAATGACTAATTCATACAAATCTTATATGGCCAATGTAAATTATGATGTTTCCTGTAAGGCCAAATACATGTTAAAGATTGACTTGACAAGATATAACTCAATGAACTCATAACCTAGGCATGCTAATGATTGGGACAAATCCCAACATACCCTATCTAAATGAACTTGTGAACATAGTAGTACATTGAATAAGTCCTTATAACTTTCATAAAGAATGGTACAAGACTACCAAATAACATTGAACAAGATAAGGTGAGTAATGAAATAACTAAAAGCTTATGAGTTATGTAATTGACCTAGAAAGGGGGTGTTAAAGGAAGTGAGACAAGTCTCACTTGCACCTAAATAATTATGTCAAAGATACTCACATAAGAGGGTGTTAGAAATTGTGAGACAAGTCTCATTCACACCATGATGATAACGTAAGATTTAAGTTCACATTCACCAAGTATAGAAAGGGATGACAAGTCATCCATTGAGCTAAGCATACTCATACTAGAAGCAAGCTTCCACAATGTATGAGTCAACTCTAAAAGTTGTAAGTATAATAAATCTGAGCTAAGCACCGATAGACTAGAAATGAGCTTGTGCAAGCACATGTAAGCCTCATGAGATGAGACTACAACCAAGGTGGATAAGGGTATCCAAAGTCTCCTAGTCTTTGAACTATGTCGCCAGCATAGGTTACTAGCTAGTGGATCCACCTAAGAAAGCTAGGAAGTATTCAGTTTCATTTTTGCCGGTGAACCACCTCTTTTCGGTGTGGGGAAGACACTGGATTTCATGTTATCTCACATGATCTATGTCGGTTAGTGCTGAATATTTCTTTAGTAAAGTAAGAAAGTAAGAAAGAAAGAAAGAACTACGAAGATGAGGGGTGTTCGGATATGATGACCAAAGGGTTAGGTTAGACTAAGTAATGATGTAAGTCATTCTTAGTCATTGCACAGAAAGATACCAATGGAAGTCTTTAAAGAATATCCTATGTCAACCTAGCATGTTCAAAGTGAACATGAGATCAAAAAAGAAGAAATGTAAGTTCAAAGTGAACTAAGTAAGCAAAAGCATAAGTATATCAAATCATCAGTGTTTGATAAGAATGAAGTTTTAACAGTTATTGGCCTATGACAATTAAGGGAGAAAAACATAATGACTCTCAATTGGAGTATGAATATATGCCCCAGCATCTATATATTTGCAAATAATCAAAGAATGGGCATAGAAATATAGATTGGCTTATAAAGACTTAATGGCCAATTTTACAAGAATGGAAAGAATAACTTGTGAGTAAGGTAGTCAAATCGTTTCCTTAGTCTTTTGGATAACTTACTTGATTCATTGTAGATATGGGAATACAATGAATCATTTCACTCTTAAGTAAAACATAGGATCAAAGGAGATCATTGAACTACACAACAGAGAGAAGAAAAGACTCAAAAATAAACTAAGTCCGGAGAGGGAGCTCTTGGCCTAAGGGAGCAACAATATTAAATTTTGCTTGAGTTGTTCTAAAATTATGTTCATGATTCCAAGGTCTCATGTTTATATAGAAAATTAGTTGTGTGCTTTAAATGCATGAAAATATGTCATATTCATAGCATGATTCATAAATAACCAATTAGGAAAGTGAAGTGACTTTACTTTCCAGAAAAATGGTATATTGCTATAGGAAGAGCTTTCTTGATCATGCATAGTCCTTATGTGTTGATGTGCATACACCCATACTTAGTGCAAATGTGTACTAACCCATATACAATTACTATTTTTATAGGTGCAGATCCTTGAAGAAGATTTAAGATCAGTTGAAGCTATTTGGACTAGTACCTCCAGACTTTGGTAGGTCCTCTTGAGTTCGAGGATACTTACGCTTTATTCTAGCTTTAGTAGATTACATATAGCTAGTGGATGTTGTCCTAGCGTTTCCTTTCAAACATTTGTTCAAGCTTTTGTATTAAGGCCGGTTTGGCAACTATTAATGATATTATGAATTCTTCATTTCAATTGTTCAACCTGTTAGTAGATGGTCGTTTATTTTGAGTTGTTAGTATATCACTCTTATGCAAGAATTATATGAAGTCTAAGTACACTTTAGTAAATTTTAAAAGTTTTAAATTTTCCGCTAAATTTAATTGTATGGTTGTGATGAAAGCTAAGAAGAGGCTTGTCATCGACCTCTGAGAGTTTAACGACGTCGGTCTAATCTAGGGTCTATGATCCGGGTGTGACAAACTTTGTATCAGAGCATGAGGTTAAATTACCTAGGAACTAAGGCTCAAAACTTCCACGTTGCACAGTTTCTAGCTTATGGTTGTGAAGTGCACCACAACCATGAATTAGAGACTTAGTGATGTTAAGAATCTTCACTTCTTCTACTCTTTGTCGTGCTGTGTAGAGTTTTGACATTTTGTGTCATTCTAGCATCTAAGTTCCTTCTTGTGTTCGTATAGAAAAATGAACACAAGAACAAACGCATGCAGGAGAGTTGGAGAAGCAGTTGCTGGGGGAAACCAAGCTCCTCCTCAAGCCCCAGCTGTTGGAGTGCAAGTGCCTGTCAATCCAGCTGCGTTGACGGATGGAGAAGTGAGAGCAACACTGGTTCAGATGGCCCAAGCCATCACTGCTCAGGCACAGGCTATCACAGCCCAGGCCATTGGAGAGGGTGCTCCTAGGGAGAAGCCACATGCTAGCACCATGGCTAGCACACTGAGATATTTCACCAGAATGAATCCTCCAGTCTACTTCGGGTCCAGAACCAATGAGGATCCCCAGGAGTTTGTGGATGAGGTCCACAAGATTCTCTGTGCTATGGGTGTTAATGAAGAGGAGAAGGCTGAGTTGGTTGCATACCAGCTCAAGGATGTGGCTCAGGTATGGTACAAGATGTGGGTAGATGGTCGAGCACCAGGAGAAGTCCCCATCACTTGGGACGTTCTCAAGACTGCATTCCTGGAGAGGTTCTTTCCTAGAGAGCATAGAGAGGCTAAGGTTGAGGATTTCATCAACCTACGTCAGGGGGGTATGTCAGTCAAGGAATACTCCTTGAAGTTTGTTAAACTTTCCAAATATGCTTCTTCCCTGGTGTCCAGTGGCAGGGATGAGATGAGCAGGTTTGTGACTGGTGTATCAGAGGATCTGGAGGAGGAATGTCAGACAGCTATGTTGCATGATAACATGGACCTTGCTAGGTTGATGGTACATGAACAGCAGGTGGAGGAGAGTCATCGGAGGAAGAGAGGCCGAGGAGGAAAGAAGCCTAGGCCCTCGGATCAGGCTGGTTCTAGTACTGGTAGGAGTTTGCTTGGAGTCCAGGACAGGCCCAAGTTCAAGAAGGAGCACCAGCACTCAGGTAATCCTACTCCTTCCAGGAACACTAATGCCAAGAAGGGCAATGATAGAAATGCCCAGCGTGACAGAAAGTTGTGTGGTAAGTGTGGTCATTTGCATGGAGGTGAGAACATGGTAGGTTGTAATGCCTGCTATGGGTGCGGCAAGAGTGGACATATGGTCAGGGACTTCCCATATGTGAAGAATCAGGCCAAAGCAGATACTCAGCCTTGGCCTAATCCTACTGCTGCAGTCGACCCTCCAAAGAGGAACATGTTCTATGCTTTGAAAGGTACAGAGGAGCAGGAGAAGTCAGCTGATGTGGTCACAAGTACCTTGCATGTCTTTTCTTTTCTGGTGTATGCATTGTTAGATCTAGGATCCACCTTGTCTTTTGTTACTCCTTTAGTAGCTAGTAAATTTGACTTGCTTCCTGAGATCTTGCATGAACCTTTTCTAGTTAGTACTCCCATAGGAGACAGCATTAGAGCTGAAAGAGTATATAGAATTTGCCCAATAATTGTTCTTGATAGATTTACCTATGCTCACCTAATAGAATTAACCATACTTAACTTCGATATAATTTTGGGTATGGATTGCTTCCATAAATGCTATGCTACCATAGCCTATCGAAACAGAATAGTAAGGTTTTAGTTTCCTAATGAGTTAGAGCTGGAATGGGAAGGGCGTAGTTCAAATCCAATAGGCCAAATGGTTTCCCATCTTAAATACAATAAGATGTTATCTAAGGGGTATTTATACCACTTAGTCAGAGTCAATGACTTAGAACATGAAGTTCCTTTCATAGACTCTGTGTCCATAGTGAATGAGTTTCAAGATGTCTTTCCGGAGGATTTACCAGGAATCCCTCCTGAACACAAAATTGACTTTGGTGTTGACTTAGATCCCAACACCAAACCAATTTAAATTCCTCCCCATAGAATGGCTACAGCTGAACTCAAAGTGTTTAAGTTGCAGTTAAAAGATCTACTTGATAAGGGCTTCATCCAGCCGAGCATATCCACATGTGGTGCTCCAGTGTTGTTCGTTAAGAAAAGGATGGAACACTTAGAATGTGTATCGATTAGTGGCAACTCAACCAAGTCACTATAAAGAACAAACACCCTCTTCCCAGAATTGATGATCTATTTGATCAGCTTCAAGGTTCAAGTTTCTTTTCTAAAATAGATCTTCGGTCAGGGTATCACCAGCTTAGAGTGAGACAAGAGGATATTCCTATGACTACCTTCCGTACTAGGTATGGTCATTACGAGTTTCTTGTCATGTCATTTGGTCTCACTAATGCACTAGTTGCGTTTATGGACATAATGAATAGGGTCTTCCATGAATATCTTGCTTCTTTTGTCATAGTATTCATAGATCACATCCTTATATACTCTAAGACCAAATAAGAGCACGAACAACATTTGAGAATGACATTCCAAGTACTGAGGGAACATCAGTTGCATGTCAAGAAATGTGAGTTTTGGCTGAGATCAGTGACCTTCCTTGGTCATGTTGTGTCCGAACAGGGTGTAGAGGTTAATCCAAAAAAGATTGATTCAGTAAAGAACTGGCTGAGACCCCTCACTCCTACAGACATCCGGAGTTTCTTGGGTTTTGCTAATTACTATCGCAGCTTTGTTGAGGGCTTTTCCGCTATTGTTGCTCCATTGACAGCTTTAACAACAAAGAAGGCAAAGTTTGAGTGGTCTGAAACTTGTGAAAAGAGCTTCCACGAGCTCAAAGACCGACTCACTTCAGCCGCAATTCTCACATTGCCGAATAGTAGTGAAGGTTATGTGGTGTACTGTGTGCTTCCCGAATAGGTTTGGGATATGTTCTTATGATGGATGGAAAGGTGATTGCATATGCATCAAGACAGTTTAAAATCCATGAGAAGAATTACCCTACCCATGATCTTGAGTTAGATGTTGTGGTATTTGCGTTACAACTTTGGAGACATTACTTATATGGTGTACATGTCGATGTATTCACTGACCATAAAAGTCTTCAGTATGTTTTTACACAGAGAGAATTGAATATTCGCCAGAGAAGATGGCTAGAGCTGCTCAAGGATTCTGACATGAGTGTCCACTATCACCCAGGTAAGGCCAATGTAGTGGCCGATGCTTTGAGCCGATTGAGCATGGGTAGTGTGTCTCATATTGATGATGAAAAGAAGGAGCTGGTTAAAGAGATACACCAATTGGATAGGTTAGGTGTACAACTGGTACATACACCAAGTGGGGGTGTTTCAGTTCATTCCAATTCTGAATCCTCATTTGTTGTAGATGTTAAAGCTAAGCAGCATCTCAACCCAGTACTCATGGAATTTAAAGACTCAGTGATTAGTAAGCTGAATGAATCATTCTCTCTAGGGGGGATGGTGTGCTTAGATACCAGGGTAGATTGTGTGTGCCCAATATTGATAATCTAAGACCTAATATTATTGTAGAGGCTCATGGCTCCAGGTATTCCATTCATCTAGGTTCCACCAAGATGTATCATGATCTCAAGGATATATATTGGTGGGAAGGTATGAAGCGAGATACTTCTAAGTTTGTGGAGGACTGCCAGGAAACTGCATGATTCCATTTAGGTAATTGTTGATATGATGACTAAGTCTGCTCACTTCATTCCTGTGAAGTCTACTTATAGGGCCAATGATTATGCCAAGTTGTATATTGATGAGATAGTGAGGTGGCATGGGATCCCTTTATATATCATTTCGGATAGGGGAGCCCAGTTTACTTCTCGCTTTTGGAGATCTTTCCAATATAGCTTGGGTACACAGGTGAAGCTCAGTACTGCTTTTCATCCTCAGACGGATAGACAGCAGAGTGTACCATTCAGACCCTTGAAGACATGCTGAGATCATGTGTTATTGACTTCAAGGGGAGTTGGGATGATCACTTGCCACTGATTGAGTTCTCTTATAATAATAGCTACCATTCCAGTATTGGGATGGCACATTTTGAAGCACTGTATGGCAAAAGATGTAGGCTCCCAGTTGGGTGGTTTGAGGTAGAAGACTTTTCCATCCTTGGCCCTGAGATCATAAATGAGGCTATGGAAAAGGTGAGAATGATCAGGGATAGATTGGCTAATGCTTACAGTCGTCAAAAATCTTATGCTGATAACAAGAAGAGGGCTCTTGAATTCGAGGTAGGTGATCAAGTCTACTTGAAGATATCACCCATGAAAGGGGTGATGAGGTTTGGTAAGAAAGGGAAATTGAGTCCGAGGTATATAGCTCCTTATGAGGTCTTACAGTGAGTAGGGAATGTTGCCTATCAACTGAAGTTACCAAATGACTTGGCTTCTGTTCATCCAGTGTTTTATGTTTCGATGCTTAAAAAGTGTCTAGGTGATCCAGCATCCATCCTGCCTGTTGAGGGGTTAGGAGTCAATGAGAACCTTTCTTATGAAGAGGTTACAGTTAAACTTTTAGATTGCCAAGTATAGCAGCTGAGGAACAAGGAGGTTGCCACCGTAAAGGTGTTATGGAGGAACCACCTTGTTGAGGGAGCAACATGGGCGGCCGAGGCCGACATGAGATCCCGTTACCCTGACTTTTTCAGTTCTTGAGGTTAGATATACTCTCCCTACGTCTGATTTTGTTTATGAAACTCTAAATTTTAGTGTATTAGTCGGTTTTGGTGTTTTAAGTCCATAACTGTGTGTTTTATACTCGCACTATATGAGTTAATATGAGTTCATGCTTGCATTCATGTTACTGTTTTTGTATAGTGTTGACATGATTTTTCGGTCGCATGAGTTGTGATGTGCATTGAGTTAAAGTGAGATTGAGAAGGAATTTCCTCAATCTCAGAAATGAAGCTTCAGATAAGCTTTGAGTGATCTGCATCATCCAGAGTAAGTTGTGAATCAGATATTCACAAAGAGTAAAGTTTCAAGTATGGTGATGTGTTTTTTTCAAAAATACCCTCTTTGATTCAAAATTCTCACATCCGGGGAGCACCCCCTAGAAGTAACATGGCGTACTTGACCTCTCGGAGCTCTTATACAAGCCCATAGTTATCATTCATCGCATTGGTATAGTAAATTTAGCGGAATATTTAAAACTTTTCATAGCACATCATATGCTAGAAACTTCAACTCATATATATATATCAAAAACATAAGTCATAATACATTTATAGACCTTAAGTCTCTTTGCCATCTTAGATTCAATAACTTTAGAGTACATTAGGGACACGGACCATAAGACCCATTACATAACTATACAATATTTAAAGACTTTACATTAAAGACATAAGTAGGACATCCTTGAACTTTAAGGATTCCTTTCATTGAGCTTGGGAAACATCTATCAAGCTCTTCACCATTCAAGGCATCCTTTAAGCATGCATAACCTACACATTGTGTAAAAAGTAGAGAAGAATGGAGTTAGCACAAGAATGTACTAAGTATGTCAACCATGCAAAAACATGCATTTAAAAGGGACATTTTCTTGAAATCATACTTCATGCCTTTTTCAGTAAATCTCCATAAAACCTTTAACCAATAACATTTATATCATTCACATACACCATATAAACATATTCAAAGGCAAACATCACATAAGATCACATTTAGAATTTATTGCATCCTTAAGGCACACTACAGTAAGCCCTTTTTCCCTTTACAGTGAACCATCTTCTCTTTTGTTCATTAACTTCCCAAGTAACCCTTTAGTAATACTTGGTGCAATGCATCACCTTAAGGACACAATCAGACGTATATATCATCTACACAAGACAACACATACCATCATAGAAGTATAGTACAACATAGACATAGTTAAGTCAAGACTATAAGGACATTATAGTGAAATCCTAGTCATTATGCACATATACTTATTTTACTTTACATAGAACCTTATAAGACCTAAATCATTCCCCCAAATCTAAGTCTACTAGTGCAATGTACATGTAAGGCCCCATAAGCTCACACATACATAGTAAACCTATCATGAGGCCACAAGCCTTTATATCCAAGTCATACATCAATATAGTAAGAGAAGACAACTTCATTTATGTCAAGCAAGACCTTCATCATATAGTCAATAAGATCAGCATCATGCATATAAGGATAATATCACATCATATAGACTCATACCATGCACATCTTCATGACAAGTAGATAATTACTACCATACCATGCATAAAGACATATTCATAACCATACAGCTTAGAACACCTTCCTAGAAATTCCTAAGGAGCTACTTGTGAAATGTCTAGATGGGATCATTTCTTCCGCCTATCCTAAGTAACCTCCCTTAAGTCATTCTAGTTAGGGTCCTAACCATTTATTTCCATTGTCCATTTTACTTTAGGGAAACTATAGCCTTAACCGACACTAAGACCATGGGTGCTAAACATGGAATTTGGTGTTGTAGAGCCTTACACCAATGGAAGGTGTTCCTACCTAGCCAAGGTAAAACATTAACATATATCCTAGCATCCTAAGTGAATTCACTTTGCTAGATCCTATGTGGCAAGAATAGTTTATGGAACTTGGGGCAATCATACAAATATCAACTCTACACCCTTTGTTGGGTCATGAGGCTATCCATCCCGTGAGAATCGTAGTGAACCCTACCTCCCCTATTTGGGAAAGTGTCACTACCTCACATGAGGACCGTAGTGAACCCTACCTTACCTATGTTGGAAAGTGTCACCCCCTCATCTAAAAGTTCACTCAGTGCTAGGCTAACTTCCCTTTTATTGAAAAAGCGTTTATTATCATTTATTTGTAAAACATAGGCTTAGGAGAGTCATACCCTCATATGCTTAACTCATAGGTCATAGATGAGAGTTCATCAACCTATTTCATGTGAGAGATGCTTTCACATGAACATAGCATATGCATTAGCACTATCTAGTTAAGGATACACTTGAGCACATCTTTCAAGGTTCCAGTACTTAATAGAACATCATTCATGTGTGTGTATATACATATATGTGAGAAACCTTTCACATAACACATTAAGACCACACATGACCATACATTCATATTCCTACACATAGAAACCAAACCTAGGAACTATCCTATCAAAGTATACATGTGTAATGCATAGACAAGGTCCCATACCATTGCCCATACTAGTACACCTATCAAGTCATCCTAGTAAGGAAATACATAACATATTCACGTAAACAACAGTAGATATAGTCATTAAGAAGCCAATGTTACAGTCAATTATGTAAAACTAAGCTAAACATGTTCAAATATTCATACATTGATCCTCATGGATCCATTACATACAATTCAACATTAATTCACAAAAGCAACAGTAGATATAGGTGATTCAACGTAAGAACATCACAATTCAATCGATAACAAGTCATGATCACAATGCCCATGCAAGGGATAAATTGTTTTAAGGAAGGAGCATGGGTTCATCATGCAATTGGAGTAAAATCATATTCAAACCACTGTATTAACTTCGATTCATCATGATTTAATCATTCAAAATGTTTTTAGAAAAAACCCATGGATAGATTGAAGAAGAAGAACTTGATCATAAATTTTCTTTGAAAACATTGAGAAGACCTCTCCAAGTGAAAGGTTACTTAGAGATAAAGGATCACCATACCTTTATCTACATGAAGACCTCTAAAACTTGGTGAAGAACCCATGAGAATCCAATCTACAAGCTGTTCTTGAGCTTCAACAACAACGGAGGTTCTAGAGAGAATACTTTTGGAGGGAAAGGTTCAATTTGTGTGAGTTGGTTTGGGAATGGGTTGATCACGTTTTTGATCACTTAAATACACCCAAAAATAACCAAATAAATCCTGTGGTGTCAGGTTAGCACGTGGGGTGAATTTCCCATTCACCACTTTAATTAAAACAGACGCAGCTGCAACTTACAGGTCACCATTAATAGAGGCACCTACGGGGCGTTGGTCAGTCAACGGACCGTGCCTAGGGATCCGTCGATTGGTACTTAGCCAAATATTGGCTTGAGACCTTCCCAAGGCAAGTGCAAGTCGACTATACCTGACGAATGGGCCGTTGGTTGACCAATTGGCCGTCGTTTGGTCCGTCGATGGACACTGCCAAGGCAGTGTCTCGACCTGCCTTTGGTCCTTCTTGTGGTCCCTATTGCAGGGACCTTTAGAGGTCGTACCCGGATGCTTCCAATGTAAATACAACCCTTAACAAGTTGTAGACATTCCACAAAAGTTTTACCCAAAACAACCACCTGTAACTCGTCCAAATAGGCCAAGCCCCATCAAGACACACGTTGAACGTCTTAAGGCTATCTTTTGAACGCCTTGGACGTTTTTGGTCGTTTGACCTCCAAACTTCACGAAACTTAATATAATACCATTTTACATCATTATAAACCATTTAAAGACTTCATAAGCTCATGAATCACACATAATCACATAGAACCACATACGAGGCATTTAGGTGACTTAGTCGCCGAACATTTCAGTCGACCCTTGACGTTTGACTTTCAAATCACCTCAAACTTTACACACTGACTCTAAACCATATTATAAGTAATTTTAGGACCTTATAAAAGTAATACAAACATTTTAGGCTCTAGACACCCTATCTCATTTTGGGGTCTTACAATATCCTCCACTTGGAAACATTCGTCCTCGAATGACACTTAGAACACTTTAACCACAACAAGGACTTCAAAGCATCATAGAGCAGTTCATCATATTCATAACATCATCACATAGAAATTAATGCACCAAGATTAAAAGGAACACCACTTCACACCTTTTAGCACTCAATGCACACAAGCAAATAAAACTTCAATTCACTCACCCCTTAATGCATTAATCAAAGAGGCTTTTATCATGTTCATAGGAGGAAAATCCTTCTCCTAATCATAACATGTTCATACTTCTATTAAGAGTTCATCATGAATGGCCACACATAGGCAGATTATAACAATACCCCAAAACCATTTAAGCACTCATACTTCAATGCACATAGACTTAAGTAAGATAGGTTGACAATTGATTCTCACAAGTTAGACCTAGTGCTATGAGGGTCATACTCAACCATACCATGCTTAGTTGTGTCCATGGAGGAATGTCCATCTCCTCAACACACTTACATGTATCATTAGCTCACACCCAAGAAAATGCACAAAGTCCATCTTTACGGTAATATGAGAAATTCTCACTTTCAAACCAAGACATGATCATGTTTTCTTCCTAGTGAAGTCCAAATGGTAAATCACACCAAGCACATCACAACAAATAGGAAGCTATTTGACAAAATGTCAAATTTTAACATGGTACTCACCTTCACAGTAAGCATTGTTTAGGAACAACAATACAATTTATAGGCACATACATGAATACTAAGCTAAACATGCTATCACTTTTCAAGAGTGAGCCTACAATCATGTTTTCCAAACCATACAAGTCACATAATTTCAAGAGACTCCACATATTTCATTTTAAAGAGACTCAATTTTTCATTAAAAGGCTAAACCTTACATATACCAAGTGACTAAAACCAAGTTTCCTACTTTATCTCATGAAGTCAAGTGTACCATTAGCATGTTAGGATGTACAATACTCATGAGAAAACATATATTTAATCAAATTTTTATTCATGCACCCTAGAATCTTAGAAATATCCTTAAGGTAATGTCAATCAATACATACTAAACATATAAGGTTCATGCAACTCATACTTTATGCAAGACTATATTCATGAACAAGCTTACTAAGAATTCATTAGTTTCAAGTTCAAGCTATAATAGAAGGTCAATGGTAGAAACTATCTACAACCTTACCATTTCATCACCATCCCCCACTTAGGGTAAACCCAATTAAGAGCAACTTAACCCAACTTAAGAGGATTTAACTTAACAACCTTCATTTCTCATCACTTAAAAGGGATTACAACTTTAGAAGGATATACAGTAAGTTAACATAGGAACACCAAGGTACTCTAAGCCTTATTATTTTAGGCAAATCATCTTCAATTCTAGGGAAACATCAATTCAACAATCATCAAGGGACTCACAACACAATAAGAAGTTAGAAACAAATCTACGACTCATCATGCCATAAGACTCTCTTTCTTCATTCCAAATAGCAAATCTCCTTTTTACATTCATTATCAGGTTCATATACATCAATTTTTATACATATTCCAACAACATCAAATCAAAGAACAATTTAGTTGATTCTCCAAAAATGTTACAGTAAGCTGCCTAGCTTTATAGTGAGCATGCTTCCAAATTCCAAAAATGAAACATTTAGGCAATTGATGGAAAGAAGCATGTCAATATGATATACAAAACCTGCACCAAGACAAGCATATTATCATAACACCTAGGATCAAGTCTATACAAAGAAATTCAATCCATACTAGGAAACTTATCAAGGACCACATGTATCCAAAAGAAAACATTGAACACCTTAAATTTCATATTCTTAGGGTAGCATGCTTTCATAGATGGTCACTAAGCATTTCAAGCTCAAATCATAACATAAGGCTACCATCATGCAACACAATATAGTAACACATTATTTCAAAAGAAACTCATGTCAACCATAATAACTTCTAATCATGCTTTAACTATATCATGCCATGCATTCCTCAACATAACATGCTATTTCACTTAAGTCTCATACATAGCCATAATTGGCATCATATCATCAAAACATTTCAAAAATTCACCTTCACACATACTCATTCAACCATAAAACCAAGATAAGCATTAACTCACCTTTTTCTCCCTCAAGCATAGAGAACAATCTCATCCAAGCAATCACATCTAAAAGACCACCGGACAAGAAAACATAAGAGAGAGACCTTATAGAGTTAAGTTCTATGGCACGACATTAGAATGATGAAGAAGGGAAACACTATCGTCCTATAGCCTCTCGTACCATTTGATGTGTCGCGACTCACCACCAATGCTACGAGACTCTACTAGACGTGGCAATATGAGACTCTTAGAACCTAAGACCACTTTATAAACCTCATGCTCTGATACTACGTTTGTCACATCCGGGGAGCACCCCCTAGAAGTAACATGGCGTACTTGACCTCTCGGAGGTCTTATACGAGCCCATAGTTATCATTCATTGCATTGGCATAGTAAATTTAGCAGAAATTTTAAAACTTTTCATAGCACATCATATGGTAGAAACTTCAACTCATATATATATCAAAAACATAAGCCATAATACATTTATAGACCTTAAGTCTCTTTGCCATCTTAGACTCAATAACTTTAGAGTACATTAGGGACACGGGCCATAAGACACATTACATAACTATACAATATTTAAAGACTTTACATTAAAGACATAAGTAGGACATCCTTGAACTTTAAGGATTCCTTTCATTGAGCTTGGGAAACATCTATCAATCTCTTCACCATTCAAGACATCCTTTAAGCATCCATAACCTACACTTTGTGTAAAAAGTAGAGAAGAATGTAGTTAGCACAAGAATGTACTAAGTATGGCAACCATGCAAAAACATGCATTTAAAAGGGACATTTTCTTGAAATCATACTTCATGCCTTTTTGAGTAGATCTCCATAAAACCTTTAACCAATAACATTTATATCACTCACATACACCATATAAACATATTCAAAGGCCAAACATCACATAAGATCACATTTAGAATTTATTGCATCCTTAAGGTACATTACAGTAATCCCTTTTTCCCTTAACAGTGAACCATCTTCTCTTTTGTTCATTAACTTTCCAAGTAACCCTTTAGTGATACTTGGTGCAATGCATCACCTTAAGGCCACAAGGAAACGTACATATCATCTACAAAACACAACACATACCATCATAGAAGTATAGTACAATATAGACATAGTTAAATCAAGACTATAAGGACATTACAGTGAACTCCTAGTCATTATGCACATATACTTATTTTACTTTACATAGAACCTTATAAGACCTAAATCATGCCCCCAAATCTAATTCTACTAATGCAATGTACATGTAAGGCCCCATAACCTCACACATACTTAGTAAACCTATCATGAGGCCACAAGCCTTTACATCCAAGTCACACATCAATATAGTAAGAGAAGACAACTTCATTTATTTCAAGCATCATATAGTCAATAAGATCAACATCATGCATATAAGGATAAGATCACATCATCTAGACTCATACCATGCACATCTTCATGACATGTAGACAATTACTACCATACAATGCATAAAGACATATTCATAACCATACACCTTAGAACACCTTCCTAGAACTTCCCAAGGAGCTACTTGTGACATGTCTAGATGGGTTCATTACTTCCACCTATCCTAAATAACCTTCCTTAAGTCATTCTAGTTAGGGTCCTAACCATTTACTTCCATTGTCCATTTTACTTTAGGGAAACTATAGACTTAAGTGACACTAAGACCATGGGTGCTAAACATGGAATTTCGTGCTGTAGAGTCTTACACCAATGGAAGGTGTTCCTACCTAGCCAAGGTAGAACATTAACATATATCCTAGCATACTAAGTGAATTCACTTTGCTAGATCCTATGTGGCAAGCATAGTTTATGGAACTTGGGGCAATCATGGAAATATCAACTCTACACCCTTTGTTGGGTCATGAGGCTATCCATCCCGTGAGAACCGTAGTGAACCCTACCTCCCCTATTTGGTAAAGTGTCACTCCCTCACATGAGGACCGTAGTGAACCCTACCTTCCCTATGCTGGAAAGTGTCACCCCCTCATCTACAAGTTCACTCGGTGCTAGGCTAACTTCCTTTTTATTGAGAAAGCCTTTATTATCATTTATTTGTAAAACATAGGCTTAGGAGAGTCATACCCTCATATGCTTAACTCATAGGTCATAGATGAGAGTTCATCAACCTATTTCATGTGAGAGATCCTTTCACATGAACATAGCATATGCATTAGCACTATCTAGTTAAGGATACACTTGAGCATATCTTTCAAGGTTCCAGTACTTACTAGAACATCATTCATGTGTGTGTGTATACATATATGTGAGAAAACTTTCACATAACACATTAAGACCACACATGACCATACATTCATATTCATACACATAGAAACCAAACCTAGGAACTATCCTATCAAGGTACACATGTGTAATGCATAGACAAGGTCCCATACCATTGCCCATACTAGTACACGTATCAAGTCATCCTAGTAAGGAAATACATAACATACTTTCATAAACATCACCTAATCATGCATAGTAGTAGACACTAGTGAATATGAGAACTACCTTTCATTTAGACACCATGACTTATACTACTTGTAACATGCATGTAAAGTGAGTGTGTGTGTACATTGGTCAACATGATCAACTAATGGATATCAACAAAAACATTGAGGCAGCCACCCTCTTAGACCATAATACTCTTTCAAGCAAAAATAACACAACACAATAGCATAGGAGACAAGTAAACTTCATATTACACTTAAAACTCCTAACTTGTACTATTCATGCATTCACATAGGGATACATAGGTAAGGGATTATTAACCATTTTAACACATCAATGGCAGCACCTATACTTTACCCTAACATGGATATACACATGCTTATACAATAGCCATAAAACCTAGATCACAACTAGAATAGGAAAGTAGGCATAAACTTCTCGTAGTATCATCATAAGCACATATTCATATGATTATCAATTTGCCTTCAAGGCCATGGTCAACACATATATAATGACAATAATGTGAACACCGCCACCATAAGTGGACCATACCACACACTACCATACAAGGCTTCATCAACATTACTTATAAAGAAAGTAGAAGAGATAAGCATTCTTACCAATTTCTTACCCTTTGGTCATCATTGTACAATACACCTTGTTTATCAACAATTCATATGTAGGCTGTATCTAAATATACTTTAAGCATAGAAGAAACCATGTACAAGTCACTACAAGATCATGATACAACTAGCGCAAAACATTACCATTGTTCTAGAGAATAGATAGGCATAGATCATCAATCAATTTCCCTAGTCTTGCTCATAAATAACCATGTATAAAGAATATACATTTAGGGCAGTAGCTAAATAGATATAAATC
This sequence comes from Solanum sitiens, assembly GCA_016801875.1. Taxonomy (NCBI): domain Eukaryota; kingdom Viridiplantae; phylum Streptophyta; class Magnoliopsida; order Solanales; family Solanaceae; genus Solanum; species Solanum sitiens. The sequence goes on along the minus strand of JABWTJ010000640.1, from coordinate 120,772 downwards.
AAATCTAAAATCATGCTTCATCTACCCTAGAATTAAGATCGCATAATGTTCATTACAACATTCAAATTGTAGTCTAGAAGAACCTAGATCAATTCATGCCAAGATTCCTTTTCTTTGATCATCAAGAATTCATACCCACAATCCATTAATATCATCAATATAAGGCAGTAGTTAAAGACAATATAACCTACACGAAATCCTACTACAATTGCCATAAGACTAGATCACAGTGAACATTCTACTTTAGACATCAATGGAAAAGAGAGAAGAATCATAGGCTAATCGACATTGATCAACATAAATCACTTATTTATAATTCATAAATAATATCCAATTAAGAGAGTAGACACAACCATCCCTACACAATCGAATTCCACATTAGATCATTAAGAAGCCAATGTTACAGTGAATTATGTAAAACTAAGCTAAACATGTTCAAATCTTCATACATTGATTCTCATGGATCCATTACATACAATTCAACACTAATTCACAAAAGCAACAGTAGATATAGGTTATTCAACGTAAGAACATCAAAATTCAATCGATAACAAGTCATGATCACAATGCCCATGCAAGGGCTAAATCGATTTAAGGAAGGAGCATGGGTTCATCATGAAATTGGAGTAAAATAACATTCAAACCACTGTATTAACTTTGATTCATCATGATTTAATCATTCAAAATGTTTTTAGAAAAAACCCATGGATAGATTGAAGAAGAAGAACTTTGATCATAAATTTTCTTTGAAAACATTGAGAAGAACTCTCCAAGTGAAAGGTTACTTAGAGATGAAGGATCACCATATATTTATATACATGAAGACCTCTAAAACTTGGTGAAGAACCCATGAGAATCCAATCTACAAGCATTTCTTGAGCTTCAACAACAATGGAGGTTCTAGAGAGAATATTTTTGGAGGGAAAGGTTCAATTTGTCTGAGTTGGTTTCGTAATGGGTCGATCACGTTTTTGATCACTTAAATACACCAACAAATAACCAAATAAATCATGTGGGGTCAGTTTAGCACGTGGGGTGAATTTCCGATTCACCCCTTTAATTAAAACAGACGCAGCTGCAAGTTACAGGCCACCATCGACGGAGGCACCTACGGGGCGTTGGTCAGTCAACGGACCGTACCTAGGGCTCTTTCGATTGGTTATTATCCAAATATTGGCTTGACACCTGCCCAAGGCAAGTTCCAGTCGACGAAACCTGACCAACGGGCCGTTGGTTGACCAACTGGCCGTTGTTTGGTCCGTCGATGGACACTGCCAAGGCAGTGTCTCGACCAGCCTTGGGTCCTTCTTGTGGGCCCTTTAGAGGTCGTACCCTGATGTTTCCAATGTAAATACACCCCTTAACAAGTTGTAGACATTTCACAAAAGTTTTACCCAAAACAACCACCTGTAACTCGTCCAAACAGGCCAAGACCCATCAAGACACACGTTGAACGTCTTAAGGGCTATCTTTCGAACGCCTTGGACGTTCTTGGTCGTTTGACCTCCAAAATTCACGAAACTTAATATACTATAATTTTACATCATTATAAGAAATTTTAAGACTTCATAGGATCATGCATCACACATAATCACATAGAACCACATACGAGGTATTTAGGTGACTTAGTCGCCGAACGTTTCGGTCGACCCTTGATGTTTGACTTCCAAATCACCTCAAACTTTACACACTTCCTCTAAACCATATTATAAGTCATTTTAGGACCTTATAACATTAATACGAATATGTTAGTCTCTAGACACCCTATCTCATTTTGGGGTCTTACAAAAATGATGTGTAGTGTCATTCGGGGACGAATATTTCTAAGGGAGGGATAATGTAACATTCCAGAAAATGTACTTCTCTAGTTAAGAGTCTATTAGGTATTAAGAATATGTATTGGGGTACATAGGCATCCCAATGCCTAATATTGAGTAATATTGGGCATGTTAGAGAATATTTGTTTTAGGGTGTTAGCCAATTTGTATGTATTAACAAGTAACTTAAACCAAGCCTTTTTAGGAATTGTACCTGCAATGAAGACCCTAAGCTAAAAAGTTTGTTTTAATCGCTTACACACATTAGGTACGAGGCATCCAAGTGTCAAGCCTAGGTACCATAGCACATGATCATTTAAAATGATCATGTAGATTAAGCAGTGCCCAAGGACATAGTGAGGATCCTTGGGACAAGAAGTGAACTTTCCAAGTGCAACTACAGAGTGCATGGTTATGAAAGTGCACGGCAACACATGTGCTACCGACCGAGAGACGAAGACCAATTGTTTCGGTTAGGGCGGTTAGGGGGCCAGAACGCGTTGGGTCAAGCCACGTGGGGCCGAGCTTCCTAACCAATCCTCAGCTCTAACTAACTTACCTAACTAGCTAACTAACCTAGAACTAACTAAAATGAACTAACTAGTGTGCCCAAAATCCTTAGACATAATCGAGTGACACTAGCCGATTAACTAACTAAAGAAACATCGTAGTACCTAACCTAGAATGGTCAAAGGGTTTGGTTATGGTCCTAGTGACTTAGGGGTACTTTAGTAATTACCTTAGGGCACTTAATTAATTAAATTATCAACTCAATGAATTAATTTAATTTCATGGTCAAACCCGAGACCTTAGCAAATTTTCAGAATTTGGCTAAGTCTAATGCTCTCCTATTTTTAGTCAATTTAGGAGGGGCGTTTTGGTAATTATCTAATTGATTTATTTAATTAAGTTAATTAACCTAAGTTGAATTAGTCAATATTCAGTTCCTAAGATTTAGACTCACGTTTATCCAGTATAAACCCTCGACTAAAAAACAGTGAGCAAACGTTAGAAAAACAGAAAAATACTCTCGGTTCTCCTTAGGCGATTTCAAGGCAATTCTTCAAGATTTTCGTGCAAAGTACAGGGTGATCTTCGTAGATTCAGTTGTATAGTAAGGTATGGGTTTTCTCTCTTGGATTCCTTTCCCAGGAGGCTTTTCAAACGTTTTGAATTCAAAAAAAATGAAACTAGGGTTATTCCCCATGAAATTGTTGAATGTTCATCTCCCTAGTTCTCCCTATTTCTGATTCTAGTAGTATGTATAATGCAAATCTCGAGCATGTTGTTAGTATGTGGTGCTAACTGATCATTATTTGTAGCTTTATGTGATTTGATAATATCAAATGAAACCTATAGGTTAGATCCGTATGATTAGAGTATTATTTAAATGAGATAAGGAATGTTGTAACGCCTAATTGTGTTCGAGAAGATGAAATTGTTATAAGTCATTTATGAAATTCAGTTTACTGTTGAAAGGAATGAAGGTTTCGATTACTGTGTGTGTTTACAGAAGATATGTTTGTAAGTGTTTGGAATGCAATGTTTCCAAGAAGAAATACGAATGAGAATCAAAGCTAGATAATGAATCTTCAATGCCAAATCAACTTTATAACTTGGCCAAACTAAGCACTGAATTGTTCTTATAGGCTAATGAAAGGTTAAAAGTTGGCTTCCTTAAAATTATGAGATTACTATAGTATATACATGAAGTTAATTGACTTGGCTAATGATAATATGTAATAAAATTGGCCAATGACTAAGTCATACCAATCTTATATGGCCAATGTAAATTATGATGTTTCTTGTAAGGCCAAATACATGTTAAAGATTGACTTGACAAGATGTACCTCAATGAACTCATAACCTAGGGTATGCCAATGATTGGGACAAGTCCCAACATACCCTATCTAAATGAACATGTGAACATAGTATCACATTGAATAAGTCCTTATAACTTTCATAAAGAATGGTACAAGACTACCAAATAACATTGAACAAGATAAGGTGAATAATGAAATAACTAAAAGCTTATGAGTTATGTAATTGACCAAGAAAGGGGGTGTTAAAGGAAGTGATACAAGTCTCACTTGCACCTAAACAATTATGTCAAAGATACTCACATAAGAGGGTGTTAGAAATCGTGAGAGAAGTCTCATTCACACCATGATGATAATGTAAGATTTAAGTTCACATTCATAAAGTATAGAAAGGGATGACAAGTCATCCATTGAGCTAAGCATACCTTATACTAGAAGCAAGCTTCCACAATGTATGAGTCAACTCTAAAAGTTGTAAAGTATAATAAATCTGAGCTAAGCACCGATAGACTAGCAATGAGCTTGTGCAAGCACATGCAAGCCTCATGATATGAGACTACCACCAAGGTGGATAAGGGTCTCCAAAGTCTCCTAGTCTTTGAACTATGTCGCCAGCATAGGTTACTAGCTAGTGGGTCCACCTAAGAAAGCTAGGAAGTGTTCAGTTTCACTTTGGCTGGTGAACCACCTCTTTTCGGTGTGGGAAAGACACTGGATTTCATGTTAGCTCACATGATCTATGTAGGTTAATGCTAAAGATTTCTTTAAGAAAGTAAGAAATAAAGAAATAAAGAACTAGGAAGATGAGGGGTGTTCGAATAAGATGATCAAAGGGTGACGTTAGACTAAGTAATGATGTAAGTCATTCCTAATCGTTGCACAGGAAGATACCAATGGAAGTCTTAAATGTCAACCTAGCATGTTCAAAGTGAACATGATATCAAAGAAGAAGAAATGTAAGTTCAAAGTGAACTAAGTAAGCAAAAGCATAAGTATATGAAATCATTAGTGTTTGATAAGAATGAAGTTTTAGCCAATAAAGGGAGCAAAACATAATGATTCTCAACTGGAGTATGAATATATGCCCCAGCATCTATATATTATGCAAATAATCAAAGAATGGGCATAGCAATAAAGATTAGCTTATAAAGACTTCATGCCCAATTTAACAAGAATGAAAAGAATAACTTGTGAGTAGGGTAGTCAAATTGTTTTCTTAGTCTTTTGGATTATTCATTGTAGGTATGAGACTACAATGAATCATTGCACTCATAAGTAAAACATAGAATCAAAGGAGATCATTGAACTACATAACAAAAAGAAGAAAAGACTGAAACATAAACTAAGTCCGGGAGAGAGAGCTCTCGGCCTAAGGGAGCAAAAATATTAAATTTTTCTTGAGTTGTTCTAAAATTATGTTCATGATTCCAAGGTCTCATGTTCATATAGAAAATGAGTTGTGTGCTTTAAATGAATTAAAATATGTCATATTCATAGCATGATTCATAAATAACCAATTAGGAAAGTGAACTGACTTCACTTTCCACAAAAATGGCATGTTGCTATAGGAAGAGCTTTCCTTGATCATGGATAGTCCTTATGTGTTGATGTGCATACACCCATACTTAGTACAAGTGTGTACTAACCCATATACAATTACTATTTTTATAGGTGCAGATCCTTGAAGAAGATTGAAGATCAGTTGAAGTTGTTTGGACTAGTACCTCAAGACTTTGGTAGGTCCTCTTGAGTTCGAGGATGCCTACGCTTTATCTGGCTTTAGTAGATTAAATATAGCTAGTGGATGTTGTCCCTAGCGTTTACTTTCAACCATTAGTTCAATCTTTTGTATTTAAGGCCGGTTTGGCAACTATTAATGATATTATGAATTCTTCATTTCAATTGCTCAATCTGTTAATAGATGGTCGTTTATTTTGAGCTGTTAATATATCACTCTTATGCAAGAATTATATGAAGTCTAAGTACACTTCAGTAAATTTTAAAGGTTTTAAATTTTCCGTTAAATTTAACTGTATGATTGTGATGAAAGCTAAGAAGAGGCTTATCTGCGACCTATGAGAGTTTAACGATGCCGGTCTCATCTAGGGTCTAGGACCCGGGTGTGACATCATGGACTTGAAGGCAATTATATTATGAATATGTGGTTATAATGATCAACCTATGTGAAGCCTATACTTAGTTTCCTATTCTAGCTATGATCTAGGTTATATTGCTAATCTTATGAGCATATGAATGGCTATGTTAGAGTTATGTATATGTGCTGCCTATGATGAGGTCTTATAATGTTCTATGTGAAGTAAAGTTAATATAGGTGCATAATGACTAGAGCTTACTGTAATTATATTGTAAATCTTGAATAAACAAGTCTTATGCTATGTTATCCATTCTATGATGTTATGTGATGTATTATTCACTAGGATGACTTGATAGGTGTACTAGTATGGGCAAGGGTATGGGACCTTGTCTATGCATTGCACATGTGTGCCTTGATAGGATAGTTCCTAGGTGTGTGATCTATGTATAAGAATATGAATGCATGAGTATGTTATGCACAAGTCGTATATGCTATAACATGAAGTATATGGTATGATGAAGTATGATTATACCTAGTGCCTAAATGTGTTTATATGAAAGGATTGCTCATATAGGTACACTTGTACACTTATGCATGAATGTAATGAAGTATGAATATGTGTGGCCGTAATGTGTTATGTGAAAGGATTTCTCACATATATGTATACACACACATGTATAATTATCTAGTCAATAGAGGGGCACTTGAAAGGTATTCTCAAGAGTACCCTAAACTAGATAGGTGTTTGATTATGCTATGTCCATGTGAAAGGGTTTCTGACATAATATAGGTTGATGAACTCTCATCTATGACCTATGAGCTAAGCATATGAGGAGTCAATCTCCTAAAGCCTAATGTATTATAAAGTAATGTAATAAAGGCTTTCAATAAAGGGAAATTATCTTAGCACCGAATGAACTTGAAGATGAGGGGTGTCCCTTCCCATTGTAGGAACGTAGGTCACCATACTCTCACGAGGTGGATAACTATAATTCCTCAATAGGCATAAAAAGGGTTTCCATAAGTGGATAAATATAATGCCCCATTTGTCATAAACAGTGTTTCCACATGTACCTCCATGTTCCATAAACTATGCTTGCCACATAGAATCTAGTAAGTGATTTCACTTAGTATGTTAGCATGTGCTAATGTTATACCTTATCTAGGTAAGAACACCTTCTTTGGTGTAAGGCTCTGCAACACCAAATTCCATGTTTAGCACCCATGGTCGTAGTGTCGGTTAAGGCTATAGTTTCCCTAAAGTAAAATAGACAATGGAAGTAAATGACTAGGACCCTAACTTGGATAACCTAAGGGTAGTTGCTTAGTGTAGGTGGGGGTATGGTACTTCACATATGCATTGCACAAGTAGCTCTTGAGGGGAGTTCTAGAAAGGTGTTCTAATGTATATGTATATGTTTTTGTTCCGTATGCATGACATTGTAATATTGTCTACTTGTTGTGATGATATGTATAGTATGAGTTCAAATGGATCTATACGAAGTGGTCTTATCCTTATGTGCATAATGTTGGTCTTATTGACTATATGATTGAAGGTCCTACATGATATGCATGTAGTTCACTATGGTATTATGATTGGTATATGAAATGAATGTTATGATGCTTGTGGTCTTATGATAGGTTTACTAAGTATGTGTGAGGTTATGGGGCTTCACATGTACATTACACTAGTAAACTTAGATTAGGTTTGTGAGTAAAGTCTTATGTTAAGTGTAATGTGAATTATGTGCCTTGTTATATGAAATGGTCGTATGGTTGTATGTGTTGAGTGAAACGTTGTAGGAATGAGTCCTTTGTGGTCTTAAGGTGATGCTTGAGTATGGATAGTGTTATGGGATATTATTTATGCATTCCACCAAGTATCCCTAGAGGATTACTTGGGAAATTCAAGAAGTTAGAATAAGAAGAAGCTCACTGTAAATAGAAAAGAGTTCAAATGTAAAGAAGGAAAGTGTTTAGTGTAATATGACTCTAAAATGCCTTAAATGCAATATATGATTTATATGATTGATGGCCATTGAATATGCCTATGTGAAGTATGTGAATTTTATAAATTCTATTTTATCAAAGTTTTATAAAGATTTCACAAAAAGACATGAGGCATGATTTCAAGTAAAATGTCCCTTTTAAATGCATGTTTTTGCATGATTGTCATACTTAGTGCATTCTCATACTAAATCAATACTTCTCTACCTTTTTACACAAAGTGTAGGTTATGGATGCTTAAAGGATGTCTTTAATGGTGAGGAGCTTGATATGTGATTCCCAAGCTCAAGGAAAGGAATCCTTAAGTTCAAGGATTTCCTAATGTCTACTTTACTATAAAGTCTTTTATTATTGTACTTATGTATTATGTTGCAAGGTTCGTGTCCCTAATGTAATCTAATGATGTTGAGTCTAGGATGGCAAAGAGATTAGATTCTTTAACTATGTATATGATATTTCTTATATAATGGAAGTTATGTTCTAGCATATGATGTGCTATGAAAGATTTAAATTTTCCGCTAAATTTACCTATGAGAATGCAATGAATGATAATTGTGGGCTTGTATAAGACCTCCGAGAGGTCAAGTATGCCATGTTACTTTTAGGGGGTGCTCCCCGGTTGTGACAAATGTGGTATCAGAGCATGAGGTTAGTAAAAGTAGTTTTAGGTTCCAAAAGTCTGATATTGCCACTATAGCATTCCGGAAAATCATATGTCTAATGAAGAGCCCAGTAAGTCTCTAAGAATACGTAATAGGGGTACAGAGGCACCCCAATGCCCAATATTGAGAAATATTGGGCATAGTATAGAAAAATTGGCTAAGGGATATTAGCCAATTTACTATATATGAACAAGAAATATACATTTTTGGGTTGTCATACCCCAATCCAAGATTCATTGACCAAGAAATGTACCTGCAATGAAGACCCTAGGATAAAATGCAATAACTTCATTTCAAACACATGAAGTACTAGGCATCCAAGTGTCAAGCCTAGTACCATAGCACATGACCATTTAAAATGATCATGTAAATTAAGCAGTGCCCAAGGACATAGTGAGGATCCTTTGGACAATAAGTAAACATTCCCAAATGAACCATAAATAATAGTTAGTTAGGAAAGTACAACCAACACATGTGCAAGACATGTGAAGAAGCTGCCAAAGGAGGGGACCACCCTAACCGAATTCGGTTAGGGTAGTTAGGGGGGAAAACGTGTACAAGGGACCCCTCCATGTGGGGCCTAACTTCCTAAATAATTATAGACTCTAACCTACTGCCCTAAATATCTAACTAACCTAGGACCAAACGAAATAAACTAATTAGTGCACCCGACAACCTAGGACCAAAACCGGGTTGACACGAACCTAGTACTAGTTAAAGAGACAACCTAGTACCTAACCTAGGATGGTCCAAAAGGTTAGTTATGGTCCTACAAACTTATGGGTACTTTAGTAATTACCCTAGGTTACCTAATTAATTAATTTAGCAGCTTAATTAATAAATTTAAAAGGGCTAAAACCGAAATTACAAAGGAAATTTTCAAATTTCGGTTAAGACAAGAAAGGGACAACCTAGTACCTAACCTAGGATGGTCCAAAGAGTTAGTTAAGGTCCTAAAACCCTAGGTATACTTTAGTAATTACCCTAGGCTACTTAAATAATTAATTTAGCAACTTAATTAATTAATTTAAAGGGGCAAAACTAAAATCAGAAAGCAATTTCCAGATTTCGGTTAAAACAAGAAAAAGACAACCTAGTACCTAACCTAGGATGGTTCAAAGGATTGGTTATGGTCCTAACTACTTAAGGGTACTTTAGTAATTACCTTAGGTCACCTAATTAATTAAATTATAAATTTAATTAATTAGTTTAAATGATCAAAACGAAATTCTTACACTAACCTAGTACAACTCAAGAAACATCCTAGTACTTAACCTAGGATGATCCAAAAGGGTTAATTTTGGTTCCAATAACTTAGGGGTACTTTAGTACTTACCCTAGGTCCATAAATTAATTAAATTAAAGATTTACTTAATTAATATAAATTCAAAATGTTGACCAAAACCATAGTCAGTACCAATTTCTAGATTTGACTAGGTGTTATGTTGTCCTATGTTTAGTCAACTTAGGAGGGGCGTTTTGGTAATTGGTTAATTAGTTTATTAAATTAACTTATTAAACCTAAGTTTTATAATTAAAGATCATTTATTAAACATACAAATCACGTTCAAACTCATAGAAAAGGCGACACAAAAACAGCAAGCAACGAACGAAAGAAAAACAGAAAATTTATCGATTTCTCTAGGGCGATTTCAAGGTTTCTTCAAGGTTTCGTTCAAGGTGGTCTTCGTAGATTAAGTTCTACATAAGGTATGGGTTTATCTCCTGGAATTCTTTCTCCAAGATTATTTTCCTTCGAACGATTCACAAGGTCTTGAAAACTAGTGTTGTTCTCGTCGAACTTCCCTTCCCTAGTATCCTTTTCGATTTCAATGTTGAATAGGTTAGAGATCATGTTGTTCGTATGTGGTGCTGGCTGTTCTTAACATGTATTGTTCTTGAATGATGATTATCGAATGAACTTATGAACTTGTAATTGTGTAAAGTTAATCTTATCATGATAATTAAGGATCGATAATATGCTAAGATAAGTCCGTGATGTGTTAAGTTAATTATGTGCCTTTGGCTGAATGTTGACTTGTTGTTGTTGTGATGTTATGAAGATTCTAAAGCCATCAAATGTTAATATTATGTTGTCCAATATGTTCTTAAAACGTGATACTAAAAGCCATAAACTAAGAATTGGCTCAAAGACATATATGAAATCATATCTTGAATAAATTGGCTATCTGGTTCCAATAAAGTTGGCTAACTCTATTTGGTCAAAATGAATATATGCTAATGGCTAGGAACTTATGTAAATGATTAAAAGATTGGCTAATGGTTCATACATATGGCAATTTAAATATGAACATACGTAAAAATTGGCTTATGCCAAAAAGATTGAATTGGTTAGTCTAACATACCCTATCCACACGAATTGTGAACGTAAAAACATTGAATTGTTCTTGTAAGTTAATCAAAGGTTAAAAGTTCAAGTGTAGTGAAAGTTTGGCTTATGCCAATAAATTGGCCTACAATATTATCTCCAAAAATATGTAATAGAATTGGCTAATGATTCCATGAAATTATATTTGAATGAATGTTTGACTTGTGCCAATATATTGACTATGAAGTTATTTCCAAATTTTCTAGGCCAATACTAATCATATGCCAATCTTGTGTAGCCAAAACAATGAAATGACAACTCAAGTACTTCTAAACTAATTCAATGAATCCATAACCAAGGGCATTCCATTCATTGGGACAACTCCTAACATGCTCTACAAGAATGAACTATGAATATATGTAACTCATTGAAAGAAGTGCTCATCATCCATAAACGATGAAATGAAGCTACTACACTAAAGTAAAGAAGTAACGTGAGTTATAACATAATTAAAGGGTTCTAAATTAAGTAAGTGACCAGAATGGGGTATTAAAGGAAGTGATACAAGTCTTACTTACACCAAAGCTAATTTGTTAAAAGAATACTCACGAATGAAGGTGTTAGAATGTGTGAGACTAGTATCATTAACACCTAAGGATGATATGTAAGGACAATTCACATTCATCAATGTAAAATAAGGATGATATGTAAGGACAATTCACATTCATCAATGTAAAGTAAGGATGATATGTAAGGACAATTCACATTCATCAATGTAAAGTAAGAATGATATGTAAGGACAATTCACATTTCATCAATGTAAAGTAAGGATGACAAGTCATCAAATGAGTAAATAAGTCTCAATCATACTCTATATGTAAGTGTAAGGACAATTCACACTTAATACTAATGATGAGATGAGAAATCATCTAATGAGCTATGATGTCCTCATGCTAGAAGCCAGCTTCCATGATGTATGAGTTGAATGTAATGGAACTTTATACTGAGCACCGATAGGCTAGATATAAGCGGTGATGCCTTCCTTCGGGAAGGGCGAAGGTTCACGTAACTCTCATGATATGAGACTGTCCGGCATGCCGGGTATGGGTCTCCTTATATCTCCTAGTCTTTGAACCTATACTGCCAGTATAGGGATCTAGCAGGGTTCAATTCCCTATATATGCTAGCATGTTTTGGTTACACCTTGGCCAGTGACTCCACCTCTTTTCGGTGTGGGGAAGACACCGGATTTCATGATGCTCACATGATCTATGTCGATTAAGGTTGGAGTTTCTCAAAGTATGAAAGATAATGAAATGAACGATACCGAAGGTGTTTGTGCAAGACAATCAGGAGGTGAATCAAATTTAAGTAATGACATTAGGTCATTCTTGGTCATTGCACTTCATGATCCCAATGAGAGACTTAAACTGCATCCTAGGTACAGCTGGTGTTTACATCAGCCTACGAATGAATGAAATGAATAATGTGAAGTACGAATGAACGAATGAAGCAGACTCTGTGTTTGCTAAAGAAGGCCCTCGGGTTGAGGTCCCATATATTGGGTCCTCACTTGAGATGTCTTAATGCTATATCAACGATTCCAAGGTCTCGTCTATATGAAATGTATAATATATAAAACATGAAAGTAATGAAATCAATGACATAATCAATAGAGAATGGCTTATGAAATGTAATGAATACTTGATGTAATCAATAACTTGTTGTAAGGATAGTCAAATCGTGTCCAATAAAGTTTACAATAAGTAAGGGCATAGCTAATACTGAATCCTCATGTTATGAAAATGATAAAGCCAAATAAATTGTCTTATAATGATTTTATATAATTGGGTAAAAGATATTAACCAAATAAGATTCGCTTATATTGACTTCTTACATTAGGCCAATAATACAATAATAGGAATAGTCACTAAAGATTGGTTTATAAAAAATTCATGCCCAAAGTAAGCAAGATCATAAGTTTTAATGATATGCCCCAAGATCTATGCACATTATGCAATCAACTAAAGAATGAGTATAGTCAATAAGTATTGACTTATAAATATATTCATGCCCCAAATTGTAGTTAAGTCATTTCCTTAATCTCTTGAATTACTTACTTGATTCATTGTGGGTATGGGACTACAATGAATCGTTGCACTTGTAAGTAAAACATAGGACCAAAGGAGTTATTGAACTACACAACAAGAAGAAGAAAAAGACTGAAAAATAATCTAAGTGTACAAAGAGGAGCTCTCGGGTTTGGAGGATCAGAAATTTAAATCTTCGCCCGAGTTGTTCTAAAATTATGTGGATGATACTAATGTCTTGTAATCATATAGAAAATGAGTTGTGTGCTTTGAATTCATTAAAATACATCATATTCATACCACAATTCACAACTAACGAATTAGGAAAGTCTAATGACTAGACTTTCCAGAAATGGCATGTTGTTTAGGAAGAGCTTTCATTTATCATGCATAGTTTTATGTGTATGTGTGCATACACCCATACTTAGTAAAAGTGGTGTAATAATCCCCTACTATTTACTATTTTTATAGGTGCAGGTCAAAGGACTGATTGACGACATTTGCAGCGGTTTGGACTTTAGCGTTTCTCCAAACCATTTGGTAGGTCCTCCTGATTTCGAAGATGCTACAGATTTAGTCTAGCCTTAGTTTTAGACATAGCTAGTGGATGTTGTCCCTAGCGTTTCTTTCGTACTTTCATTTTGAAGCTTTGTAATAAGGCCGTGTTTGGCAAACTATTTATGATATATTCATCTCTGTTTCGAATAGATTCTTTATGATAGATGGTTGTTCTCTTATGTTGAGCTTAGTATATGATGTAAATATGTAATGACTATATGAAGTCTAAGTAAACTTCATACATGTAAAAAGTTTTAAATTTTTCGCAAATTTAACTAGATGGATGTGATGAATGCAAGATGAGGCTTGTCTGCGACCTCTGAGAGGTCAACGACGCCGATTGCGATCCGGATTCCAGAATCCGGGTCGTGACAAACTTGGTATCAGAGCATGAGGTTACATTACCTAGGATCTAAAGTTCAACACAACCACGTTACGTAGTTTCTAGCTTATTGTTGTGAAGCACGCCACAATCATGACTTAGAGACTACGCGATGATAGGAAATTCTCCCTTATTCTACTCTTTATTGTGCTATCTAGAGCTTTGACACTTTGTGTCATTATAAATATCTAACTTCCTTCTTGTGTGAACGCGTAGAAGAATACACACAAGGATTAGATGGCCAAGTGGTCTAAGGCGCCAGACTCAAGATCTGGCCTTCCCAAGAAGGGGTAATGATGGAAATGTCCAGCGTGACAAAAAGATGTGTAGTAAGTGTGGTCGTTCTCATGGAGGTGAGTACATGGTAGATTCTAAATGCATGCTACGGGTGTTAATGAAGAGGAGGAGGCTAAGTTGGCTGCATATAAGCTCAAGGATGTGGCTCAGGTATGGATTAGCTCCATAAGTATTATGCTACAATAGATTGTCAAAATAGGATAGTGAGGCTTCAGTTTCTAAATGAGTTAGAGCTGGAATAGGAAGGGCGTGGTTCAAATCCAGTAGGCCAAATCGTTTCACATTTAAAAGCCAATAAGTTGATAGCTAAGGGGTATTTATACCACTTAGTTAGAGTCAAAGACTTAGAACAAGAAGTCCCTTCCATAGACACTATGTCCGTAGTAAATATAAGATCTCGTTACCCTCACTTGTTCAGTTCTTGAGGTTAGATATACTCTTCCTAGGCCTGGTTTATGTTTAAGAAACTCTAAGTTTAAGTGCTTTAGTCGATTTGGTGTTATAAGTCACTAATCGTATGTCTTAAAATAGCACTATGCGAGTTAAAACGAAGTTATATTGAATTTTATGTTGCTGTTTTTGTGTAGCATAGGCATGTTTTCTGTGTTGCATGATTTGTGATGTGCATTATGTTAAGTGTGATTGAGAAGGAAAATCCTCAATATCAAATATGAAGATTCATTGAATGATATTAATCATCAAAATAAGTGTGAATTAGATATTCACAAAAGAGAAACGTTTAAGCATGATAGAGTAACTTTCGGAAATCACCCTCTTTGTTTAAATGATGTGTAAGTGTCATTCGGGGACGAATGTTCCTAAAGGGGGTATAATGTAACATTCCAGAAAATCATATGTCTAATGAAGAGCCCAGTAAGTCTCTAAGAATACGTAATAGGGGTACAGAGGCACCCCAATGCCCAATATTGAGAAATATTGGGCATAGTATAGAAAAATTGGCTAAGGGATATTAGCCAACTTTCTATATATGAACAAGAAAAATACATTTTTGGGTTGTCATACGCCAATCCAAGACTCATTGACCAAGAAATGTACCTGCAATGAAGACCCTAGGCTAAAATGCAATAGCTTCATTTCAAACACATGAAGTACTAGGCATCCAAGTGTCAAGCCTAGTACCATAGCACATGACCATTTAAAATGATCACGTAAATTAAGCAGTGCCCACGGACATAATGAGGATCCTTTGGACAATAAGTAAACATTCCCAAATGAACCATAAATAATAGTTAGTTAGGAAAGTACAACCAACACATGTGCAAGCACATGTGCAAGACATGTGAAGAAGCTGCCAAAGGAGGGGACCACCCTAACCGAATTCGGTTAGGGTAGTTAGGGGGAAAAACGTGTACAAGGGACCCCTCCATGTGGGGCCTAACTTCCTAACTAATTATAGACTCTAACCTACTGCCCTAAATAGCTAACTAACCTAGGACCAAACGAAATAAACTAATTAGTGCACCCGACAACCTAGGACCAAAACCGGGTTGACACTAACCTAGTACTAGTTAAAGAGACAACCTAGTACCTAACCTAGGATGGTCCAAAAGGTTAGTTATGGTCCTAACAACTTATGGGTACTTTATTAATTACCCTAGGTTACCTAATTAATTAATTTAGCAACTTAATTAATTAATTTAAAAGTTCTAAAACTGAAACTACAAAGGAAATTTTTAGATTTTGGTTAAGACAAGAAAAGGACAACCTAGTACCTAACTTAGGATGGTCCAAAGAGTTAGTTAAGGTCCTAAAAACCTAAGGGATACTTTAGTAATTACCCTAGGATACTTAATTAATTAATTTAGCAACTTAATTAATTAATTTAAAGGGGCAAAACCGAAATCACAAAGCAATTTCCAGATTTTGGTTAAAACAAGAAAAAGACAACCTAGTACCTAACCTAGGATGGTTCAAAGGATTGGTTATGGTCCTAACGACTTAAGGGTACTTTAGTAATTACCTTAGGTCACCTAATTAATTAAATTAGAAATTTAATTAATTAGTTTAAATGATCAAAACGAAATTCTTACACTAACCTAGTACAACTCAAGATACATCCTAGTACTTAACCTAGGATGATCCAAAAGGGTTAATTTTGGTTCCAATAACTTAGGGGTACTTTAGTACTTGCCCTAGGTCCATAAATTAATTAAATTAAGGATTTACTTAATTAATATAAATTCAAAATGTTGACCAAAACCATAGTCAGTACCAATTTCTAGATTTGACTAGGTGTTATGTTGTCCTATGTTTAGTCAACTTAGGAGGGGCGTTTTGGTAATTGGTTAATTAGTTTATTAAATTAACTTATTAAACCTAAGTTTTATAATTAAAGATCATTTCTTAAACATACAAATCACGTTCAAACTCATAGAAAAGGCGACACAAAAACAGCAAGCAACGAACGAAAGAAAAACAGAAAATTTATCGATTTCTCTAGGGCGATTTCAAGGTTTCTTCAAGGTTTCGTTCAAGGTGGTCTTCGTAGATTAAGGTCTACATAAGGTATGGGTTTCTCTCCTGGAATTCTTTCTCCAAGATTATTTTCCTTCGAACGATTCACAAGGTCTTGAAAACTAGTGCTGTTCTCGTCGAACTTCCCTTCCCTAGTATCCTTTTCGATTTCAATGTTGAATAGGTTAGAGATCATGTTGTTGGTATGTGGTGCTGGCTATTCTTAACATGCATTGTTCTTGAATGATGATTATCGAATGAACTTATGAACTTGTAATTGCGTAAAGTTAATCTTATCATGATAATTAAGGATCGATAATATGCTAAGATAAGTCCGTGATGTGTTAAGTTAATTATGTGCCTTTGGCTGAATGTTGACTTGTTGTTGTTGTGATGTTATGAAGATTCTAAAGCCATCAAATGTTAATATGATGTTGTCCAATATGTTCTTAAAACGTGACACTAAAAGCCATAAACTAAGAATTGGCTCAAAGACATATATGAAATCATATCTTGAATAAATTGGCTATCTGGTTCCAATAAAGTTGGCTAACTCTATTTGGTCAAAATGAATATATGCTAATGGCTAGGAACTTATGTAAATGATTAAAAGATTGGCTAATGGTTCATACATATGGCAATTTAAATATGAACATACGTAAAAATTGGCTTATGCCAAAAAGATTGAATTGGTTAGTCTAACATACCCTATCCACACGAATTGTGAACGTAAAAACATTGAATTGTTCTTGTAAGTTAATCAAAGGTTAAAAGTTCAAGTGTAGTGAAAGTTTGGCTTATGCCAATAAATTGGCCTACAATATTATCTCCAAAAATATGTAATAGAATTGGCTAATGATTCCATGAAATTATATTTGAATGAATGTTTGACTTGTGCCAATAAATTGACTATGAAGTTATTTCCAAATTTTCTAGTCCAATACTAATCATATGCCAATCTTGTGTAGCCAAAACAATGAAATGACAACTCAAGTACTTCTAAACTAATTCAATGAATCCATAACCAAGGGCATTCCATTCATTGGGACAACTCCCAACATGCTCTACAAGAATGAACTATGAACATATGTAACTCATTGAAAGAAGTGCTCATCGTCCATAAACGATGAAATGAAGCTACTACACTAAAGTAAAGAAGTAACGTGAGTTATAACATAATTAAAGGGGTCTAAATTAAGTAAGTGACCAGAATGGGGTATTAAAGGAAGTGAGACAAGTCTTACTTACACCAAAGCTAATTTGTTAAAAGAATACTCACGAATGAAGGTGTTAGAATGTGTGAGACTAGTATCATTAACACCTAAGGATGACATGTAAGGACAATTCACATTCATCAATGTAAAATAAGGATGATATGTAAGGACAATTCACATTCATCAATGTAAAGTAAGGATGATATGTAAGGACAATTCACATTCATCAATGTAAAGTAAGAATGATATGTAAGGACAATTCACATTTCATCAATGTAAAGTAAGGATGACAAGTCATCAAAAGAGTAAATAAGTCTCAATCATACTCTATATGTAAGTGTAAGGACAATTCACACTTAATACTAATGATGAGATGAGAAATCATCTAATGAGCTATGATGTCCTCATGCTAGAAGCCAGCTTCCATGATGTATGAGTTGAATGTAATGGAACTTTATACTGAGCACCGATAGGCTAGATATAAGCGGTGATGCCTTCCTTCGGGAAGGGCGAAGGTTCACGTAACTCTCATGATATGAGACTGTCCGGCATGCCGGGTATGGGTCTCCTTATATCTCCTAGTCTTTGAACCTATACTGCCAATATAGGGATCTAGCAGGGTTCAATTCCCTATATACGCTAGCATGTTTTGGTTACACCTTGGCCAGTGACTCCATCTCTTTTCGGTGTGGGGAAGACACCGGATTTCATGATGCTCACATGATCTATGTCGATTAAGGTTGGAGTTTCTCAAAGTATGAAAGATAATGAAATGAACGATACCGAAGGTGTTTGTGCAAGACAATCAGGAGGTGAATCAAATTTAAGTAATGACATTAGGTCATTCTTGGTCATTGCACTTCATGATCCCAATGAGAGTCTTAAACTGCATCCTAGGTACAGCTGGTGTTTACATCAGCCTACGAATGAATGAACTGAATAATGTAAAATATGAATGAACGAATGAAGCAGACTCTGTGTTTGCTAAAGAAGGCCCTCGGGTTGAGGTCCCATATGATGGGTCCTCACTTGAGATGTCTTAATGCTATATCAACGATTCCAAGGTCTCGTCTATATGAAATGTATAATATATAAAACATGAAAGTAATGAAATCAATGGCATAATCAATAGAGATTGGCTTATGAAATGTAATGAATACTTGATGTAATCAATAACTTGTTGTAAGGATAGTCAAATCGTGTCCAATAAATTTTACAATAAGTAAGGGCATAGCTAATACTGAATCCTCATGTTATGAAAATGATAAAGCCAAATAAATTGTCTTATAATGATTTTATATAATTGGGTAAAAGATATTAACCAAATAAGATTGGCTTATAGGACTTCTTACATTAGGCCAGTAATACAATAATAGGAATAGTCACTAAAGATTGGTTTATAAAAAATTCATGCCCAAAGTAAGCAAGATCATAAGTTTTAATGATATGCCCCAAGATCTATGCACATTATGCAATCAACTAAAGAATGAGTATAGTCAATATGTATTGACTTATAAATATATTCATGCCCCAAATTGTAGTTAAGTCATTTCCTTAATCTCTTGAATTACTTACTTGATTCATTGTGGGTATGGGACTACAATGAATCGTTGCACTTGTAAGTAAAACATAGGACCAAAGGAGTTATTGAACTACACAACAAGAAGAAGAAAAAGACTGAAAAATAATCTAAGTGTACAAAGAGGAGCTCTCGGGTTTGGAGGATCAGAAATTTAAATCTTCGCCCGAGTTGTTCTAAAATTATGTGGATGATACTAATGTCTTGTAATCATATAGAAAATGAGTTGTGTGCTTTGAATGCATTAAAATACATCATATTCATACCACAATTCACAACTAACGAATTAGGAAAGTCTAATGACTAGACTTTCCAGAAATGGCATGTTGTTTAGGAAGAGCTTTCATTTATCATGCATAGTTTTATGTGTATGTGTGCATACACCCATACTTAGTAAAAGTGGTGTAATAATCCCCTACTATTTACTATTTTTATAGGTGCAGGTCAGAGGACTGATTGACGACATTTGCAGCGGTTTGGACTTTAGCGTTTCTCCAAACCATTTGGTAGGTCCTCCTGATTTCGAGGATGCTACAGATTTAGTCTAGCCTTAGTTTTAGACATAGCTAGTGGATGTTGTCCCTAGCGTTTCTTTCGTACTTTCATTTTGAAGCTTTGTAATAAGGCCGTGTTTGGCAAACTATTTATGATATATTCATCTTCTGTTTCGAATAGATTCTTTATGATAGATGGTTGTTCTCTTATGTTGAGCTTAGTATATGATGTAAATATGTAATGACTATATGAAGTCTAAGTAAACTTCATACATGTAAAAAGTTTTAAATTTTCCGCAAATTTAACTAGATGAATGTGATGAATGCAAGATGAGGCTTGTCTGCGACCTCTGAGAGGTCAACGACAAACTTGGTATCAGAGCATGAGGTTACATTACCTAGGATCTAAAGCTCAACACAACCACGTTACGTAGTTTCTAGCTTATTGTTGTGAAGCACGCCACAATCATGACTTAGAGACTACGCGATGATAGGAAATTCTCCCTTATTCTACTCTTTATCGTGCTATCTAGAGCTTTGACACTTTGTGTCATTATAAATATCTAAATTCCTTCTTGTGTGAACGCGTAGAAGAATACACACAAGGATTAGATGGCCAAGTGGTCTAAGGCGCCAGACTCAAGATCTGGCCTTCCCAAGAAGGGGTAATGATGGAAATGTCCAGCGTGACAAAAAGATGTGTAGTAAGTGTGGTCGTTCTCATGGAGGTGAGTACATGGTAGATTCTAAATGCATGCTACGGGTGTTAATGAAGAGGAGGAGGCTAAGTTGGCTGCATATAAGCTCAAGGATGTGGCTCAGGTATGGATTAGCTCCATAAGTATTATGCTACAATAGATTGTCAAAATAGGATAGTGAGGCTTCAGTTTCTAAATGAGTTAGAGCTGGAATAGGAAGGGCGTGGTTCAAATCCAGTAGGCCAAATTGTTTCACATTTAAAAGCCAATAAGTTGATAGCTAAGGGGTATTTATACCACTTAGTTAGAGTCAAAGACTTAGAACAAGAAGTCCCTTCCATAGACACTATGTCCGTAGTAAATATAAGATCTCGTTACCCTCACTTGTTCAGTTCTTGAGGTTAGATATACTCTTCCTAGGCTTGGTTTATGTTTAAGAAACTCTAAGTTTAAGTGCTTTAGTCGATTTGGTGTAATAAGTCACTAATCGTATGTCTTATAATAGCACTATGTGAGTTAAAACGAAGTTATGTTGAATTTTATGTTGCTGTTTTTGTGTAGCATAGGCATGTTTTCTGTGTTGCATGATTTGTGATGTGCATTAAGTTAAGTGTGATTGAGAAGGAAAATCCTCAATATCAAATATGAAGATTCATTGAATGATATTAATCATCAAAATAAGTGTGAATTAGATATTCACAAAAGAGAAACGTTTAAGCATGATAGAGTAACTTTCGGAAATCACCCTCTTTGTTTAAATGATGTGTAAGTGTCATTCGGGGACGAATGTTCCTAAGGGGGGTATAATGTAACATTCCGGAAAATCATATGTCTAATGAAGAGCCCAGTAAGTCTCTAAGAATACGTAATAGGGGTACAGAGGCACCCCAATGCCCAATATTGAGAAATATTGGGCATAGTATAGAAAAAATGGCTAAGGGATATTAGCCAACTTTCTATATATGAACAAGAAAAATACATTTTTGGGTTGTCATACGCCAATCCAAGATTCATTGACCAAGAAATGTACCTGCAATGAAGACCCTAGGCTAAAATGCAATAGCTTCATTTCAAACACATGAAGTACTAGGCATCCAAGTGTCAAGCCTAGTACCATAGCACATGACCATTTAAAATGATCATGTAAATTAAGCAGTGCCCAAGGACATAGTGAGGATCCTTTGGACAATAAGTAAACATTCCCAAATGAACCATAAATAATAGTTAGTTAGGAAAGTACAACCAACACATGTGTAAGCACATGTGTAAGACATGTGAAGAAGCTGCCAAAGGAGGGGACCACCCTAACCGAATTCGGTTAGGGTAGTTAGGGGGAAAAACGTGTACAAGGGACCCCTCCATGTGGGGCCTAACTTCCTAACTAATTATAGACTCTAACCTACTGCCCTAAATAGCTAACTAACCTAGGACCAAACGAAATAAACTAATTAGTGCACCCGACAACCTAGGACCAAAACCGGGTTGACACTAACCTAGTACTAGTTAAAGAGACAACCTAGTACCTAACCTAGGATGGTCCAAAAGGTTAGTTATGGTCCTAACAACTTATGGGTACTTTATTAATTACCCTAGGTTACCTAATTAATTAATTCAGCAACTTAATTAATTAATTTAAAAGGGCTAAAACTGAAACTACAAAGGAAATTTTTAGATTTCGGTTAAGACAAGAAAAGGACAACCTAGTACCTAACTTAGGATGGTCCAAAGAGTTAGTTAAGGTCCTAAAAACCTAGGGATACTTTAGTAATTACCCTAGGCTACTTAATTAATTAATTTAGCAACTTAATTAATTAATTTAAAGGGGCAAAACCGAAATCACAAAGCAATTTCCAGATTTTGGTTAAAACAAGAAAAAGACAACCTAGTACCTAACCTAGGATGGTTCAAAGGATTTGTTATGGTCCTAACGACTTAAGGGTACTTTAGTAATTACCTTAGGTCACCTAATTAATTAAATTAGCAATTTAATTAATTAGTTTAAATGATCAAAATGAAATTCTTACACTAACCTAGTACAACTCAAGATACATCCTAGTACTTAACCTAGGATGATTTAAAAGGGTTAATTTTGGTTCCAATGACTTAGGGGTACTTTAGTACTTACCCTAGGTCCCTAAATTAATTAAATTAAGGATTTAATTAATTAATATAAATTCAAAATGTTGACCAAAACCATAGTCTATACCAATTTCCAGATTTGACTAGGTGTTATGTTCTCCTATGTTTAGTCAACTTAGGAGGGGCGTTTTGGTAATTGGTTAATTAGTTTATTAAATTAACTTATTAAACCTAAGTTTTACAATTCAAGATCAGTTCTGAAACATAAAAATCACGTTCAAACTCATAGAAAAGGCAACACAAAAACAGCAAGCAACGAACGAAAGAAAAACAGAAAATTTATCGATTTCTCTAGGGCGATTTCAAGGTTTCTTCAAGGTTTTGTTCAAGGTGGTCTTCGTAGATTAAGTTCTACATAAGGTATGGGTTTCTCTCCTGAAATTCTTTCTCCAAGAGTATTTTCCTTCGAACGATTCACAAGATCTTGAAAACTAGTGTTGTTCCCGTCGTTCTCGCGAACTTCCCTTCCCTAGTATCCTTTTCGATTTCAATGTTGAATAGGTTAGAGATCATGTTGTTGGTATGTGGTTCTGGCTGTTCTTAACATGTATTGTTCTTGAAGGATGATTATCGAATGAACTTATGAACTTGTAATTGCGTAAAGTTAATCTTATCATGATAATTAAGGATGGATAATATGCTAAGATAAGTCCGTGATGTGTTAAGTTAATTATGTGCCTGTCACAACCCGAGACCATACCCTAGAATGTATGGTGCAATCTTGGATTGCGACCGGCATCGTCAAACTCTCAGAGTTCTAAGACAATCCTTATTCATATCATTCATCGCATATACATAGTGAAAAGTAGTGCGGAATTAAAATTTTTCACTAAAACATAATATAGTCTTTAAAACCTCTTTTATATAAAAGTAATAGAAATGCTAAGTCTCAATCTCATCATCTTAAGACACAAGAGTACTTTAATACGGAAGTAGAAATAACATAGTCTTATTACAATACTTCATAAAAGAAACATAAGATGACATATATGCCCTCGATACGAATGAGGACATACTTCAATTCTTCTACTCGGACGATCCTTCTAAGCCCAAGTCTTCTTCTCCAAAAGCTCCTTACCTACCAAGGACTATAGATAGAAAATAAAGCATGGAATTAGTACAACCACATGTACTAAGTATGGTTATATGCATAAAATCATGAAAATGGACTTTATTGGAAATATGCATCTTTTCATTTAAGAAATCATAGTTTAAACATAAAAACATCATTTATAAATTAAGAAACACATAAGATAACAATAAAACCAAAGATAACAATTATAAGCTCACTTTACAGTGAGTTCCCTTCACTGTACAGTGAAGTCCCTTCACTGTTACAGAGAAGTCCAAACCTTCCTTTTTAACATCTTCTAGTATGTAATTCCCTCACTTAAAGTCATCCTAAGATTCACTTAAGTCACACAAAGAGAGACCGCCCATACACCCTCTCTAGATGTGCCTAAACGACCCTTAAGATTACCTACGATGAGTCACATACATACTTAGAAAACAATCATAAACATCTATGTAAGATTCATCTACCAAAGGTGATTTCCAAGGTTCACTTGAGTGAGTGTGGAGCGACCGCCCATACAATCTCTATCACACACACACAAGAGATCCTATAGACTACCTCAAATAGAATCATTCTCACTAAACACACCAACACTTAAATGATAAGACATTCTCCTTCCAAAGCCTATCAAAAGACCTACTTAAGTAAATCAAGAAGATAAAGTCCATAGTACAATGACCTCTCCAAGATTACCTAAATAGCCCTTAAGACTTCCTAAGATTTAGATCATGTCAACAAGATTAACCAACTTCCCTAACTAGAGTCATCCTCAAGACTTCCAAAGATAAAACATGAAGAGACCATCCTTTCATGTCCTCCTCACACTTTAGCTAAGGAATGCTTAAGTCACTTTAGATTAGGTACTCAACCATTTACATAGTTACTACAAAGGTCATTAGTTCATTAGTTCATTAAGACTCATACATCACATAAGACACTCACATAAAGCATCACATAAGACACTCACATAATGGATCACATAATGGTCTTTGGACAGGACCTAGGAACTCCACATAACACCTTCAAAGTCTATTGTGCAATGTCTAGATAGCGTCCCATACCACCACCTAAACCTCATAAACTTATCTAATGCTAATAGGTATTCCACATGATGAGAATAGGCAATAACCGACATAGACCATGGTAGCAAGACATGGAATCCGAAGTTCTATCCTACTTCGATGAGGTTGTTCTACTTGCCAATGGTAGAACTTGGACACATCCCATGTAGGCACATGGTTAAGGAATATGAAGGGCGTATTAAGCATTCAGTCTGTTCTTTAACTAAATCCGCTTAACCCTACTCATACTCACTCGGTGCTAGCCTTTGTTCTCATAGATTAGTTCACATTAAGGTTCATATAAATAGGTCCTTATCTAGTTCATGACCCCCTTTACATTCACCCTACCAAAGCAAGTTCCACTAGGGCATATCTCACTTTAGCGACAAGAAGCTCATAGCGATGCCGTTCCAGCCAACCATCCCTAAGTCCATCACTCATAACATGAAGGATACCATTACGGCTAACTACTTCACAATTCATAACCTCGCCACTATGTTCAAAGTTCCATATAACATTGACCTTCTTATCATTAAGGTCTCACCTATATTTATTTATTCAAGACTAAGAGTTATAACACCCTATATCAAGACATCATATATCCATAATCATATATACATCAAGTAAGAGATACAAGTCAACCAAGACAAGACATCACATACTTCACTTTTAACCCATAATACAAGCCATTCTAGAAACACTTCTTAAACAACCTAACATCTTCAAGTCACCATATATATCATCATAACATCATTAATATACTTCACATAGACTCACAAAGTCAAGTAGGAATAACCAAGACTTAACCCTAACACTATACTCATAATGTCAAGTCAAAGTCTAACATAATCACTTAAGGCAACATAACTAGAAGAATACATACATGACTATATAACTTCACATGTAGATAAGTAATATCATACTCACATCATCAACTACACAAATAGCCACATAACTTCAAGTAGTTGTCAATAAGGCCATACTCATAAAATTGCATAAAGTAACACCGACAAGGCCACATCAATTGCAAATTAAACACATAACACCGCCACCATAAGTGGACCATACCAATCACAATAGTATCAAAGTATAATTAATATCAAATTAAGGAAAACGGGGCAGCATACCTTGATCCCCATATCCATACTTCAAATCAATGCCAAATCAACCAATTCAACATCACAAGGCCCTTACCCATGGCCATGAACAATAATTCCAAGCAATAACCATAAAACTCAATGAATCTACATCAATTCAATCTAGGTTTAACAATATAATATCAATTATATATCAATTGACACAATTCTTATATCATTAGAAAGCCCATAACAAACTACACAATAATTCATCAATATAAGCTTAATATCAAGTAACCCAAAAAGTAGTCAAAACTAGGGTTCATCAATTCACATGGGTTCATAGGTAATTTATGTTGAAATCATCAATACAATATCAATTAGATCATAATTCAATGTTTAGAAATCATTTATGCAAGAACCCATGGTAGAATCCCGAAATTGGACAATTCACTTTAGAAAACTTTGTAAAACACTTTGAGGATTGGGATCCTTGATGAAATAAGTTTCAAGGATCAAAAGACATACCTCAAGGATGATAATTCTTCACTTTGATGAAGAATTATCCTTCAAAACGCCACACCAAGCTGATCCTTCAAGTTGGACTTCAATGGACTCTTTGGGATTTCTAAGAGACTTTGGGGTTTTGATTTTAGAAGAATGAATTATTCTAAGTGTTAAACACTTATATACTCATCTAAAATACCCATAAGACCCTTAATAAACCGCCTCAACTCTTATTAGGACATGGGGTGAATTTACCAATTCACCCCTGACTTGGCAGCAAATCTGCGCAGGAGACTTGGCTGCGACGCCTGGCTTGTGACGCGGCATCACGGGTGCAACGGCCCATCATGGCCATCCGTTTCAAGCTCCTATGGCTTGACAAGGGTTCCCCCTACACCCTTGGACAAGGCCCCCACGACGAAACCCTTGTGACGGGGCGTCACAGCTATGACTGGCCGTTGACAGCTCCGTCGCCAAGGCTGCCTGGGACAGCCTGCCATCAGGTTTTGGGTCCTTTCCTCAAGGACCCTTTGATGGTCCTTGGGGATAATTTACCGGATTTTTACAACCCAAATACGATCTTCTATGAGTTTAAAACCTCTCACATGAATTTCATCCAAAACGAACACATAAAACTCAACAAAACTCGCCTAGACGTACAAGGTCGACTCAAGGAATATCTTTCTAATGCCTTGGACGTTCTTGGTCGTTTGACCTCCAAACTTCACAAAACTTTAACCACTGTCTATACATGCTATAATAACTCTATTAAGAACCTTAAAACACCATGAAACACACATAAACACATAAAACCACATTTTAGACATTTAGATGACTTAGTCGTCAAACGTCTTAGTCGTCCCTTGACGTTTGACTTCCAACACCTCTAATACTTTAGCTACTGCCTATATACAACATATTAAACATATTTAGGACCTTAGAACACTAAGACCAACATGTTAGGCTCTAGAGCACCTAAGCTATTTTCGAGGTCTTACAATCTCCCCCACTTGGACAACATTCGTCCTCGAATGACACTTGCCACTCTCCGAACACTTCCAAGATTAGAGATTCAACTAGCAGCAAATAACCAAGCCATACAACACATTATCAATAAGAAATCATCAATTTCACATAATCAAGAGATTCACAACACAACAAGAAACTAGAAAACAGTTCTATAACTCATTATGCTACAAAACTCACATGCTTCAATCCAAATAGCAAAAACTCATTTTATATTCAACATCATACTTATATACATCAGTTCTAACCACATAACAAGAATTTTAGACCAAAGAATCAAATAGTCAATTTTACAAAAAACATTACAGTGAGCAGTGTGTATAGACCAAAGCTACAGTGATTTCAGCAACTTTTTCCAAAAATGAAATTTTTAGGCAATTCTCTATATAGACATGCTAATATGCAAGATAACATCATGTAAACACATCATACAACATGCTCAAAGCTTCATAACACACACAATGCAAGAAGTAAATGAAATTCAATTTCAACCAAACTCCTAAACATCATGCACATGCAACAATTCAAGGAATTCTATCCCATCTACAAACCATACTCCCCCACTTAGAAGAAACTCATACTATCAAAAGAGAAACAAGAACTTACCAACATCATCATCACCATCACCCGACTTCTTAATTCTAGTACGGAGTGAATAGAAACGCCTCTTAGTTGGAGCATCATCCTTTGGAACACTAGGCTCAACTCTCTTGCCCTCCTTCCTAGAAGCATTGTTTGGACAATCTCTCACTTTGTGCCCATCCTTTCCACAACCAAAGCAACTACCCGTACCCAATAGACACTCACCATAGTGACTATTGCCACAATTTGCACAAGTAGGCTTGCTATCCTTAGAAACACCTCCTTTCTCAAACTTCTTCTTAGGAACTCTAGGTACATATTGAGATTGAACTCTTTTCTTGAACCTATGTTCCACTTGGTCACTAGTAACACCTCTTTTCAAACTTCTAGCCATCCTTCTAAGTTTAGACTCCTCAATAGATTGTGCATACACCATGAGTCTAGATAGGGTCATATTATCATGAAGCATAGCGGTACGACATTCTTCCTTCACCAAGTCGGCTACTCCGGTACAAAAGCGACTCATTTCATCTCTTGGATTGGACACAAGAGAAGGAGCATACCTAGACAATGTCGAGAATTTCAAAGAGTACTCCTCAACACTCATATTGCCTTGCTTGAGATTAATAAACTCCTCCACCTTGACTTCTCTTCTCTCTCGGGGAAAGTACTTGCCAAGAAAAGCTCCCTTAAACTCTTCCAACTCGATAGGACCCGAATCTTCCGGCCTATTGTCCTTCCATTGAGTGTACCAAATTTGAGAAACATCTCTCAATTGGTATGAAGCCAACTCCGCGTTCTCCCTAGATGTAACCCCCATAGCACTCAAAACTTTGTACACACCATCAAGAAATTCTTGGGGATACTCATTCACCTTAGAGACAAGAAAGATAGGAGGATTCGTCCTCACAAAGTCTCTCAACCTAGAAGTCATAGTGCTCTCCATAACCCTAGGCACCATACTCAAATTGATTTGAGTAGTTACGGCTTGAGCTAAATCCATCAAAGCCTCTCCAATCAACCTATTAGACAACTCCGGTACCTCATTACCTCCTCCTACATTAGGAACATGATCACCTTGGGGAGGCACTTGATCACCTTACCCATCTTGGACACCTTGCATACGTTGAGCAACTTGCTCAACTTGGGGAAGAACTTCCTCATTCACCCTCTCCTCTTCCATCCTTCTAGCGGCTATCATCCTAGTAAACACAAGGAAACTCATAAGAAGGATAATCATAACATTTACTCTACCGCACGATATAGGAGTAGAAAAGAAGGGAAACTCTATCGTCCTATAGCCTCTCGCCCATAGATGTGTCGCGATTCACACCGATGGTCAAGACTCTACTAGACATGACTTGATGAGACTTTTTGATACCTAATACTACTTTCACCATTCCTATGCTCTGATACCAACTTTGTCACAACCCGAGACCATACCCTAGAAGATAGGGTGCAATCTTGGATTGCGACCGGCATCGTCGAACTCTCAGAGTTCTAAGACAAGCCTCATTCATATCATTCATCGCATATACATAGTGAAAAGTAGTGCGGAATTAAAACTTTTCACTAAAACATAATATAGTCTTTAAAACCTTTTTCATATAAAAGTAATAGAAATGCTAAGTCTCAATCTCATCATCTTAAGACACAAGAGTACTTTAATAAGAAAGTAGAAATAGCATAGTCTTATTACAATACTTCATAAAAGAAACATAAGATGACATATATGCCCTCGATACGAATGAGGACATACTTCAATTCTTCTACTCGGACGATCCTTCTAAGCCCAAGTCTTCTTCTCCAAAAGCTCCTTACCTACCAAGGACTATAGATAGAAAATAAAGCATGGAATTAGTGCAACCACATGTACTAAGTATGGCTATATGCATAAAATCATGAAAATGGACTTTATTGGAAATATGCATCTTTTCATTTAAGAAATCATAGTTTAAACATAAAAACATCATTTATCAATTAAGAAACACATAAGATAACAATAAAACCAAAGATAACAATTATAAGCTCATTTTACAGTGAGTTCACTTCACTGTACAGTGAAGGGACTTCACTGTACAGTGAAGTCCCTTCACTATTACAGTGAAGTCCAAACCTTCCTTTTTAACATCTTCTAGTATGTAATTCCCTCACTTAAAGTCATCCTAAGATTCACTTAAGTCACACAAAGAGAGACCGCCCATACACCCTCTCTAGATGTGCCTAAACGACCCTTAAGATTACCTACGATGAGTCACATACATACTTAGAAAACAATCATAAACATCTGTGTAAGATTCATCTACCAAAGGTGATTTCCAAGGTTCACTTGAGTGAGTGTGGAGCGACCGCCCATACAATCTCTATAACACACACACAAGAGATCCTATAGACTACCTCAAATAGAATCATACTCACTAAACACACCAACACTTAAATGATAAGACATTCTCCTTCCAAAGCCTATCAAAAGACCTACTTAAGTAAATCATGAAGATAAAGTCCATAGTACAATGAACTCTCCAAGATTACCTAAATATCCCTTAAGACTTCCTAAGGTTTAGATCATGTCAACAAGATTAACCAACTTCCCTAACTAGAGTCATCCTCAAGACTTCCAAAGATAAAACATGAAGAGACCATCCTTTCATGTCCTCCTCACACTTTAGTTAAGGAATGCTTAAGTAACTTTAGATTAGGTACTCAACCATTTACATAGTTACTACAAAGGTCATTAGTTCATTAGTTCATTAAGACTCATACATCACATACGACACTCACATAAAGCATCACATAAGACACTCACATAATGGATCACATAATGGTCTTTGGACAAGACCTAGGAACTCAACATAACACCTTCAAAGTCTATTGTGCAATGTCTAGATAGCGTCCCATACCACCACCTAAACCTCATAAACTTATCTAATGCTAATAGGTATTCCACATGATGAGAATAGGCAATAACCGACATAGACCATGGTAGCAAGACATGGGATCCGAAGTTCTATCCTACTTCGATGAGGTTGTTCTACTTGCCAATGGTAGAACTTGGACACATCCCATGTAGGCACATGGTTAAGGAATATGAAGGGCGTATTAAGCATTCAGTCTGTTCTTTAACTAAATCCGCTTAACCCTACTCATACTCACTCGGTGCTAGCCTTTGTTCTCATAGATTAGTTCACATTAAGGTTCATATAAATAGGTCCTTATCTAGTTCATGACCCTCTTTACATTCACCCTACCAAAGCAAGTTCCACTAGGGCATATCTCACTTTAGCGATAAGAAGCTCATAGCGATTTTCCTAAGGTATGATATGATGCCGTTCCAGCCAACCATCCCTTAGTCCATCACTCATAACATGAAGGATACCATTACGGCTAACTACTTCACAATTCATAACCTCGCCACTAAGTTCAAGGTTCCACATAACATTGACCTTCTTATCATTAAGGTCTCACCTATATTTATTTATTCAAGACTAAGAGTTATAACACCCTATATCAAGACATCACATATCCATAATCATATATACATCAAGTAAGACATACAAGTCGACCAAGACAAGACATCACATACTTCACTTTTAACCCATAATACAAGTCATTCTAGAAACACTTCTAAAACAACCTAACATTTTCAAGTCACCATATATATCATCATAACATCATTAATATACTTCACATAGACTCACAAAGTCAAGTAGGAATAACCAAGACTTAACCCTAACACTATACTCATAATGTCAAGTCAAAGTCTAACATAATCACTTAAGGCAACATAACTAGAAGAATACATACATGACTATATAACTTCACATGTAGATAAGTAATATCATACTCACATCATCAACTACACAAATAGCCACATAACTTCAAGTAGTTGCCAATAAGGCCATGCTCATAACATTGCATAAAGTAACGCCGACAAGGCCACATCAATTGCAAATTAAACACATAACACCGCCACCATAAGTGGACCACACCAATCACAATAGTATCAAAGTGTAATTAATATCAAATTAAGGAAAACGGGGCAGCATACCTTGATCCCCATATCCATACTTCAAATCAATGTCAAATCAACCAATTCAACATCACAAGGCCCTTACCCATGGCCATGAACAATAATTCCAAGCAATAACCATAAAACTCAATGAATCTACATCAATTCAATCTAGGTTTAACAATATAATATCAATTATATATCAATTGACACAATTCTTATATCATTAGAAAGCCCATAAGAAACTACACAATAATTCATCAATATAAGCTTAATATCAAGTAACCCAAAAAGTAGTCAAAACCAAGGGTTCATCAATTCACAATGGTTCATAGGTAATTTATGTTGAAATCATCAATACAATATCAATTAGATCATAATTCAATGTTTAGAAATCATTTATGCAAGAACCCATGGTAGAATCCCGAAATTGGACAATTCACTTTAGAAAACTTTGTAAAACACTTTGAGGATTGGGCTCCTTGATGAAATAAGTTTCAAGGATCAAAATCCATACCTCAAGGATGATAATTCTTCACTTTGATGAAGAATTCTCCTTCAATATGCCACACCAAGCTGATCCTTCAAGTTGGACTTCAATGGAGTCTTTGGGATTTCTAAGAGACTTTGGGATTTTGATTTTAGAAGAATGAATTATTCTAAATGTTAAACACTTATATACTCATCTAAAATACCCATAAGACCCTTAATAAACCGCCTCAACTCTTATTAGGATATGGGGTGAATTTACCAATTCACCCCTGACTTGGCAACAAATCTGCGCAGGAGACTTGGCTGCGATGCCTGGCTTGTGACGCGGCGTCATGGGTGCAACGGCCCGTCATGGCCATCCGTTGCAAGCTCCTATGGCTTGACAAGGGTTCCCCTTACATCCTTGGACAAGGCCCCCATGACGAAACCCTTGTGACGGGGC
Source organism: Solanum sitiens (assembly GCA_016801875.1). Classification (NCBI taxonomy): domain Eukaryota; kingdom Viridiplantae; phylum Streptophyta; class Magnoliopsida; order Solanales; family Solanaceae; genus Solanum; species Solanum sitiens. The sequence continues at coordinate 87,846 of JABWTJ010000640.1, read as the reverse complement.
GTCACAGCCATGACTGGCCATTGATAGCTCCGTCGCCAAGGCTGCCTGGGACAGCCTGCCATCAGGTTTTGGGTCCTTTCCACAAGGACCCTTTGATGGTCCTTGGGGATAATTTGCCGGACGTTTCTAACCCAAATACGATATTCTATGAGTTTAAAACCTCTCACATGAATTTCATCCAAAACAAATACGTAAAACTCAACGAAACTCGCCTAGACGTACAAGGTCGACTCAAGGCATATCTTTCGAATGCCTTGGACGTTCTTGGTCGTTTGACCTCCAAACTTCACAAAACTTTAACCACTATCTATACATGCTATAATAAATCTATTAAGAACCTTAAAACACCATGAAACACACATAAAACCACATTTTAGACATTTAGATGACTTAGTCGTCAAACGTCTTAGTCGTCCCTTGACGTTTGACTTCCAACCCCTCTAATACTTTAGCTACTGACTATATACAACATATTAAACATATTTAGGACCTTAGAAAACTAAGACAAACATGTTAGGCTCTAGAGCACCTAAGCTATTTTCGAGGTCTTACAGTGCCTTTGGCTGAATGTTGACTTGCTGTTGTTGTGATGTTATGAAGATGCTAAAGCAACCAAATGTTAATATGATGCTGTCCAATATGTTCTTAAAACGTGACACTAAAATCCAAATACTAAGAATTGGCTCAAAGACATATATGAAATCATATCTTGAATAAATTGGCTATCTGGTTCCAATAAAGTTGGCTAACTCTATTTGGTCAAAATGAATATATGCTAATGGCTAGGAACTTATGTAAATGGTTAAAAGATTGGCTAATGGTTCATACATATGGTAATTTAAATATGAACATACGTAAAAAATGGCTTATGCCAAAAAGATTGAATTGGTTAGTCTAACATACCCTGTCCACACGAATTGTGAACGTAAAAACATTGAATTGTTCTTGTAAGTTAATCAAAGGTTAAAAGTTCAAGTGTAGTGAAAGTTTGGCTTATGCCAATAAATTGGCCTACAATATTATCTCAAAAAATATGTAATAGAATTGGCTAATGATTCCATAAAATTATATTTGAATGAATGTTTGACTTGTGGCAATAAATTGACTATGAAGTTATTTCCAAATTTTCTAGGCCAATACTAATCATATGCCAATCTTGTGTAGCCAAAACAATGAAATGACAACTCAAGTACTTCTAAACTAATTCAATGAATCCATAACCAAGGGAATTCCATTCATTGGGACAACTCCCAACATGCTCTACAAGAATGAACTATGAACATATGTAACTCATTGAAAGAAGAGCTCATCGTCCATAAACGATGAAATGAAGCTACTACACTAAAGTAAAGAAGTAACGTGAGTTATAACATAATTAAAGAGGGCCTAAATTAAGTAAGTGACCAGAAAGGGTGTTTAAGGAAGTGAGACAAGTCTTACTTACACCAAAGCTAATTTGTTAAAAGAATACTCAATATTGAAGGTGTTAGAATGTGTGAGACTAGTCTCATTAACACCTAAGGATGATATGTAAGGACAATTCACATTCATCAATGTAAAATAAGGATGATATGTAAGTACAATTCACATTCATCAATGTAAAGTAAGGATGATATGTAAGGACAATTCACATTCATCAATGTAAAGTAAGGATGATATGTAAGGACAATTCACATTTCATCAATGTAAAGTAAGGATGACAAGTCATCAAAAGAGTAAATAAGTCTCAATCATACTCTATATGTAAGTGTAAGGACAATTCACACTTAATACTAATGATGAGATGAGAAATCATCTAATGAGCTATGATGTCCTCATACTAGAAGTCATCTTCCATGATGTATGAGTTGAATGTAATGGAACTTTATACTGAGCACCGATAGGCTAGATATGAGCGGTGATGCCTTCCTTTGGGAAGGGCAGAGGTTCACGTAACTCTCATGAGATAAGAATGTCCGGCATGCCGGGTATGGGTCTCCTTATATCTCCTAGTCTTTGAACCTATACTGCCAATATAGGGATCTAGCAGTGTTCAATTCCCTATATACGCTAGCATGTTTAGGTTTTACCTTGGCCAGTGACTCCACCTCTTTTTGGTGTGGGAAAGACACCGGATTTCATGATGCTCACATGATCTATGTCGGTTAAGGTTGGAGTTCCTCAAAGTATGAAAGATAATAAAATGAACGATACCGAAGGTGTTTGTGCAAGACAATCAGGAGGTGAAATCAGATTCAAGTAATGACATTAGGTCATTCTTGGTCATTGCACTTCATGATCCCGATGAGAGTCTTAAACTTCATCCTAGATATAGCTGGTGTTTAAATCAGCCTACGAATGAATGAAATGAATAATGTGAAGTACGAATGAACGAATGAACCAGACTCTGTGTTTGCTAAAGAAGGCCCTCGGGTTGAGGTCCCATATGTTGGGTCCTCACTTGAGATGTCTTAATGCTATATCAACGATTCCAAGGTCTCGTCTATATGAAATGCATAATATATAAAACATGAAAGTAATGAAATCAATGGCATAATCAATAGAGAATGGCTTATGAAATGTAATGAATACTTGATGTAATCAATAACTTGTTGTAAGGATAGTCAAATCATGTCCAATAATGTTTACAATAAGTAAAGGGCATAGCTAATAATGAATCCTTATGTTATGAAAATGATAAAGCCAAATAAATTGGCTTATAATGATTTTATATAATTGGCTAAAAGATATTAACCAAATAAGATTGGCTTATAATGACTTCTTATATTAGGCTAATAATACAATAATAGGAATAGTCACTAAATATTGGTTTATAAAGAATTCATGCCCAAAGTAAGCAAGATCATAAGTTTTAATGATATTCCCCAAGATCTATGCACATTATGCAATCAACTAAAGAATGAGTATAGTCAATAAGTATTGACTTATAAATATATTCATGCCCCAAATTGTAGTTAAGTCATTTCCTTAATCTCTTGAATTACTTACTTGATTCATTGTGGGTATGGGACTACAATGTATCATTTCACTTGTAAGTAAAACATAGGACCAAAGGAGTTATTGAACTACACAACAAGAAGAAGAAAAATACTGAAAAATAATCTAAGTGTACAAAGAGGAGCTCTCGGGTTTGGAGGATCAGAAATTTAAATCTTTGCCCGAGTTGTTCTAAAATTATGTGGATGATACTAATGTCTTGTAATCATATAGAAAATGAGTTTTGTGCTTTGAATGCATTTAAATACATCATATTCATACCACAATTCACAACTAACGAATTAGGAAAGTCTAATGACTAGACTTTCCAGAAATGGCATGTTGCTTAGGAAGAGCTTTCATTGATCATGCATAGTTTTATGTGTATGTGTGCATACACCCATACTTAGTACAAGTGGTGTACTAACCCCCTACTATTTACTATTTTTATAGGTTCAGGTCAGAGGACTGATTGATGACATTTGCAGCGGTTTGGACTTTAGCGTTTCTCCAAACCATTTGGTAGGTCCTTCTGATTTCGAGGATGCTACAGATTTAGTCTAGCCTTAATTTTAGACATAGCTAGTGGATGTTGTCCCTAGAGTTTCTTTAGTACTTTTATTTCGAAGCTTTGTAATAAGGCCGTGTTTGGCAAACTATATATGATATATTCATCTTCAATTTCGAATTGATTCTTTATGATAGATGGTTGTTCTCTTATGTTGAGCTTAGTATATGATGTAAATATGTAATGACTATATGAAGTCTAAGTAAAATTCATACATGTAAAAAGTTTTAAATTTTCCGCAAATTTAACTAGATGAATGTGATGAATGCAAGATGAGGCTTGTCTGCGACCTCTGAGAGGTCAACGACGCCGGTTGTGATCCGGATTCCAGAATCCGGGTCGTGACAGCCACGTCTAGTAGAGTATCATTTATTGGTGGTGAGTCGCGACACGTCCATGGGCGGGAGGCTATAGGAAGATAGAGTTTCCCTTCTTCATCATTCTCATGTCATGCCATAGAACTTAACTCTATAAGATCTCTCTATTATGTTTTCTTGTCCGGTGGTCTTTTAGATGTGATTGCTTGGATGAGATGGTACTTTATGCTTGAGGGAGAAAAGGTGAGTTTGGATGCTTATCTTGGTTTTATGGTTTTATGAGTATGTGTGAAGGTGAATTTTGGAATGTTATGTTGATATGATGCCCTTTTTGGCTATATATGAAGTCTATGAGAAATAGCATGTTACGTTGAAAAATGTATGTCATGATATGGTTAAAGCATGTTAGAAGTTGTTATGGTTAAAATGAGTCTTTTTTCAAATGGTGTGTTGTTATATGACTTTTAATTATCATAGTCTTATTATATGGGTTAGACTTGAAATTCTTTGAAGAATGTGTTAAATGGTAAAGATACATGTTGCCTATGTATGTTAAATATTTCAATGTTGCCTTGGATATGAGTAATGGTTCGAATGTTGCCCTTTGTATATATGTTGTTATTCATAGTTGCCTTATTTGAATTTGAGTCTTTGGTATTAGGTTTGATCCTAAAAGTGAGGGTAGCATGATTATCTTTTTAGGGTGATGATGTGGGATTGATTGACCTAGAAATCACCTTACTGTAAGGTTGAAGGAAAAGAAATAGTCCTTATGGCTAAGTCTCCTCTATTGTTTCCCCTAATGTTGTATGACCTTGGTGTCTATAGTATTGTTGAAAACCTTGTGTGGTTAGGTAGTATGACCTAACTAGATAAATGGGGATAATTTTCCTAGAAGGTAAGGTTTAGAATGACCTTTGGTATTCCTATGTTGAATTAATGCAAATGCTTTTAGATTGGTAATCACTTTTAAGTTTAAAAATTGGAGGTTGGGTTAAGTTGCTCTTAATTGGGTTTACCCTAAGTGGGGGATGGTGATGGAGTAGTAAGGTTTTAGATATTTATATCTTGTCCTTCTATTCTTACTTGAGCTTGAACTAAAGATGTTCCTAGAAGCTTGTTCATGATAGGAGTCTTGCATTAAAGTATGAGTTGCATGTTTTTCCTACGTTTTGTATGTCTTGATTGGCACTATGTTATGCATGTTTTGAAGGTTCTAGATTTCATGAAAAAGGAAATTTTGATCAAATCCATGTTTTCTCATGTTGATTGTTCATCTAGATATGCTAGTTGTGCATTTAACCTCGTGAGATAAGGTAAGAAACATGTTTGAAGTCACTCTTAATGTGTAGTATCAAGTCTCATAATGAAAATTTTCAATATCCTTGAAATGAAAATGATGGGTATCTTCAAAATTATGTGACTTTTATGGTTTGGAAGGCATGATTGTAGGCTCACTCTTGCAAAGTAAAGGCATGTTTAGCTAGTGTTCTTGTTTGTGCCTATAAATTGTAAGATATTTCCTAAATGATGCATGTCTATGAAAGCTAGTGTTGTGCTAGAAATTGAAAGTTTGTTAAATGACTTCCTATTTTTGTGATGTGTGTGGTGTGAATTACCATTTTGACTTCACTAGGAAAGAAGTATGAGCATGCTATAGTTAAAAGTTGATAAATTCTAATTTTTACGGTGAATTGACCTTTGTGCATTGCTTGCCTATGAACTCATGAGACATGTAAGTGTGTTGAGGATAAGGACATTACTCCATGGACACAACTATGCATGGTATGGTTGAGTATGACCTTCATAGCACTAGGTCTAATTAATAAAGATCATTGTTGATTCACTTAGCTCAAGTCAATGTGCATTGAAGTATGAGTGCCTATTTGCTTGTTGAGTGTTTTTGGAATCTGCCTATGTATGATCTTACATGGTGAGCTCTTGATGAAATGGAGTGTAATGACCATGTTATGATTAGGAGAAGGATGTTCCTCCTATGAACATGAGGAGTGCCTAAGTGTTTAATGCATTAAGCATAAGTGAGTGAGTGTGGCTTGCTTGTGTTGCATTGAGTGCTAAGTGGTGTGAAGTTTGTGTTCCTGGTAAGTTTGGTGCATTGACTTTTATGTGATGACCTAATGAATATTGTGGATTGCTTAATGATTCATTGAAGTCCTTGTTATGATTCAAGTGTTCCAAGTGTCATTCGAGGACGAATGTTCCCAATTGGGAAAAGATCTGAAATATATTCGAACTTTGACTGAAGTTTTTGTAAAGATACCAAACTTTTGAAAGGACCTTTTACCCCTGCACTATTTAATAGTGTATTTTAAAGGTATATATGTGTCCACATGGACATAAAAAATACTTCATACTTATAAATAGTAATATATCCACGTGGGCACATATATGCCTTTAAAATACACTATTAAATAGTGTAGGGGGGCAAAAGGCCCTCCGTAAAGTTTGGTATCGTAACAGCAATTTCCACCAAAGTTGGAGTATTTTTCAGAACCTTTTCACTTCCAAATTCTTCATCACTTCTACGTATTTTCCTAACCTTCAAAGTTCCAACCAGAGAAAAAGTTGTCATGGCTCAGTCACAAAAAGGGAATCGAGTCGTGTAATGATGAAACACTCTCACAACTTTGCTTTCACTAACGAAGGTATGGTATGTTTCTTCAATTACCATTGTTTGTTGAAATTTTAAGTTGTGACTTGACCTTGGATTGAAAAGTTGTTGATTAATATGATGAAGTTAAATAGTAAAATCAACCCTTGGGATGAGAGACTAGTCACTGTTATCGAATAATTACACATGTGTTCATTATGTTGCATGAATTGAATTAAAGAACATGGAATTTAAGTTAGGGTTGAATTGGTGTTATGTGTGTTGCTTTTATTTAGGACTTCCTACAATCTGTATATAGGAATCGTAGAACCTACTTTAGTGCCACGAATTAGAACGTCCCCTTTCATTTCAACTTTCCAATTTGTGAGGCGTTACAATATCTCCCAATTGGGAACATTCTTCCTCGAATGATACTCAAGCTATAATGAATAGATTAGGAGAGAAACTAAAAACCCAATCATAAATTCAAATGTCATCATAATGCACATAAACATAGAGTATAACTCCAAGCTAAATCATAACATTAAAATAAAAAATTTCAAGAACATGCATGCATATGGAAACATGAGAATGGCTGAAATTTAAGAAAAAAATGAACCAAGAGGAACTAATACCTTGATTAGGAATGGGAGAGGACAGGAAGAGATGAGGACACCCTCAACAAATTGATTCCTCCAAAGAATCTTCACAAAAGCAACATCTTTATATCTCAACATCTGACTCTGTCGTTCTAAATTCCCAACTATAACCTATTCATAAGAGAGATTTTCTTTAACTCCCAAACCTTTTAAAGGAACAATGGACGTGAGATCTGAAACACACTTGTTCAACAAGGAAACATTGGATATCGGGTGAATTGATGCTACATGATTAGGAAACTCAAGTGTCTGCCTCGAGCTACCCCCGAGATGCGTACACAGAGATCACAGGTTACCCAAAGCTAACCCTTCTGGCATAATCATTAGCATACTAAATATAAACTCAACAATAAAATTGTGCGGAAGCTAAATAATAATAGAAGTCCAAAATGATGGGAATACCCATATACTAAAAGTGAATATATGAAATCTGAGAGTTTAATGTAAGAGAAAAATCAAATCCAAATGCTAAGATGAATCTAACTATGTCTAAAATAAGTCTCTAAACTGACTAGAACTGTTGGGAGATACCCCAGCTAAATCTAGCAAAAACTTGAAACTAAAGACTAAAAGTGATAAAAATAGTCATGTCACTAGTCCTCGAAGAATGAGGACTCACTACTGATTTTGCTGAACTGATGATCGAGATTGATCTATGCGTGATCGAATTGTTGAGGACCTTAACCTACATAACGAGAAGATGTAATGCATAGTATGTGTGAGTAATTGAAAGGAATTGAGCGTGAAGGATAGAGTAAAGCTAGAATAACATATAACTTAACAAAGTAATAATATAATCTAAACATCATAAGGATACTGAAATACCGAACATAACTAAACTAAATGTAACGACCAAGTTATAACATGTTGAGATTGAATACTGAAACCTTGTCAATGGAATAGATTCTGACTGAATTATTTATTAATAACCGAAATAAAACCGCATGAGCTAAATGTGGAGCCTGATGCATACGCCCCATCAAGAGGACCCAATATACCAGGCCAAAGGTGTAGAGGCATGATGGAGTGATCACTAAACTAATGCCCAAAGAGGGGACTTACAACCTATGTGTGTCAAAGTTATGGACTATATGGGTGAGTGACCATAGCCCAACCCGGTATTATGCTACTCTGATAGATTAATTGATTAACACCTTATGACTGAATTACTGTAATATACTGGATAACTAGAAAAACTGACATGCAAACATAAAATGCACATTAATTAACTGATAATGTCATATTCAAAAACTGAGGCACGTATATCTAAAATAACTAAACTATCTAGACTAGCATGTGTAATTCAATAACTAATTAAATACATAGCTAGGGTTCTTAATATATGAAGGAAGTTATATTAAAACATGATAAACTACATGATAAATTGATTTGGAACATTTACATTACTAATTCATGATAATCTGTTGATGTTCTAGAAACGCTAGGTCTAGTTATAATAAGGGAATCAAGAATTGGACTGAAACTAGAGACCTAATGGGAGAAAGGAACTCACTAGTGAAATCCCACATACCTGGTGAAAAATTCACCAAAGAAAACTTTTGATTTAGGGGCTGGAACTGATGCAACCTTGTTGCGTTCTTGAACAAGGGTTTTGACCTCTATTCTCCTCTTACTCTCTAAGTTAAATTAATTATTTGAATTAGGTAAGTTATAGTTATGTTTATACACTTAAACTGACTAAAACCTCACGATTTAGGGTCTATATGACGCAGTCTAAGGGTCCAACACATAATGAAAAGACCAAAAGACCCCGACTTAACTGTTGTCGGAGAGATTGATGGACAGGACTGACGGTCCATGCCGGTCAACCGTCAGTCGCGAATTGAGCTGGGTTCTGGGGTGATGATCCATTGACACGGCCCATGGTCGGTGGGTCCGGCCATGGGTCAAATATTAGCCAAATCTTTGGGCTGTGTTCTGGGTAATGTTGTTGATACAAACCAGAGACCACCAGCACGGTTCGTAGATCACCCTACGGTCCGTGGGTGTTGACCGTGCATTGCACCTACAACTTCTGGAAATCTACTTTAAGGCCTATTTTATGATAGGGGGTGTTATATTATCGCCTCTTTGGAAACATTCATCCTCGAATGAAGGCTAAACTAGCTTAAATAAAGGGAGGGGTCTGCAATCCCTACCACTAAAATACTAAAACCTAATTTCTGACTAAACTAGTTCCAAGAACATGCAAATACGTTGAAAATGCAAGTACAACTAAAGGAACATGATGCTAATACTAAATTTTCGCATGAATGATTGAAAAGTGAAGAGGAAATAGTACCTCAAGCTGAACTGGAGACGAAAGGAAAGAGGTGAGCATACTTGGCCCTCATGTCTGCTTATGCTTGCCAAGTAGCTCCTCTACGGACTTACTCCTCCACAAAATCTTAACTGAAGCAACTTTCTTGTTTCTCAACCCTCAAAACTGACAATCAAGGATTTCAACTGGTACCTTTTCGTTAGTGAGACCATCCTTCACAACCACACCTTCTAAAGGTACAATAGATGTTGGGTCACCTACGCACTTCTTCAACAACGAAATGTGAAACACTAGATGCACTACTGCTAATTATATTGGAAACTCTAAGTCATAAGCCACTTTATCAACACTATTCAAGATCTTTTAATAGCCTACATATCTTGGACTGAGTTTCGCTTTCTTGTCAAATATCATCATCCCTTTCATATACAACACTTTCACGAAAACCCAATCACCAACTTGGTACTCTAGTTCCCTTCACTTTACATATGCATAGGATTTGTGGTGATTCTAAGTTGTCTTAAGTCTATATCTAATGAGTTGCACTTTCTCCATAGCTTTATGAATTGAATTTGGTCTTATCTAGGTTGCTTCACCTACTTCAAATGTACCAACAGGATATCTACACCTACGCCCATACAATGCCTCATAAGGGTCCATCTTAATGTTGGATGGTAATTATTATTGTAGGCAAACTCTATAAGAGGAAGTTTATCATCCCAACTAGCCTTAAAATTGATCAAACAGCTCTCAACATGTCCTCTACGTTCTGAATGGTATGATCTGCCTGATCATCCGTCTGTGGATGAAATGTTGTGCTAATATTAACTTAAGTACCAAGACCTTTTTGAAATGACTTCCAGAAATGAGACTTAGCACCAACCCCGTGCAATCTCACAATCTCTTGAATGTAAAGCTTTGTGTAGTCCTCTGCCGAACTATAGTCTTGACTGCCAAAAAAACTAAGACTTACTAACTATATAAACTACCACTCAAATGAAGTCATGATGTATGCGAGTACGAGGTAAATCTATGATGAAGTCCATGTTGATCACTTCCAACTTCCAAGAAGGAATGTCAATTTCTTGAGTCATACCTCATGGTTTCTGATGTTCTACCTTGACTTGTTGGCAATTAGGGCACTTAGCACTAAAATCCGCTATATCTCTTTTCATACTATTCCACCAATAGACTTCCCACAGATCACGGTACATCTTTATGGTGCCTGGATAAATAGTATATCTAGAGTTATGGGCTTCTGCAGGAATCTACTGTCTCAACTCATCCACCTTAGGAACACATAATCAACCATGATAGCAAAGCACACCATCTACTCCGTGTTGGTGGATTGCACTCTTTATTACAAGAAATATCGGATCATTATCTTGCTTTTCCTTAACCCCCACTACCAATGAAGATTATTCCCCCATTTTGAACTATTACACCACCATGTGATATGCTCATAAGATGAACTCATAGGCGAGCAAGTCTATGAACATATTTTGCTAGCTCCTTTCTTTTTTCCTCAACATGTGCTACACTACCCATATATAGTCTGCTAAGAGCATCTGCTACTACATTGGCCTTACCAGGATGGTGATGCACACTCATATCATAATCTGTGATGAACTAAAGCAATCTTCTATGGCGAAGAATCAACTCTTTCTAGGTAAACACATATTGAAGGTTCTTATTGTCTGTGAACACATTTACGTGAACACCATACATGTAATTTCTACAAATCTTAAGTTCAAACACCATTGCTTCAGGCTCGAGGTCATGAGTGGGATAGTTATTCTAATGCACCTCAAGCTTCCTAGAAGCATAAGCTATAACCTTACCTTGTTGCATCATTACACAACCTAGGCGGATTCTAGAAGCATCAAACTAGATCACATAACCGTTCGAACCCTCTGATAGAGTCAAAAAGGATTTGTAGTTAACCAAGATTTCAATTCTGCAATGCTTTTTTCACAATCATCTGACCACTAAAACTTGACTTTCTTTTGAGTCAACTTAGTTAATTATAACGCCCCTAAAAATGAACTATGTGAAACTAGAGCCTAACACGTGTTTCATGAGGTTTTAAAGTCATAAAATGGTTAATTATAGTGTTTATAGGCAGTGTCTAAAGCTTGGATGAGTTTGGAGGTCAAACATCCAAGAACGTTTGAAAGATAGCCTTGAGACGTGCTTGTACGTTCTAGCGTGCCTTTGTATGTTTTACGTGTTCGTTTTGGTTCAAATTGATGTGAGAGGTTCCTAACATCTATACGAGTGTATTTTCATTGGAAACTCCCGGGAAAAACTCCCCAAGGACCAACTTAAGGGTATTTTAGGAGGACCCAACTGTGGGTAAAGATTGCCAAAACAGTCCCCAACCAACGATTGGCAATTGACGGAACATTGTCCAGTCGACGCCCCATTCTCTGGGTGAGTAGCCCCATACTTAGTGTGGTAACTTATACCCATTATTGATGAGTCTCTGACCCAAGCGACGGTTTCTAGTACGATTTATCGGTGGGTCTACACCCCGTACACTGGTTCGTCGATTCACACTTGCAGATTTTCTGCAGTTGTCTCAACCAAGCCATGGGCATTTTGGGTATTTCTCCTAGTGTTATAAACATAGTTGGGCGGTTAATTATGGGTATTTTGGGTATTTTTGGTGGGTTTATAAGTCTTGAACCTTAAGATAATTTCACTTTTCAAAATCAAAACCCAAAACTCCAAATAAGAATCCTCGAGAACTCCATTGAAGCTTCAAGGGAGATTGGAGATTGGAGATTGATTTCTCCATCAATTCTTCATCATTTTCGTGGATTGTCTTCATCAAGGTTTTGTGATTCATCCTTAGAATCTGTTTATTCAAGGAGCCAAACTTCAAAAGGCTTTTATAAGACTTTCTCAAAACATGAACTTCTAAATTGAATTCTAGCCATGGGTTCTTGCATAAAATGTTTTGAATCAATGGTTTATGATTGAATTAATGCTAATTTGATTATTATAGGTTAAAAACTCTATGAACCCATGCAAATCATGATTTCCTTATTTTGATTCTAATGTGGGTGATTTGATTAAGGCTTAAGGGTATTGAATCATTGTGTAGATTGCCTTTAGATATTGAATTATGCAAAGATCATGTTAAGAATGTATATAGTCTGGATCAATTTGGTAATTATTGTATTGTATTATGTTAATCCATTGTATAGTATTATTATTTTCTTGAATTGGTGTGTATGGCTATTGGTAAGAGCCTTTATGGATTGAATTGGTTGGAATGGCTATGGATTGGAGGTGTTCTTGATGGAATGATGGTATGTTGACCTAATTCCCTCTATATTGTGTAGTATAGGTCTTGAATTGTGATGTTTTGTATGGTCCACTTATGGTGGTGGCGCTTATGTGATATAATTGTGAAAAATGTGTCCTCGTCGGCATCACTTTATGAATTATGATGCTATCATGTTATAACTTGTATATGCGATTAATGTGAAGGTCTGTGTGACTTATGTGTATATGTGAAGTCAAAGCATGAGTTATTCTAGTAGATAATATGTGTCTTTAGTAGACTATGATGATATCCTAGAGTGTTTTACTTGGTGTTGGAGTGTGAATCTTCTTAAATGACTATGTGAGTCTTATGATTAAATATGTTAGTATCCTATAGGAGTGAATAGGGTGACATATAGTTGACTTGGTTATCTCTATGTGCTTCTTAAATGTTATTATACATGTGATAATATGATGATGAGTGTGTCTTGTTTGATAGACCTATGTCCCTCTACTTGATATATGAAGAATGTGAATATGAACTCTTTACTTAGTAGGGTAAAGTACCTTAGTCATGTATGTGTATGTATGATTGAAATATGACCATGAACATGTTAAAAGGGGCATGTACTTGAAACCTTCAAAGTAGAAATGAGGTTATGATATCCTTGAATTTGAAAGTCGTAATGGTATCCTTCTTCTATGAATGATGGAGTTTGGGATATGTTGGCTGGAACGGCATGAAACCACGTTTAAGAAATTCATTGAGCTATCCTAATTGAAAATTGAGTGGCAACCCTAGTGTAACCATTCTTAGTGAGGTGTATCATGATTTGATAGTGACTAAAATATAGTACCTCTTCATATGCCCTTTTGATTGAACTACTCAATGAGAATAAACTCTAGCACCGAGTGAGTATGCTTGGGGAGTGACTCTTCTTAAGTTGAGACTAGAGTACAAAGAAATCCTTGATATATTAACCATGTGCCTACATTGATGTGTCCTAGTTCTACCATTTCCAAGTAGAACACCCTCCATCGGAGTAGGGAAGACTCCGCATTCCATGCCTAGCTAGGATGGTCTATGTCGGTTATTGCCTATTCTCATCATGTGGGATATATTCTTGTAACAACCCTAAAAATGAATAGGATCAAGACTTAGGTGTTTCAAGAATGCTTGCGATTAGACCAAGGTCCACACGTATTGATACGCGTAGAACCAGACCTCAGAACCCTTACTACGACCAAGCCAACTAACTTGGGGAGTTAATTGAGCTTGGAAAGGTTGGAACCAACCATGTGAGGCTCACGAAAACGAAGATTTAATCGAAAGAGTTTTTACCGGACTCAAAAGAAGAAATTTTAAGTTTTGAGGGTCCAAGGGTAAAATGGTCTTTTCCAGGCCAAGGGTAATATTGTAATTACCCTGAGTAATTAATTATTTAATTAATTAAGTTAAAAAAATAAAGAAATTCGGGTGGGGCAACCCGAAGTGACCCATTTTCGCAAAATGGGGTCACCCGGGTTCGAACCCCACTAGAAGCAAGATTAAACTTGCTTTTATTTTAATGTGTTAACTTAGTTTTTAATAAATAATTAATATTAGCTGATTTAGGAAAAAGAAATCAGATTTTTATTATTTTTTATTAATTATTGAGTTGACTAATTCAAACCCACAAAGTCCTACTTCTACTAGAATTCTATCTCCCTTTTCCCCACTCTCGTTGCACGATTTCTTTCTCTCTTTCACTCTCTTTTTCTTGGCTGAAAACGTGAGAAAACAATCAGCAAAAGCAAAATAAAGTAAAGGCAAAAGTTCATCAAGAACTTGAAAGATAGAAACTCAAAGAGAAAACAATCCGGTAACGTTAAGCAGAACTACTACGCTAGTCGGGTGAGGTGTGACTTTGGGTGTGTGGACTGATTTGTGGAGGAGTTCTTGGGCAGCATTTTGAACATTTAACAAGAAAACAAAGGTATGGGTTTTCTTACTCTTGGTCCCTTTCCCAAGAGACCCCTAGGACTCAGTGTATTCGGCTCAAAAAACTAAGGTTGATTCCCCTATTGCATGTCCCTGTCATTAGCTCCCAACGAATGTAGGTTGGTATGAATGCTGGTAGACTTAGGATTATGTGATGTTTGTGCTGAATGTAATGTATTAGATGTATGTTAATTCATGAAAATGCAACCATGTGTGTGTTCGAATTAAGAAAAACAAAATGTGTATGGCATGTTGAGTCTCGGCCTAGGGGCTTGATTTTGTTAATATTTTGTTGGTTGTTTTATGTACACTAATTGAAGTAAAATGTGATGTTCATGTGACATGAAGTGTGGCTGAATTGAGGAGTAAACATTTTGGTTAAGAATTCGTGAAAAATTGTATTAAAGAACGTACCAAACGAACTATGTATTGTCCTACGAATTTACTAACAAAAGGAGATAAAAATGAGAAAAGAAATTACTTTGAATTTCCAGCATTTTTGTTGATATATGCTGCCAAATTAAGATGGTTAGAATGCCAGAAAAAATAAGGAAAATAGGTGAGGTCATTGAGGGTCGAACCCGAGACCTCACCCCTTTAAAATCCCCAAACAATTTAAGAAGAAAATTCATGTGGTGAGGGGGATTCGAACCTGCCTTGGCTGGGAAATATGTGTGAAGAAAAAGAAATTAAAAAAAATGAGAGGGGTGGGATTCGAACCCACACCCTGTCGGTTAGAAACCAAGGAAAGGAAATATGAAGAAAAATTTTTGAGAGGCGTGGGATTCGAACCCACGACCTCTATGCGGATGAGGGAGATAATATAAAAATAAAATGAGGCTGTGGGGATTCGACCCCACAACCTCACAGTTAACTCAAATAGTCAACTTCAAAAAGGAGAATAAAATAAAGAGGTTGTGGGGGTTCGAACCCACAACCTCTCAGCCTTAAGCGAATGGAAGGGAAAGGAAAATAAAGGAGAATTGTAGTGTGGCTTAGGGGACTCGACCTCGGGTCCCAAAGTCTCCTATAGGCCAAAACTAATAAAAGAAAAAGGAAAATGGGGTTGTGGGGGCTTGAACCCACAACCCATCAGCCAATGCAAGGAAAGTTTTAAATAGACAAGTAACCCTTCAATGTAAACATTGTGATTTGACTTAGAGTTAAAATGTTATGACTATTAGAATAAAGTCAATTAATAATGTAAATGACATTCAATTGATTCAAGACTTGGGATTCCTTGCCCAAACTTCCGTTTGATACATAAGTCATACGTGAACAAACCATCCAAGAATAATGCCACCTACTTAGATCAAATTCAAGATCTTGGCATAACTACAAGATACATAAGTCTTGTACTCCATAATCTTAGGAATGTAAGAATTACTTAATGAACTACGAATGAAGCCTCATGGCTTGTGTGTATAGACTCATAAGTCTAACATACGTTCAAAAGTAAGTGATCCTAAGACGTATGAAATGAAATGATGAACCCTAGAAGGGTTAAGTATGAGTGTAAATACACTAAATGGCCAAGTGCATTGGCATATGATGAGATGAACAATGAGATGATGAAATGAACATTCACATAATAAAAGGTGAGTAACTATGAACAAGCAAAAGGGGCTAATGATAATGAATGTGGTGACAACATGATATGAGACTAATGTAAATGATGAGAGTAATCTCAAATGAGCCTAAGTAAATGTTACCAATACGTACTCACCTATGAGAGTGTAAGATAAGGAAGAGACAAGTCTCTATGAACACTCTAATGAGAGTATTGAACTTAATACACTCAATACGAATGATGGGATGAGAAATCATCTAATGAGCTATGATGTCCTCATACTAGAAGCCAGCTTCCATGACGTATGAGATGAATGTAATGGAACTTTATACTGAGCACCGATAGACTAGCTATGAGTGGTGATGCCTTCTTTCGGGAAGGGTGGAGGTTCACGTAACTCTCATGAGATGAGACTGTCCGGCTTGCCGGGTATGGGTCTCCTTATATCTCCTAGTCTTTGAACCTATACTGCCCATATAGGGATCTGGCGGGGTTAAATTCCCATGTATGCTAGCATGTTATTGGATCACTTTGGCCGGTGATTCCACCTCTTTTCGGTGTGGGGGAGACACTGGATTTCATGATGCTCACATGATCTATGTCGGTTAAGGTTAAAGTTCCCAATGAATGAATGAGGCCAGCCTCAAATGATGCACACAATGAAATGAATGATACCAAAGGTGTTAGGATAGGATAATCAAAAGGTGAGTTAGATTCAAGTAATGACATTAGGTCATTCTTGGTCATTGCACAACGAACCTAATGAAAGTCTTAAACTACACCCTAGGTATAATCGGTGGTTACACTGGACTATGAACGAAATGAAATGAAGTACGTATGAATGAATGAAGCAGACTCTGTGTTTGCTAATGAAGATTCCCTAGTTGAGGTCCCATATGTTGAGCCCTCATTTCTGGGATGTCTTAATGTCAAGTCCATGATTCCAAGGTCTCATGGCATATGAATAAATGGTATGAAAGAAGTTATGTGCTACATGTAAAATGTACTGTATGCTACATGATATGTGCTATGTGTAAATGTTATGTGCTGTGTGCAAATATGAAAAGTATGATGATGTATGTTATTCTCATGGTATCACTTTCCTAATCCAAATTTGGAAAGCTCACTTACTTTCCTAATCCAAATTTGGAAATTTTCCTAATCTCAATTTGGCAAGTCCACTGACTTGACTTCCAAAAATCATGTTGTTAGGAAAGAGCTATTCTTTCTCATGCATGTCCTTGGTGTGTGCTTGCATATGCCCATACTTAGTACAAGTGTGTACTTACCCTATACAAACTCTACTATTTTAGGTGCAGGCACAGGTGGACGGTAGAGCTACAGGATCATCGCTGCAGTTATCCGGACGTCCAGCATTCATCCGGTTTTTGGTAGGTCCTCATGCTTTCGAGGAGTCTACTGTTTATGTTTAAGCTTAGTTTAAGAGTTGAGCTAGTGGAGCATGTTCCACTAGCGTTTCTTTCTTATTTTATTCAGACTATGTATGGATACCATTTTGGCAATTATACAATTATATTATTGGACTATGTCTTTCATTTGATTATCTCTTAATGTTTAGATGGTTGATGTAGAACGAATTACGAATGTATTAGAAATGTTTAGTAAGAAATGTTTAGAAACAAAAAGTTTCAAATTTTTCGCTAAAATTAACCTATGTAAAGTAAGAATGACGTAAGTAGGCTTATCTGCGACCTCTGAGAGGTCAACGACGCCGGTCTCGTCTGGGGTCTAGATTCCAGTCGTGACAAAGTTGGTATCAGAGCCCTAGGTTAAATTACAAAAATAATAAGTTCACATCAACCACATTGAGTAGTTTCTAAGTCATGGTAGTGAAGTGCACCACTATCCTGGATTAGAGACTGTATGATGCGTAGGAATGTTTCCCTTCTTCTGATCTTATCGTGCTTTTCTAAATGTTTGAATTCTTGGTGTTATGAGCGTGTCTAACATCAATCCTTTTTGTTTTTCTAGAGAATGAACACTAGGAGAGGATTTTGTCAACGGAGAGGAGGAGCAGCTGCTGGGGGTAATCAGGATCTACCCCAGGCTCCAGCTGAAGGAGTGGCCATGCCATATAACCCAGCTGGGTTGACTGATGCTGAGGTGGGGGCATCTTTGGCCCAAATGGCACAGGCCATTACCATGCAGGCCCAGGCTATGACTGCCCAGGTCAACAGATAGGATGTTCAGAGGGAGAACCCACCGGTCCGTAGCATGGCTGACAGACTGAGGGATTTCACGAGGATGAATCCTCCCATTTTCACAGGGGTTAAGACATCGGAGAATCCTCAAGAGTTTGTACATGAGGTGCATAAGATCCTGGTGGCTATGGGGGCCACTGACATTGAGAAGGCTGAGCTGGCTTCCTATCAGCTCAAGGAGGTAGCACAGACTTGGTGCAAGATGTGGCAAGATAGCCGTGTGTTAGGTGGAGTACCAGTCACATGGGAGCTGTTTAAGACAGCATTTCTGGAGAGATTTTTTCCCAGGAAGATGAGGGAGGCCAAGGTTGAGGAATTCATCAACCTCAAACAAGGCTCCATGACAGTCAGGGAGTATTCCCTGAAGTTTATTAAGCTGTCAAGGTATGTTGTTTTTCCCTAAGTATTTAATAGCAAGAATAAGAATAATACTGAACCTTGTTGAAATCTCCCAGGTATGCTACTTCCCTGGTTTCTAACAGCAGGGATGAGATGAGCAGGTTCCTCACAGGAATCAATAGAGACCTAGAGGAGGAATGTCGATCTGCTATGCTCCATGACAATATGGATCTTTCCAGGTTGATGGTGCATGTCCAGCAGGTAGAGGACAGCCGCAGAAAAAGAGGTGTTCGTGATGGTAGGAGGACCAGGCCTCAAGACCAGGCAGGACCCAGTCATGGAGGCCACAGGAATAACTTTGGCGTCCGTGAGCAACCAAGGTTCAAAAAGGGGCAACAGAGTTCTGGGAATTCTAATCCTCATAGGAGTGCTACACCTAAAGGAGGCAGACCTGAGCCCAAGAAGGGAAATGGAGGTGAGATGCAGCGTACTAAGAAGAATTGTGCTAAGTGTGGCCGAGCTCACAGTGGAGAGTGCAGACAAGGCATTAATGCCTGCTTTGGTTGTGGTAAGAGTGGACACATGGTCAGAGACTGTCCACAGAACAGAGGTCAGGATGGAGGTAATACTCAGCCTAGGCCTAATCCACAGAGTGCAGCAGCAGCCGAGCCTCCTAAGAGAAACAGGTTTTATGCCCTGAAGGGCAGAGAGGAGCAGGAGAAGTCCGCTGATGTGGTCACAGGTATGATGCAAGTATTCTCAACTTCTGTTTATGCTTTACTTGATCCAGGGTCTACACTTTCCTTTGTAACTCCTCTGCTTTCTCTTACTTTTGAGGTGTTGCCTGAAGTTCTACATGATCCTATAGTGGTTAGTACACCTTTAGGAGAGAATGTAAAAACTGATAGGGTATACAAAGATTGCCCAATAGTTGTGAGTGGAAAAACTATGTGTGCAAACCTGGTTGAGTTACCCATGCATGATTTTGATGTTATTCTTGGCATGGATTGGCTTCACAGTTGTTATGCTTGCTTGGACTGTCGTAGTAGAGTGGTGAGATTTCGCTTTCCTAATAAAGAAGAGTTAGTCTGGGAGGGGTACAATTCGAGTCGTCCTAACCCCTTGATTTCTAACCTTAAGGCCAATAAAATGATGTCCAAGGGGTTATTGTGTCATCTTGTGAGTGTTAATGATTTAGACCATGACATTCCTTCCATAGACTCAGTACCTGTAGTGAATGAGTTCTTAGATGTGTTTCCTGATGATTTACCTGGAGTCCCTCCCCTTCGGGAGATTGACTTTGGTATCGATTTAGAACCCGATACTAAACCAATCTCAATTCCTCCTTACAGAATGGCTCCAGCTGAACTCAAAGAGTTGAAGCTGCAGTTAAAAGATCTCACTGACAAGGGTTTCATTCAACCGAGCATATCCCCTTGGGGCGCTCCAGTGTTGTTAGAAGGATGGAACCCTTAGAATGTGTATCGATTATCGGCAGCTCAACAAAGTCACTATAAAGAATAAGTATCCACTCCCCAGAATAGATGATCTATTTGACCAACTCCAAGGGTCTAGTTTCTTCTCTAAGATTGATCTTCGTTCAGGGTATCATCAGCTTAGGGTTAGGGATGGAGATATCCCAAAGACAGCCTTTCGTACCCGCTATGGTCACTATGAGTTTTTAGTCATGTCATTTGGTCTCACGAATGCACCTGCTGCATTTATGGACCTCATGAACAGGGTCTTCCATGAATACCTTGACTCTTTCGTCATAGTATTCATTGATGACATTCTCATCTACTCTAAGACCAAGGAAGAGCATGAACAGCATTTGAGACTAACCTTGCAGGTACTTAGACAGCATCAGTTGTATGCCAAATTCAGCAAATGTGAATTCTGGCTGAGATCAGTGACCTTCCTGGTCATGTTGTGTCCGATCAGGGCGTGGAGGTGGATCCCAAGAAGACTGAGGCTGTAAAGAACTGGCCAAAACCTCTTACTCCTACTGACATCCATAGCTTTTTGGGATTGGCTGGTTACTATCGCAGGTTTGTGGAGGGTATTTCTTCCATTGCTGCCCCATTGACAGCTTTGACTAAGAAGAAAGCCAAGTTCGAATGGACAGAGACTTGTGAGAAGAGTTTCCAGGAGCTCAAGGACAGACTCACTTCAGCCCCGGTGCTTACCTTGCCTAAGTGTGGTGAGAACTACATTGTTTATTGTGATGCATCTAGGGTTGGTTTGGGTTGTGTTCTTATGCAGGTTGGCAAGGTGATAGCCTATGCATCTAGACAACTCAAGGTTCATGAGAAGAATTATCCCACTCATGACCTGGAGTTGGCAGCTGTGGTATTTGCACTGAAGCTGTGGAGGCATTATCTGTATGTAGTGCATGTAGATGTGTTCACAGACCATAAAAGTCTCCAGTACGTGTTCACACAAAGGGAGTTGAATCTACGTCAGCGGAGATGGTTGGAGCTGTTGAAAGATTATGACATGAATGTGCACTATCATCCAGGTAAGGCTAATGTTGTAGCTGATGCTTTGAGCAGGATGAGCATGGGAAGTACAGCTCACGTTGAGGATGAGAAGAAGGAGCTGGTCAAAGATGTACACAGACTGGCCAGACTGGGTGTGCATTTGGTTGACTCCACTAGTGGGGATGTTTCAGTTCATCCTAGTTCTGAATCATCCTTGGTAGTTGAAGTCAAGCAGGGTCAGCATCTAGATCCCGTGTTGATGGAGCTGAAGGACTCAGCGCTGATGAAGATGAATGAGTCTTTCGCTTTGGGAGGTGATGGCATACTTAGGTATTAGGACAGGCTGTGTGTGCCAGATGTGAATGATTTGCGGACCAGGATTGTTGCAGAGGCCCATGGTTCCAGATATTCCATACATCTAGGTTCCACCAAGATGTATCATGATCTCAAGCAGAATTATTGGTGGGATGGCATGAAGAAGGACATTGCAGAATATGTGGCCAAGTGTCCTAATTGTCAGCAGGTTAAGGCAGAGCATCTTAAGCCTGGTGGTATGACACAGATTATTGAGGTTCTGACTTGGAAATGGGAGGCCATTAATATGGACTTCGTGGTTGGGCTTCCGAGGACTAGGAGGCAGCATGACTCTATATGGGTTATTGTGGACAGGTTGACTAAGTCTGCCCACTTTATCCCTGTAAAGTCTACTTACAGAGCCGAGGATTATGCGAGGCTCTACATTGATGAGATTGTGAGATGGCATGGGATTCCCTTGTCTATTTTCAGACAGAGGAGATCAGTTTACGTCTCATTTCTGGAGATCTTTCCAGAAGAGCTTGGGCACACAGGTGAAGCTTAGCACTGCCTTTCACCCTCAGACAGATGGGCAGGCAGAGCGCACCATTCAGACATTGGAGGATATGTTGAGGGCGTGTGTGATTGACTTCAGAGGTAACTGGGATGACCATCTGCCTTTGATAGAGTTCTCATATAATAATAGCTATCACTCCAGCATTGGGATGGCACCGTTTGAGGCATTGAATGGTAGGAGGTGTAGATCTCCAGTTGGGTGGTTCGAGGTTGGAGAGTCATTTATTTTGGGGCCGGAGATCATTCATGAGGCCTTAGAGAAGGTCAGAATGATTAGGGATAGTCTGGCTACTGCGTACAGTCGGCAGAAGTCATATGCTGATAACAAAAAGCGACCCTTAGAGTTTGATGTTGGTGACCAGCTTTACTTAAAAATATCACCTATGAAAGGGGTGATGAGATTTGGTAGGAAAGGGAAGCTGAGTCTGAGATATGTTGGGCCATATGAGATCCTACAGCATGTGGGTGAGGTGGCCTATGAGCTGGCATTGCCCGCAGAGTTAGCTTCTGTCCATCCAGTCTTTCATGTATCTATGTTGAAGAAGTGCCTAGGTAATCCAGCATCAATCTTACCTGTTGAAGGTTTGGGGGTTGATGAAGACTTGTCTTATGAGGAGGTACCGGTTGAAATCTTAGACAGACAGGTCAAGCGGCTGAGGAACAAGGAGATTGCCACAGTGAAAGTATTATAGAGAAATCATCTTGTTGAGGGTGCTACGTGGGAAGCTGAGGCCGACATGAAGGCCCGCTACCCTCACCTGTTCAGCTCTTGAGGTTAGACTTTATACTCTTAGCCTATGCTTCCTTATCTCCCCGTACTTTGTTGCTATTGATTGACTATGTATAGTGCTTTTATTACGACCTGACTGGCAATACAACATGAAGTAGTAGTGTCATTCGGGGACGAATGTTCCTAAGGGGGGGATAATGTAACAACCCTAAAAATGAATAGGATCAAGACTTAGGTGTTTCAAGAATGCTTGCGATTAGACCAAGGTCCACACGTATTGATACGCGTAGAACCAGACCTCAGAACCCTTACTAAGACCAAGCCAATAACTTGGGGAGTTATTTGAGCTTGGAAAGGTTGGAACCAACCATGTGAGGCTCACAAAAACGAAGATTTAATCGAAAGAGTTTTTACCAGACTCAAAAGAAGAAATTTTAAGTTTTGAGGGTCCAAGGGTAAAATGGTCTTTTCCAGGCCAAGGGTAATATTGTAATTACCCTGAGTAATTAATTATTTAATTAATTAAGTTAAAAAAAAAAATTCGGGTGGGGCAACCCGAAGTGACCCATTTTCGCAAAATGGGGTCACCCGGGTTTGAACCCCGCTAGAAGCAAGATTAAACTTGCTTTTATTTTAATGTGTTAACTTAGTTTTTAATAAATAATTAATATTAGCTGATTTAGGAAAAAGAAATCAGATTTTTATTAATTTTTATTAATTATTGAGTTGACTAATTCAAACCCACAAAGTCCTACTTCTACTAGAATTCTATCTCCCTTTTCCCCACTCTCGTTGCACGATTTCTTTCTCTCTTTCACTCTCTTTTTCTTGGCTGAAAACGTGAGAAAACAATCAGCAAAAGCAAAATAAAGTAAAGGCAAAAGTTCATCAAGAACTTGAAAGATAGAAACTCAAAGAGAAAACAATCCGGTAACGTTAAGCAGAACTACTACGCTAGTCGGGTGAGGTGTGACTTTGGGTGTGTGGACTGATTTGTGGAGGAGTTCTTGGGCAGCATTTTGAACATTTAACAAGAAAACAAAGGTATGGGTTTTCTTACTCTTGGTCCCTTTCCCAAGAGACCCCTAGGACTCAGTGTATTCGGCTCAAAAAACTAAGGTTGATTCCCCTATTGCATGTCCCTGTCATTTGCTCCCAACGAATGTAGGCTGGTATGAATGCTAGTAGACTTAGGATTATGTGATGTTTGTGCTGAATGTAATGTATTAGATGTATGTTAATTCATGAAAATGCAACCATGTGTGTGTTCGAATTAAGAAAAACAAAATGTGTATGGCATGTTGAGTCTCGGCCTAGGGGCTTGATTTTGTTAATATTTTGTTGGTTGTTTTATGTACACTAACTGAAGTAAAATGTGATGTTCATGTGACATGAAGTGTGGCTGAATTGAGGAGTAAACATTTTGGTTAAGAATTCGTGAAAAATTGTATTAAAGAACGTACCAAACGAACTATGTATTGTCCTACGAATTTACTAACAAAAGGAGATAAAAATGAGTAAAGAAATTACTTTGAATTTCCAGCATTTTTGTTGATATATGCTGCCAAATTAAGATGGTTAGAATGCCAAGAAAAAATAAGGAAAATAGGTGAGGTCATTGAGGGTCGAACCCGAGACCTCACCCCTTTAAAATCCCCAAACAATTTAAGAAGAAAATTCGTGTGGTGAGGGGGATTCGAACCTGCCTTGGCTGGGAAATATGTGTGAAGAAAAAGAAATTAAAAAAAATGAGAGAGGTGGGATTCGAACCCACACCCTCTCGGTTAGAAACCAAGGAAAGGAAAAATGAAGAAAAAGTTTTGAGAGGCGTGGGATTTGAACCCACGACCTCTATGCGGATGAGGGAGATATTATAAAAATAAAATGAGGCTGTGGGGATTCGACCCCACAACCTCACAGTCAACTCAAATAGTCAACTTCAAAAAGGAGAATAAAATAAAGAGGTTGTGGGGGTTCGAACCCAGAACCTCTCAGCCTTAAGCGAATGGAAGGGAAAGGAAAATAAAGGAGAATTGTAGTGTGGCTGAGGGGACTCGACCTCGGGTCCCAAAGTCTCCTATAGGCCGAAACTAATAAAAAGAAAACGAAAATGGGGTTGTGGGGGCTTGAACCCACAACCCATCGGCCAATGCAAGGAAAGTTTTAAATAGACAAGTAACCCTTCAATGTAAACATTGTGATTTGACTTAGAGTTAAAATGTTATGACTATTAGAATAAAATCAATTAATAATGTAAATGACATTCAATTGATTCAAGACTTGGGATTCCTTGCCCAAACTTCCGTTTGATACCTAAGTCATACGTGAACAAACCATCCAAGAATAATGCCACCTACTTAGATCAAATTCAAGATCTTGGCATAACTACAAGATACATAAGTCTTGTACTACACAATCTTAGGAATGTAAGAATTACTTAATGAACTACGAATGAAGCCTCATGGCTTGTGTGTATAGACTCATAAGTCTAACATGCGTTCAAAAGTAAGTGATCCTAAGACGTATGAAATGAAATGATGAACCCTAGAAGGGTTAAGTATGAGTGTAAATACACTAAATGGCCAAGTGCATTGGCATATGATGAGATGACGAAATGAACATTCACATAATAAAAGGTGAGTAACTATGAACAAGCAAAAGGGGCTAATGATAATGAATGTGGTGACAACATGATATGAGGCTAATGTAAATGATGAGAGTAATCTCAAATGAGCCTAAGTAAATGTTACCAATACGTACTCACCTATGAGGGTGTAAGATAAGGAAGAGACAAGTCTATATGAACACTCTAATGAGAGTATTGAACTTAATACACTCAATACGAATGATGGGATGAGAAATCATCTAATGAGCTATGATATCCTCATACTAGAAGCTAGCTTCCATGACGTATCAGATGAATGTAATGGAACTTTATACTGAGCACCGACAGACTAGCTATGAGCGGTGATGCCTTCTTTCGGGAAGGGCAGAGGTTCACGTAACTCTCATGAGATGAGACTGTCCGGCTTGCTGGGTATGGGTCTCCTTATATCTCCTAGTCATTGAACCTATACTGCCCATATAGGGATCTGGCGGGGTTAAATTCCCATGTACGCTAGCATGTTATTGGATCACTTTGGCCGGTGATTCCACCTCTTTTTGGTGTGGGGGAGACACTAGATTTCATGATGCTCACATGATCTATATCGGTTAAAGTTAAAGTTCCCAATGAATGATTGAGGCCAACCTCAAATGATGCACACAATGAAATGAATGATACCAAAGGTGTTAGGATAGGATAATCAAAAGGTGAGTTAGATTCAAGTAATGACATTAGGTCATTCTTGGTCATTGCACAACGAACCTAATGAAAGTCTTAAACTACACCCTAGGTATAACCGGTGGTTACACTGGACTATGAATGAAATGAAATGAAGTACGTATGAATGAATGAAGCAGACTCTGTGTTTGCTAATGAAGATTCCCTAGTTGAGGTCCCATATGTTGAGCCCTCATTTCTGGGATGTCTTAATGTCAAGTCCATGATTCCAAGGTCTCATGGCATATGAATAAATGGTATGAAAGAAGTTATGTGCTACATGTAAAATGTACTGTATGCTATATGATATGTGCTATGTGTAAATGTTATGTGCTGTGTGCAAATGTGAAAAGTATGATGATGTATGTTATTCTCATGGTATCACTTTCCTAATCCAAATTTGGAAAGCTCACTTACTTTCCTAATCCAAATTTGGAAATTTTCCTAATCTCAATTTGGCAAGTCCACTGACTTGACTTCCAAAAATCATGTTGTTAGGAAAGAGCTATTCTTTCTCATGCATGTCCTTGGTGTGTGCTTGCATATGCCCATACTTAGTACAAGTGTGTACTAACCCTATACAAACTCTACTATTTTAGGTGCAGGCACAGGTGGACGGTAGAGCTACAAGATCATCGCTGCAGTTATCTGGACGTCCAGCATTCATCCGGTTTTTGGTAGGTCCTCATGCTTTCGAGGATGCTACTGTTTATGTTCTAGCTTAGTTTAGGAGTTGAGCTAGTGGAGCATGTTCCACTAGCGTTTCTTTCTTATTTTATTCAGACTATGTATGGATGCCATTTTGGCAATTATACAATTATATTATTGGACTATGTCTTTCATTTGATTATCTCTTAATGTTTAAATGGTTGATGTAGAACGAATTACGAATGTATTAGAAATGTTTAGTAAGAAATGTTTAGAAACAAAAAAGTTTCAAATTTTCCGCTAAAATTAACCTATGTAAAGTAAGAATGACGTAAGTAGGCTTGTCTGCGACCTCTGAGAGGTCAACGACGCCGGTCTCGTCTGGGGTCTAGATTCCAGTCGTGACAATTCTATTAATGGATAAGTACTACAACGTTTAGGTAGTGGAATGGGATGCTATCAAGACATGGAACGAGTAGGCTTTGAAGGTGCTAGGGTGTAGGTTCTCTAGGTCATTCTAAGACCATTATGTGAAGTCTCCTAAATGCTTAAATTGATCTTAATTAACTTGATGAATGATTATGACTCAAATTAATTTAGGTTGAATAAAAGTATCCTATTTAGTGTTGCTTTGAGGGTTGCTTAAGTAGATTTGAAGAGGGTGTATGGGCGGTCTCTTCATGTTTAATTCAAGGGAATCGTAGAGTAAACTTTGGTAAGATTATTATATGCTTATATGTCTTGAAGTGTTAATACTGCTATTATGTGGATTACTTGGAATATGACTTATATGTGAAGTTATGATGAATATGGTTCTTCCACTTATGTTATGAAGTTTTCCTCAAAAGCGCATAAAAGAGCATGTTTTACATAAATGTCCTTTTAGCATGATTTAATTGTATTACACCATACTTAGTGCATTCTAATGTACTAATTCCATATATTGTCTTATCTTTAAAGGTGTAGGTGACATTTGAGAGGAGTCATTGAAGTGAAGCTTGGATACTAGCATTCTATTCAAGCAAGTGTTGGTATGTCCTCAATTTTTCGGAAGACATAACTATGTTTAGTTTTCTTATTCAAAGACATTGTATTAGCCGTTGGTATTTCTTATTCTATTTATGTATGGGCTATGACCCAAAGATATTCGCTAGTCTAAGATGGCGACTATAAGAATTCGCAATTTCGTATGTTTTCTATAAAGAGATTATGTGAAGATATTGTGTAAAGTTTTAATTTCTCACTAATTTTCATTTATATTATGCAATGAATGATATCTAAGGGCTTGTAAAAGACCTCTGAGAGGTCAAGTACGCCGTGTGGCGATTTGAGAATACCATTTCATTTAAGGTATACTCTCAGGTCGTTACATCAATGGAGAGGCTATGGATCAAAACTCTTCCACGAACCTTCTATAATAACCCGCTAGACCTAAGAAACATCTGATATCTATAGGAGAGGTAAGTATGTGCCACTGTTTCACTGTTTCTATTTTCTGAGTATCTACTCGACTCCCTTCACTAGACACAATATGCCCAAGGAAAGAAACTTACTGCAACCAAAACTCACATTTGATAAATTTAGCAAATAATTTAAGATCCTTTAGAGTTTGCAGAACGACCCTTAAATGACTCGCTTATTCATCCTCATTTCTAGAATAAATAAGGATCTTATTAATAAAGACGACAACGAATAAGTCCAAATATTGTTTGAACACTCTGTTCATCGGATCCATGAAAGTTAGAGGAGCATTAGTTAGTCCAAATGAAATAACTACGAATTCATAATGACCATACCATGTTCGGAAGGTTGTTTTTGGGATGTCACTATCTCTGACTCTGACTTGATGATAACAGGATCTGAGGTCTATCTTCGAGAAATAACTAGCACCCTAAAGTTGGTTAAACAAGTCTTAAATCCTGGGTATAAGGTACTTATTGTTGATTGTGACCTTTTTCAACTACTTATAATCGATGCACATTTTGAGAGAACCATCTTTTTTTCTTTACGAATAACACTAGTGCACCCCATGTCGAAATGCTAGGTCTGATGAAGACTTAATCTAGAAGGTCTTTGAAATTCTCTTTTAATTCCTTAAGCTCTGCTGGAGACATTTTTTAAGGGGGAATAGAAATAGGCTTGGTATCTGGAAGGAGATCAATTTCAAAGTCGATTTCCATTTCGGGAGGAACTCCTAGAAGATATTCTAGAAACACTTTTGGATACTCATTGACTGCTGGAACTAACTCGAGAGTTGGGGTTTCGAAGTTTAAATTCTTGACCCAAAACTAAATGATAGAGACAACCCTTAGAGATCATCTTTCTGGCCTTAAGGTAAGAAATGAATTGACTATAGGCGTTAAGCTACTGCCCTTTCATTCTAAGCTTGGTTCGTCATGAAAATGAAAATGAACAATCCTAGTTCTACAATACAGGATTGTAACTAGTCCATTCCTAGAATGACATCAAAGTCAACCATTTCTAACTCTACGATATCTGTTAAGTTGACTTTCTAAGAGATTGTGATAGAGTGATTTCTGTACACCCATCTAACTATGATTTGGTCACCAACTGGAGTAGAGATTGAGAAGGGGTCTAAGAGAGTTTTTGGACTAACACTAAATTTTACTGCTATTTAAGCAATTAAAAAGTAAACATTAGCCCTTGGATCTAACAAAGCATAAACATCTAAGTCAAAGACTCATAACGTACTAGTGACTACATCTGGAGAGTCTTCCTTATCCAAGCGAGCCTGAAGAGCATACAACCTGTTTTGGCACTGATCCACCTGTACCAGATGAGTTACCCTGTTGAGTCGCTCGGTATGCTGGTACTGCTGAAGTTGAGAACTGAGCTTTACCATTGTCACCTCTTTGACCCTATCTAGAAGGATAATCTTTCAACCAGTGACTAGACTGACCACACCCACAACATCCTTCTTTCCCTGCAAGGCACTCACCTGGATGGTTCTTACCACCCTTTGGGTAAGTTGGGTAGGTTCTCGTCCCTGAAAACCTTCCCTGATACTTAGAGTTGTATGCCCTACCTTTCTGATCTTTTCTGAACTTAGAGGATGGAACACTAGCTAATGAAGGGGCTGGGGCTAAAAAATTTTGCTGACCCTGCGAGTGATTTCCACTACCCGATTTCTGTTGAGAATACACCTAGTTCCCTGTCCTATCCTTCTTATTTTCCTTGGATTTTTCCCTAATCTTATTACCCTCAACCTGTTTAGCATAAGTCATGAGCCTAGAGATGTTCATATCTCTACGCAATAGAGCATTCCTGCACTGTATCTTTACCAAGTCTGACACTATAGAGAAACTTAGTCATCTGGGCCTCGAATCAGCAACCATGTGAGGAGCATACTTGGAAAGTTGGGTAAACTTGAGCCCATACTCCTGGACTATCATGCTACCTTTTCTTAAGTTCATAAATTTCTGAGCTTTTACCTCTCTTAACTTGTTTGGGGAAGAATTTGTCCAAAATGGTCTCACTAAAGCATCCCAAGTAATAGGAGTTGCATTTGTACCCATGTTTTCTTTCCACAAAGTATACCAAATAGGACCCACATCCTTGAGTTGGTGAGATGCTAATTCAACTCAATCATTTTCAGTTATCTGCATCACTTCAAAGATTGTCTTGACCTCATCAATGAAGTTCTAGGGATCCTCACCAATCTGTGAGCCTAAGAAAGATTCATCTAACAAGATATCACACTTTGGCTGCAGCTGACCCCACATTAGCATTTGTTGAAAATGGAGCCTGCTGATTGTTATGGTTGGCCAAACTTTAAGCAAACGTCTGAATGGCGTTATTTAACTCTGCATTATAAACTTCTTGATCTGGGACTGGAGGAGATGTGTTTGCCTTCCGGGCATTTTCATTCCTCGCATTAGCTCTACGGGGAGACATGATGGATGAAACATAGAAAGTTGAGTTAGAATGAGAAATTAGATCATACCTTACGCATGATAAGATCAATAAGAAAAATGGAGATTTTTCATAAATCACTTTGCAGTCTAGCTCTTATTAGATGTGGTGCACACTAAACACCCACGAAAAGGAATTTACCTAGTGTAGCCTTTCAAACATCCTAGGACACTTAAACTTAGAGCTTTGATAACAAGTTTATCACACCCCGAGCTACCCCTGAGACGCAGACACAGGACCTCGGATCACAAGTGACCCCAAGCTAACCCTGCTGGCATAATCATAAGCTTACTAAAGATGAAATGAGTAATAAAACTATGCAAAAGCTAAATAATAATAGAAGTTTGCAATGATGGTAATACCCATATACTATAACTGAATATAAAAAATCTGAGAGTTTAATACAAGAGAAATATCAAATCTAAATTCTAAGTTGAATCTAACTATGTCTGAAATAAGCCTTTAAACTTACTAGAAGTGCTAGGACATGCCCCAGTTAAATCTAGCAAAAACTTGAAACCAAAGACTAAAAGTGATAAAATAGTCATGTCACTTGTCGTCGAAGAATGAGGACTCACCACTGATATTGTTGAACTAAAGATCAAGAATTAATATATGCGTGATCTAACTGTTAAGGACCTAAACTGACATCACGAGAAGATGTAGTGCATAGTATGCATCAATATTTGAAAGGTACCGAGCATGTGGGATAGATTAAAGCTGAAAGCATATAACCAAACTAAGAAATAAAGCAATTATATAATCTGAGCATGATAAGGACACTGAAATATCGAACATAGCTAAATTGAATGCACAACTATGCTATAACATGCTGAGACTGAATAGTGAAACCTTGTCAATGCAATAGTGTTTAACTGAACTGTGAGAGATACTAATAACTGATATAAACCACTTTGAGCTAAATGTTGAATCTGATGTATACGCCCCATCGAGGAGATCCAATATACC
Organism: Solanum sitiens; assembly: GCA_016801875.1. Lineage (NCBI taxonomy): Eukaryota > Viridiplantae > Streptophyta > Magnoliopsida > Solanales > Solanaceae > Solanum > Solanum sitiens. Next base: position 56,097 of record JABWTJ010000640.1, on the reverse strand, counting down.
CGGCCAAAGGTATAGAAGCATAATGGTGTGATCACTAAAATAATGCACATAGAGGGGACTTACAACCTATGTGCCTTGTTATTTTGGGACTATATGGGGTTGACCCCAGTCTAACACGGTATTATGCTACTCACGATAAATTAAGTGATTAACACCTTATGACTGAACTACTGTACTATACTGCATAGCTCAAAACTAATATGCAAACTGAGAATGTATATTGATAAACGGATAATGTCACATTCAAAAGCTGAGGCATGTATATCTGAAATAACTGAAATATCTGGACTAGGATGTGTAATTCAAAAACTAAAGAACTACAGAGCTAGGGTTCTGAATTTATGAAGGAAGCTCTACTAAAACATGATAAAATCCATGATAAATTGATTTGGAACAGTTACATAACTCATGGTTATCTGCTGAAGTTCTAAAAACCCTAGGTCTAGTCACAATAAGGGAATCAAGAATATGACTGAAACAAGGGACCTTATGAGAAAAAGTAACCCACTAGTTAAATCCCATCTACCTGATGACAAATTCCACGGAGAATTCTTTTGGTTTTGGGGATAGAACTGATGGAACCTTGATGCATTCTTGAACTAGGTTTCTAGACCTCTTTTCTCCTCTTACTCTCTAGTTTTTCTGAGTTCGATCAATCATTTTACTTAGGTAAGTTCTAGTAATGTTTCTAGTATTAAATTGACTAAAACCTCATAATTTAGGGTCTAAATTACATAGTATAGGGGTCTATCACATGATCAAAATACTAAAAGACCCCCGACTTAACTGTTGTTAGAGAGACCGGTGGACAGGGCCGATGGACAGTTGATCGACTGACGGTCCGTGCTGGTCAACCGTCAGTCGCAATTGGAGCTAGGTTTTGGGGGGGTGATCCACGGTCTGTGACTTGAACTATGGTCCATGGGTCCCGTCGTGGGTAAAACACTTAACCAAATTTTTGGGTTGCGTTTTAGGGAAGGTTGTTGATGCAAACCATGGACAACCAGCACGGGCCAGGGGTTACCCTACGGTCCGTGGGTGGAGACCGTGAGTCACACCTGTAACTTCTTGAAATCTGTTTTTAAGCCTCTTTTAGGATACATCAAGTTCATAAGAAACATTGCCAACTTCAACCCAACATATATGAGACCGACACCTCTTACCATAAAGAACCAAAAATGGTGTCATCCCAACGCTCGAATGATAGTTACTATGGTAAGCAAACTCAATCAAAGGAAAATCATCATACTAATTACCCTTAAAATTATTTATACAAGACCTTAATATCTTCTAAAGTTTGGGTGGTACATTTGACTTGTCCATCAATTTGAGAATGAAAAGTCATACTAAGTTTACTTTGCTACCAAGACATTTTCAAAACGACTTGCAAAACTAAGATGTAAACTGAGTTCTATGATAGGAGATAACTAACAAAGGCACTCCATGCAATCTTACCATTTCTTCTATATAAATCTTGGCTTACTATTCTACTTAAAATGAAGTCTTTACGGGAGCGAAGTGATTCAATTTTATCATTTGGTCCACAATAACAAAAATTGAGTCAAATTGATGCTGACTATAATAAATTCAATATTCAAATCTTCCTACTTCCATATAGGTACTACTGTTTTTAGCCAAACCTTCTGGTTTCTAATGCTAAAACTTTACTTGTTGACAATTTGGACATTTATCCAATTCCACAATATCCTTTTTCCTATCATTCCACCAATAAACCTCTTGCTAATCGTGGTACATCTTGGTGGCTCCTGAGTAAATAGAATACAGAGAACTAAATCTCAAAATCATATTCTTCAATTGAACAACATTCGGAACACATAATCGACTTTGGTATCGAATGGCACCATATTTTCTTCACGAGAAAGCCTCAATAGATTTTTCAAAAACCAACTTCTTTAAATCAACATTAACCCAATCAAGATATTTCTTAGCTTTCACATATGATACATGAGACGATTTCGAACCATTTTGAATAATGATTTCTTTGGAATCAACCAATGAACACCCAATTGGACCAACCCATGAACATCTTAAACAATATATTTCGTACCATTCTTAACATAAGCAACACTACCCATCAATAGTCGACTATGACTATCCGCGACCACATTTGCTTTACTCATGTCGTAATCCTTCAATAATCAAACTATTTCATTTTGCAAAGATTCAAATCATTTTGAATGCATCCATATTTCAAACTCTTGTAGTCGGTAATACATCTACATAAACACCATATAAGTAATGCCTCCAAATCTTGAGGACAAACACTTCTACCACTAACTCCAAATCATCAGTCGAATAATTCTTTTCATGCATTTTCGATTTCCTTGAAGCATAAGAAATCACTTTCGCATGTTGCATCATTACACAACCAAAACCAATTTGTGAAGCATCACAATAAATCACGAAAACATCAAAATAGGGGCTGAAGTGAATCTATCTTTTACTTCTTGGTAAGACTTCACACAAGCTTCCGACCATAAACATTTCACGTTCTTTTGAGTTAATGTTGTCAAAGGCCAAGAAATGGAGGAAAATCCTTCCACAAACCTTCTGTAGTAACTAGATAAACATAAGAAACTATGTATATCTAAAGTGGACTAAGATCTTGTCAAATTCTTAACCTCCTCAATTTTCTTATGATTAACTTGAATACCTTCACTAGAGACAACATGGCCAAGGAAAGAAACATTCCTCAACCAAAACTCACACTTGCTAAGCTTAGATTACAATTCCCAATCCTCGAGAATTTGTAACATGATTCTCAAATTCTCAACATGTTCATCCTCACTTCAAGAGTAAATCAAAATATCTTCAATAAACACAATAATAAACACAATCACAGACATGTTGAGATATTGCTTAAAGACCATATTTATCAAACCAATAAAGGTCACTAGGGTATTGGTCAAACCAAAATACATCACCAAAAACTCATAATGTCCATACCGAGTTCAGAAGGTCATCTTCGAAATGTCATTTTCCTTTATCCTCAATTGGTGATAACCCAACGGAAGGTTAATCTTAGAGAAGTAACTCGCTCCTTGGGGTTTATCAAACAAGTCATCAATCCTTGGAATAGGATAATTATTCTTTATGGTAACCTTATTAAATTGCTGGTAATCAATGCATATTCAGAGAGAACCATCATTGTTTCGAACAAATAACATCGGAGCACTCCATGGAGAGATACTCGGTCAAATAAAAATCTTATCCAACAAATATTTTAATTGATCCTTTAACTTCATAACTTCTGTTCGGTCGATATAACAATGAGTAATAGAGATAGGTTGTGTATCTGGAAGAAGGTCAATACCAAATTATATATCCCTTTCGGGATGAATATCAAGAATATTATCGGGAAATATTTCCAAAAACTCATTTAGAATTTGAACTAACTCAATAGTAGGGGGTTTGACAATCTATATCCCTAACACGAACGGTGATAAATACAAACCTTAGAAATCATTTTCTGAGCCTTTATGCAAGATATAACCTATCGGGTCCTACAATTTATGATCCCATAAATGCATGAAGTCAATCCATTCAAAAGCTAACATCAAAATCTAACATATCAAGATCTACAAGATGAAAATATGTGACCATATGAGAAATGGAAATAAGACGATTTCTATAAACTCTATAAGCAACAATAGAATCATCAATAGGAGTAACATATAAAAGGAATTAGAAAGGATTTCGAGACCAACTTCAAATATCATTGCCAAATAAGGAGTAAGAAAGGATAACATAACACCCAGATCAAGAAAAGAATAAATAACAAGCTGAAAGACATTCAAAATTCAACATACCTTTCACCATATCCAGAGCATTATCATGATCCTATTGAGTCAAGAGAGCAAAGAATCTATATTTCTTTGGAGCACCTGAATTGAAACAACTAGGTTGATCTTACCTACCATCCCTCGCCTTAGTAGTAAGCAATGGGCAATCACTCATCTTGTGATCTTCCTTCTACAACTGAAAAAACCATTTGTACTGTACAAATATTTTTCATCATGCTTTTTGGCACACCTAGTGCTAGTAGATAAATATGATCCACCACCATTTCCTCTTTGAGGTTTAGGCTTGGAAACCCTATCTTTGTTGAACTTTGAGGTTGAAGCATTTTAAGAACGTTTACATAGTGGTAAAATATTCCTTGACAACTAAATCATAAGAACCTGACACAAACATACTCGTTCATTCCATAGAGTCGGCAACCATAGTTGAAGCATAACTATCCAGTTTAGTAAACTTCAAAGTGTACTCCTTCACTCTCATATTCCCTTGTCGGAGATTAATAAACTCAATAACTTCAGTTTCTCTCATTTAAAACTTAAAGAAACGATTAAGAAAAGCACATATGGATATTTATCATTCTAAAAGACTTGCAACAACCACTTTCTCTTCCTTCCATAGATTGAACCAAACTTAAGCAACACATTTTAGTTGACAAGCTGCCAATTTTTCCTTCTCCGCCATTGACAATTCCAATACTCCCACTATCTTATAAATCTTATCAATGAACTATTAAGGATCCCCATCAATCTAGGGCCTATGGAACTCTAAAAGATTCATCCTAGAAGTCTCTTACCCTTGTTGCAATTGTACCCACATTTGGGTTAATGAGAGCAATAGACTCTCTATACGCTTTGGCCGTCATAACTTGAGCCAATACTTGAAAAATAACTCGAAATTCAACATGAATCACTTTCTCAATCAAATAACCAACCAAAACGTAAGAAACTTTGGTCTTAACATTTTCCCCCACATTACTCCTCACAAAATCTCTTTGATGGGCCATCTCCTGAAAAGCATCAAGCAAGATTTAGGAGAAGGATCATTACAGAGAAATATGATAAACGCTCAAACTACACCTCATCCAATACTAGGTGTAATCCATTGTTCTCTAGTATTAAACCCAACGAAGAGTTGGGGTCGAACCTACATGGAGCGATATAGTATGGAATTCAAATAAGAAGTAAAAATCGCAACTCTAATCGACCATAGAATTAGACATTGTCAAAATCAAAAAAAAAAGTTAAAGGTTTGACAACGAATGTAAGATGGGGTGATTAATGTGTTAAATAACAAGTACGGTAATTAGAAAAATAGGGGTGTAGACAAGTAAAAGAGGATCTTTGGGGATATGATCGATTATATGCTAATTTCACTGTATGGTTAATTGAAGTTTATTAATAATTTTTTGAATCTCAGAAGGTAGGCTAGACTATATGCAATAGCTTTCTCTTGAACAACTATTACGATTCAAGTGAGTTCTCTCAAACCTCGATAAGCTTAACACTATAAACATCTCAAAACCTTAATTTAAATACTCTCTCGAGCTAGATTGGTAGGAATGAATTAAGATCCACTCTCTCAAGATGAACCCACAACAACCCACACACTACAGTCATCAATCGATAACCTTGGTTTTAGAACCCCTCTCTCTCTCGAGCAAGCCTAAAACACTAATCTAATATTGCATTTGCAAGTACAATTCGTAAATTAACATTCAACTATCAATTAAACCCACTTTAAAACAGCATTTAAATCAGTAAAAAACAATACCCATAAGCTAATTAGACAAATAATCACATGATCACACTCCAAAAATTGGAATTTTAGCGACACATTATAAAAGGGAAGAATTCTATACTATTTACTTCTCCAAACTTTGGGTATTAATCCAAGTCTTTGCAATGGTCAAAATTCTCGAAATTGAAAACACAACTCCAAGTCTACTTGAAAAATCCTTCAACAAGATTCTACAATAGAAAACTCAAGAAAATTGGATTCGTAAAAGGGTTTTTTAAAAGACTCATTTTTTGCCATTCCAATCTCAATTTATAGTTTCTCAATTTTTTGCTCTCTAAAGAGTTAGGCGAAGTAAGTCAAGCGTCGCCGACCCAGTCGATGATGCGCCTATTACTCCATTCTATCATTGGTTTGTCTTGGCTCTTTATCTTCAAATTTTTGTAACTTTATGCGGTCAGGATTGAGGTCGTTGATTAGTTTGGCGGTCCACCAACTGACCATTTCCATCGCAAAGTAGGTTCTTCCCATGGTTGGCAATATGGAACTTTAGGTGAGCTAAAGTGCCACTCCACGACTCGTCAAGTGGCTTTGGCGATTCTCAGCTTTTGTTATCTTCGCCATTTTTCATTTTTTCATTTCTTTTTTCCCGATAATGTCCTCTTCTTCCTATTTTGCCTTCATTGCTTCAAATAAATACTTTAACATCAGTTTTGAGAAAAAATTAGGCATTTGAGGACAATAAACTATGAAAACAAAGCCCTAAATGAGTCAAAATCTAAGACTCATCAACTATAACACCTCTAAAACGAATTAGGTGAAACTAGATCCTAACACTTGTGTCTTGATGTTTTAAAGTCTTAAAATGGGTTAAAATGAGGATAGGAGGCATTTTATAAAGTTTCGTGAAGTTTGAAGGTCAAACGTCCATGACGTTTGAAAAGGTTTGCCTTGAAACGTGCTTGTGTGTCTTAGTGTATTTCATCAAGTTTTACGCGTTCATTTTGGATAAAATTGATATGAGAAGTTGTTGACGTGTATACAAACATATTCAAGTTAGAAACGTACGGGCAAAACTCCTGAAGGACCAACCAATGGTCCTTGAGGAAGGGCCCAACTTGTGAGCCAAGGTTGTCCAAACCAACCTCACCTACGGATGGCATCGACGCCCAGTAGGCTGATCGACACCGCGTAGGTGGGAGGCGTAGGTGAGGACTTAGCCTAGGGATATAAATCTCCCAAGGTCAAGTCTCTAAATCCATCGACGGCGTGCCAGGACAGTCTGTCGATGGACCTACGTCCCGTCAATGGGTAACCATCGATGGTGAGTACATTTTTGCGCAGACTCATTATTAAGTGTAGGGGGAAATTCACCCCACGTCCAAAAATGGTTTGATAGGGGTGTTTTGGGTATTTCAAGTGGGTTTGTAAGGTCTAAACACCTAGATGATTCATTATTCCAAATCAAAATCCAAAATCTCTAAGAAACTCTCTAGAACTCCATTGAAGCCAAAACTCAAGATAGAGCTTGGATTAAAGATTCTTTGGTGAGTCTGCATCAATTATTCATCAAATTCGTGGTCTACCATAAATTGAGGTATGGTCTTCATCCTTGAATCTCTTTTCTTCAAGGATCCAAACTTCAAGGTGATTTCCAAAGTCTTTCAAAGATGAAATTGTCCAATTTTGATATCTATTCATGGGTTCATGCATAAAACATTTTGAATCATTATATATTGATTGAATTGATGTTAATTAGATATTTAACCTAATTACTATTCGAACCCATGTAATTCATGAAATCCTAGTTTTTTATTATGTTATGGGTGATTTGATTATGTCTTAATGCTATTGAATTCTTATGTTTTTGAAGGGCTATTGAATTGTGAAAGAATCATGCTAGAATTGTAAGTAGGCTTCCCTAGTTTGATTAATTCATTTTTGTATGATCTTTAATTCATTTTATAAAGTAATTATTGGGTTTGAATTGTAAACTATGGTTATTGGTAAGAGCCTTGGTATATTGTGTTGGATGAAATGGCTATGGATTGAAGTTGTGAGGTTTGATTAATGGTATGTTGATTGAACTTTCTTTATATTGTGTAGTATAGGTCTTAGATAGTAATGATGTTGGTATGGTCCACTTATGGTGGCGGTGCTTATGTGTTATACTTGTGAATTATGTGGCCTTGTCGGCATTACTTTATGAATTGGGAATTAATGTGACCTCGTTAGCATTACTTTATGTATTATGGCTTTATCATATTATAACTTGATTATGTAAGTATTGTGAAGGTCTTGATGACTATGTGTTTATGTGGAGTCAGAGTATGAATTCTCTTAGTTGGTGATAGGAGTCTCTAGTAGGCTATAGTGAAGTTGTTATGTGGATTACATTAAGATTGGAGTATGATGCTTCTTGTTGAATCATATGAGACTTGTAATGGTTTAGATTGATGATACTATAGTAGTGAATAAGGTGACCTATAGATGATATTGGTTATGCCTATGTGCTTCTTGAATGATATGATATATATGGAGTATGTGCATGTCTTGTTTTGGTAGACTTGTGTCCCTTACTTGATACATGTACAATGTGAATATGACTTATTGATTAGTATGTTAAATCTCCTTAGTCTTGTATGCGTGATTGATATGTGACCTTGAACATAGCTAAGAATGTCCTTTATGTGGAACCTTCATCCTAGATATAAGTTTACGATATCCTTGAAGTTGAAAGTCGTAATGGTATCCTTCTTGTGTGAATGGTGGACTTAAGGTTGGTTGGCTAGAACGGCATGAAATCATCCTTAGGAAAGTCATTGAGCTATCCTCTTGACCATTGTAGATATCCTTAGTGGACCCTCTTTTATAAGGTGTAATATGATTGGGTTATGAACTAGATATGGAACCTCTTCATGTACTCCTTTATTGAAATACTCTATAAGAACAAAGGCTAGCACCGAGTAAGTATGCTTGGGAAGTTGCTCTAACTAAGATGACTTTAGAGAACAAAAAACCCTCGATATTTCTTAACCATGTGCCTACATGAGATGTGTCCTAGTTCTACCATTGGCAAGTAAAACACCCTCAATTGGAGTAGGTTCATGACTCCGAATTCCATGCATAGCTACTAGTGTTGGAGAAGTTCTATGAAGTTTAGGTGGTGGTATGGGACGCTATCTAGACACTGAAAGATTAGGCTTTGAAGATTTTAGTGAGTGAGTCCCTAGGTCTTCTCCAAGGCCATTACTTGAATGGTCTTTTTTTAATGTCTCTTAAATCAACTAATGAAGATAATGATTTAAGTTGAAAAGTGTAAGACCCCAAAATAAGTTAAGGTGTCTAGAGCCTAACGATTGTGTATTGATGTTTTGAATCCTAAGATGGGTTCTAAGGTTGTAATGAGGCAGTGTCTAAAGATTTAGGCGATTTAAAGTCAAACGTCAAGGGACGACCAAGACGTTCGGCGACTAGTCACCGAAGGGGCCTTATGTGTTTTTTATGTTCTTATGTGTGTGTCATGGGCTTATGAAGTCCTTATACTAGTAATACTGATGTTTATAGGAAGTATGTTAAGTTTCATGAAGTTTGGAGGTCAAACGTCCAAGAACGTCCAAGATGTTCGAAAGTTAGCCCTTGAGATGTGCATGTGTGTCTTGAGTGTGCCTATCATGTTTGAAGGTGTTGGGAGTGTTTGTTTTGGGTGAAACTTATGTGGAAGGTATTTAACATGTTAATTTATATTTACGTTGGAAACGTCCGGATATAACTCCCACGAGGCCCTCAAGGAGGACCCAAAGTCTGTCAAGACACTGCCTTGGCAATGTCTACCAACGACCTTCAATCGACGGCCAGTAGGTTCACCTACACTCCGTCGATGGTGAGGCATCGATGGAAACTTAGACTGGTTAAAGCTCAAGGCAGTTTTCAATCCCCAGACCCAAATGACAGCCTGCATTACGGTCCGTCGATGGACCTACTGGGCATCATTTGAGGCCGTCGATGCAGGCTGCAGCAACTGCCATGCACGTTTTCAATTATGGGGTGAATGGTAAATTTGCCTCACGTACTAACCTGACCCTAGGTGGTTATTTTGGTTATTTTTGGGTGTATTTAAGTGCTTAAAAATGTGACTATCCGATTCCCAATTCATTCTCAAATTAAACCCTTCCCTCTCAAAAAGAAACCTCTCTAAAATTCTCCATTGAAAGTGACGCTCAAGAACAGACATGGTGATGGATTCTCAAGATTTATTCATCAAATTTTTAGTGGTTTTCTTGTACAATGAGGTATGGTGATCCTTCATCTCTAGTTAATCTTCCATCTAGAGAGTTCCTTTCAATGTTTTCAATGCAAGTTCATGATCAAACTTCTCCTTCTTCAATCTAGCCATGGATTCTTTCTCAAATTGATTTCAAAAGCATAATGTTAATAAATTAATGATTAGATACTGATTTGAATGTTTTTTTTAATCCAATTCCATGTTGAACTCATGATCTCTCTCAAACGCGATTTAGCCTATGCATGGGCATTGTGATCTTGATCTTAGGTAAATCGAAATTGTGATTTAATTATGTAAGAATGCTTATATCTACTGCCTAGAATGTGTATTTATGATGAATTGTTGATGAGTGATCCATGAGGATCAAGGTTGAGTGGTTTGAATAAGTCTAGTCTATAATGTATTATCTTATGATGTTGAATGTTAGAATGGTGGTTGTGTGACTCGATCATCATTAATTGTCTTAGCTACTGCCTACATGGTAATGTGATGACAAATTAGGTGTAATTGATCCAATATGAATAGATACAATCAAATTGGTAAGGATTGATCTAGGTTCTTCTAGCTAATAGATTGATATTGTAATGTACATGATGTGATCTGAATTCTAGGGTAGATGAAGCATCATCTAGCTTCGGTTATTATGTGTTTAGTGATGATCACTCTATGTGAAGCTCATGCTTAGCCATTATACTATGAATGTGTGTTAGTGACGATCACCCTATGTGAAGCTCATGCTTAGCCATTTGTTCTAGTTATGATCTAGGTTGCATTACTAGTGTTACAAGCATATGAATGACTATGTTGGGGTTTGATTAGGTGCTGCCTTGATGATTATAAATGATTAATGTCCCTCACCTATGTACCCCTATGTGAATGTGTGAATAGCTAAGGTTAGGAGTCTTAAGTGTAATATGAAGTTAGCTTGTCTCCTATGCTAGTATGTGTTGTGTGGTCTATGATTTAAGATGCATTGTGGTCCTAAGAGGGTGGCTGCCTCAATATGTTTATTGATAGCCATTATGTGATCATTTTGACCAATGTACACACACTCACACATTATGCATGCTTACAAGTAGTATAGGATCATGGTGTCTAATGAAAGGTTGTTCTCATATTCACTAATGTCAACTACAATGAATGTAAGGTATATGTCTATGAAGCATGTTATGTGATATATCATTAACTAGGATGAATTGATAGGTGTACTACTATGGGCAAGGGTATAGGACCTTGTCTATGCATTGCACATGTGTACCTTGACAGGATAGTTCCTAGGTTGGTCTTCTAAGTACATGAATAGGAAGGATGAACATGTTATGAATATGACTTAAATGCTATGATGTTAAGTATATGATATGATGAAGTATGAATGTGCATAGTGTCTTAAAGTGTTTATATGAAAGGATTACTCATATAGTTACACCTATATACGTATGCAATTGATGTATGAACATGTGTGACCTTAATGTTTATGTGAAAGGATTGCTCATATATATGAATACACACACACATGTATAAAGCTCTAGTCAATATAGGGGCACTTGAAAGGTGTTCTCAAGAGTACCCTAAACTAGATAGGTGCTTGAATATGCTATGTCCATGTGAAAGGGTTTCTCACATGATATAGGTTGATGAACACTCATCTATGACCTATGAGCTAAGATTATGAGGAGTCAATATCCTAAGCCTAATTTTATAAAGTAATGTTAATTAAGGTTTTTTAATAAAGGGAACTTAACTTAGCACCGAGTTAACTTGAAGATGAGGGGTGTCCCTTCCCATTGTAGGAAGGTAGGTCACCATAATCCTCACGAGGTGGATAACTACAATGCCTCAATAGGCATAAAGAGGTTTTCCTTAAGTGAATAACTATAATTCCCCATTTGGCATAAAGAGGGTTTTCACATATACCTCCAAGTTCCATAACTATGCTTTCCACATAGGATCTAGCAAGTGATTTCACTTAATATGCTAGCATGTGTTAATGTTCTACCTTGGCTAGGTAAGAACACCTTTCATTGGTGTAAGGCTCTACAACACCAAATTCCATGTTTAGCACCATGGTCTTAGTGTCAGTTAAGGCTGTAGTTTCCCTAAAGTAAAATGGACAATGGAAGTAAATGACTAGGACTCTAACTAGCATGACCTAAGAGAAGTTTCTTAGGATAGGTGAGAGTAATGAACTTACCTATGCATTGCACAAGTAGCTCTTTAGAAAGTTCTTGGAAGATGTTCTAATGTGTATGATTATGTTTATGTCTTTATGCATGACATTGTAATGTTGTCTACTTGTTGTGTTGATATGCATGGTCTGAGTCTATATGATGTGGTCCTATCCCTACATGTATAATGTTGGTCTTAGTGACTATATGATGAAGTTATTTCTTGGCATGAATGAAGTTGTCTATGCTTTTCATGATAATGTATGAAGTGAATGTTAATGCTTGTGGTCTCATGATAGGTCTACTAAGTATGTGTGAGGTTATGGGGCTTCACATGTGTATTGCACTAGTAGACTTAGATTGGGATTGTGAGTAAGGTCCTATAATGTTCTATGTGAAGTAAAGTTCGTATATGTGCATAATGACTAGAGCTTACTGTAATGTCATTAGGGTCTTGGCTTAAATGTGTCTATGATGTACTATACTTCTATGATGGTATGTGTTGGCTTATGTAGGTTGTATGTATGACGTCCTTGTGACCATAAGGTGATGCATTGCATCAAGTATCACTAGAGGGTTACTTGGGGGATAAGGAACTAAGAAGAAAAGGATTCACTGTGAGATGGAATTATGTTTACTGTAAAATGAATGTACTTACTGTAAAAGGATAATGCTTACTGTAATGTGAATCAAAAATGTCTTAAATTCAATATATGATTCTATATGATTGATGACCATTGAATATGCCTATATGAAGTATGTGAATTGTATAAATGCTATTGTATCAAAGTTTTATGAAGATTTCACAAAAAGGCATAATACATGATTTTAAGTAAAATGTCCCTTTTAAATGCATGTTTTGCATGGTTGTCATACTTAGTGCATTCTTGTACTAACTCCATTCTTCTCTACCTTTTAACACAAAGTGTAGGTTATGGATGCTTAAAGGTTGTCTCTATGGTGAGGAGCTTGATATGTGATTGCCAAGCTCAAGGAAAGAAATCCTTAAGTCAAAGGATTTCCTACTTATGGATTACTGTGAAGTTATGTAATATGTTTACTTATGTTTTATGTTATAACGGTCGTGTCCCTAATATACTCTAGTGATTTGAGTCTAGGATGGCAAAAAGAGGGTAGAGTCATTAACTATGTACTATGATATTTTTTATATAATGGAAGTGATGTTCTAGCATATGATGTGCTAAGAAAGTTTTAAATTTTCCGCTAAATTTACCTATGACAATGCGATAAATGATGACTATGGGCTTGTATAAGACCTCCGAGAGGTCATGGTGCTTCTCGGTCGTGACAAAAAGCATGTTAATAATTAAGTACTAGTCTTGAGTGACTTGAAGGATTGCCTAGTTAAGATGTGAAGGGGGCATACGAATGGTCTCTTCATGTCTTACCTAGGGAAGTCTTAAGAAAAACTCTATATAGGAAATTTGGTTAATGAAGTGAGGATGATCTTATCCTAGGTAGTCTAAAGGATCTCTTAGGTGTGTGTGAAGAGATTGTATGGGCGGTCGCTTCATAACTCACTCAAGTGAGACTTAGAATCACCTTTGGTAGGAGGATATCATGGTTATGTGTTTTGATGTATTTTTTATGCTATATTATGATATGTGAATTATAGGTGAACTTACAGTGAAGTCACTGTAAGCTCACTGTGACCTTACTGTAATGTGCATATAAATTGAATATAATTTGTAATGTGTTCTAAATGTGATGTTTGGGGTTTAAATGTGATTCTTTTGCTTATACTATGAAGTTTTAATCAAAAAGAGCATATTTCTCATAAATATTTGTTTCTCATGTATTTATGCATTATGACATACTTAGTTCATGCATTGTACTAATTCCATAATTTTTTTCTATCTCTAAAGGTGTGGCTAGCAGGTGAGAGGTGCCTTCAAGCAAGCTTGGAAACTAGGACTCTTCAAAGCAAAAGTTGAAGTATGTCCTCATTTGACTCGAGGGCATAACTATCTTTAGACTTCTTTTATTTCGAGTAATATAATAGACTAAGTAATTCTATATTTCTTATTGTGTGGGCTGTGTCCCAAGTATTCTTGAGTCTAAGATTGGCATATGTTGAGACTTAGTATTTTATTATGGATTTCTATAAAAGATGTTTTAAGATATTTCGTATAAAAAGCTTTAATTCCCCACTACTTTTCATACATGTATGCAATGAATGATATCAAAGGGCTTGTACAAGACCTCCGAGAGGTCAAGTATGCCATGTTACACTCCGAGAGTGCCATATCTTCTAAGGTGTACGGTCAGGATGTGAAAAATTTGGTATCAGAGCATAGGTTATGAAAGTAGTCTTAGGAATCAAAAATTCTCATAAAACAACGTCTAGTATTGTATCGTTCATCGGTGTGAGTCGCGACACATCTATGGGCGAGAGGCTATAGGACAATAGAGTTTCCCTTCTTCCTCTACTCTTGTGTCGTGCCGTAGAGTAAAAAGTTATGAGTGTCCTTCTTAATGATTTTCCTTGTGTTTTTTCGAAGATGACTACTAGAAGGATGGCCGCTAGAAGGTTGGAAGAGGGAAGGGTGAATGAGAAGATTCATCCTCAAGTTGAACAATTTGAGCAAGTTCTTCAGGGTATTCTGTAACAACCCGAAAATGACTATGCTAAGTAATGCCTAAACGTACCTAGAATGCCTAGATTAGACCGGGTTCACACGGCTTATTGCGCGTGGAACCAGACCTCAGAACCTATGCACTAGCCTAGCCAACCAACTTGGTGAGTTATTTGAGCTAGGCAAGCTTGGAACCAACCATGTAGGGCACCCGAATTGAAGAGATTCACCCGGGTGAGTTTTTACCGGACTTGAAAGGGGTAATCTTAGGTTTGGAGGGTCTAGGGGTAAAATGGTCTTTTCCACACTAGGGTTAGTATTGTAATTTCCCTAAGTATTTAATTGATTAATTAATTAATTAATTTGAAGAGGAGGGCAATTCGGGTAGGGATGGCCGAATTTGACCCTTTTTCGCAAGTTAAGCTTCACCCGGGTTCGATCCTTGGTGGAAGCAACGTTAAATTAATTAATTTATATTAATTAACTGATTTAAGTAAGGGCATAATTAGTAATTTCACCTAAACCATTAAAAAAATCAGATTTTAATTAATTAATGAGGAGTCCTAGTTTGACTAATTCCTAAACTAAAACTCCTAATCCTAAGCTACCTATCCACTCTCTTTCTCACGCTTATTTACTCTCAATTCTCACGTCTCTCCACCATCTCTCTCAAGTCTGACCATCAGTCAAAGTTCAACTCTTCAAAAACTTACACACAAAAACTCAAACGAAAAACTAAGCAAAAAACGAAAAAGCAAAAACATTGTTCTTGATGGGTTGTGCTTCGAGTTTGGTGGTGAGGCTTTGGTGTCGTGGAGTTGGCTGCCATTGGTGAAGATTTGGAGGGTGTTGATCGACAAAAGGTATGGGTTTTCTTACTCTTGGTCCCATTCCCAAGAGACCCCTAGGATTCAATCGATTCTAATCCGAAAACTAGGATTGTTTCCCCGTTGCATGTCCCTGTCACTAGCTCCTATCGATGGTTGTAGGTTGGTATGTCTGCTGGTAGATATCAGGTGTGTAACGTGTTTTCGTGATAATTATGTGTATGTATGTATGTTCGGAATTATGTGAGTTAAAGATGTTTTTCGAAAATATGTAGTCACGGATGGGAGCATGAAATGGCATGTTAATTTCTTGTATTTTACGTGCAATTGCTTGTGTAAATCGTGATATTCATAAGTGGTGTAATGTTGCTGAATTGAGTGTTATATCTTGATCAAATGTAACCATGAAAATGCACCTAAAGATGTACTAAATGATCCACGAAATGTCCTAAGAACTAACGTGCAAATGCTGCAAAAAGGGGCTAGAAAAATGTGATCAAATTTCCAGCATTCTGGAAATTTGGTTCGGCCAGCTTACTTGAAAAAAATTGAGTTTTAAAAAAAAATTAAAATGCATGAGGTCATTGGGGATTGAACCCAAGACCTCACCATATACAAGTTATTAAAAAATTCAATAATAAAAATGAGGTAAGGGGGATTCGAAATGGGGTAAGGCTCAAGTGAAGAGTTAGGAGAAAAATGAAAGAAAAATGAAATGAGGCGTGTGGGGTTCGAACCCACAACCTCTGGGATAGGTGAGGGAGAGAGGAGAAAAAATGAAATAAAAAAATAAAATGAGGTATGTGGGGATCGAACCCACAACCTCTCGGATAAACAAGGAAGTTAAGGAAAAATTTAGATAAAGGAAAAATGAGGTTGTGGGGAATCGATCCCACACCCTCTTGGTCTAAACGGAAGAATTAAGTAAAGAAAGAAAATAAAAGGAATGTGGGCGTGGGGATTCGATCTTGGGTCCCCAGGCCGAAATGTTTAAGACAAAAATCAAGAAAAGAAAGGAAAAAAGCTCACCTTGTGGGGAATTGATCGGGGGTTCCCTAGCCAAGAATTCTATATCAACAAAAATTATAAAGAAAACTAACTAAGTGTTATACAAGGGATTTGAAATAGGGTTCCCTTGCCCAATTCCGTATTGACACATAAGTCTTACGCGATTAAATAATTAATGAATGATGCCTATAGGAATCAAAATTGAGACCTTGGCATACTTACAAGATGCATAAGTCTTGTACCACATAATCTTGGTTAAGTATAAGTCACTTAGATGAATTATGAGTGAAGCCTCATGGCTTGTACGTATGGATTCATAAGTCCAGCGTACGTTAAAAGTAAGTGAACCTAAGATGTATTTGACGAATTGATGTGACCGCAGGAGGGTTAAGTAAGGGTGTGAAACACACTAAAAGGCAAAGTGCATTGGCATATAATGAAATGAACATTCACGTAAAAAGGGGTGAGTAATTATGATGAGCTAATATGCTAAAGTTAATGAATGTGGTGACAACATGATAAGGGGCTAATGTGAAAGATGAGATAAATCTCAGATGAGCCTAAGTAAGTGTTACCCATAACGTACTCACCTATGAGAGTGTAAAGTTAATGAAGAGACCAGTCTCTAAGAAACACTCTAATGAAAGTATTGAGATTAATACACACTTAATACTAATGATGAGATGAGAAATCATCTAATGAGCAATGATGCCCTCATGCTAGAAGCCAGCTTCTATGATGTGTAAGATGAATATAATGGAACTTTATACCGAGCACCGATAGGCTAGCTATGAGTCGCGATTCCTTCTTTCGGGAAGGCAGAGGTTCGTGTAAATCTGATGAGATGAGATTGTCCGTTTAGGCGGGTATGGGTCTCCTTATATCTCCTAGTCTTTGAACCTGTGCAGCCAACATAGGGATCTAGTAGGGTTCAATTCCCTATATACGCTAGCATGTTTTGATTTCACTTTGGCCGATGATTCCACCTCTTTTTGGTGTGGGGTAGACACAGGATTTCATGGAGCTCACATGATCTATGTCGGTTAAAGTTAAAGTTCCCAAAGAAAGAATGAGGCCAGCCTCAGTAATTCACAATATGAAATGAATGATACCAAAGGTGTTTGGTTAGGATAATCAAGAGGTGAACTAGACTCAAGTAATGACACTAGGTCATTCTTGGTCAATGCACAGTGAATCCAATAAGAGTCTTAAACTACATCCTAGGTATAGCTGGTATTGCACCAGTCTATGAATGAATGAAACGAATGAAAATGAAGTATGCATGAATGAATGAAGCAGACTCTGTGTTTGCTAAAAAAGGCTCTCTAGTTGAGGTACCATATGTTGAGCCCTCATTTGGGAAGTCCTAATGTTAAGTCCATGATTCCAAGGTCTCATGGCATATGAACAAATGATATGTGGTACATGTACGTGCTATATGAAATATGTTATGTGTTGTGTGCAATATGAAAAGAATGATGATGCAAGTTACTCTCATAGCATGACATTCCTAATCCGATTTGGCAAGTCCACTGACTTGACTTTCCATAACTCATGTCGTTAGGAGAGAGCTCTTCTTAATCATGCATGTCCTTGGTGTGTGCTTACATACACCCATACTTAGTACAAGTGTGTACTAATCCCATACAATACTCTACTTTTAGGTGCAGGTGCAGGTGGACGCTAGAACTTACGAGACTACGTTGGAGCTATCCGGACGTGGAGTATTCATCCGGACTTGGTAGGCCCTCATGATTTTGAGGATGCTTATCTTTTATATTCTAGCTTAGACGTAGGCATGCGCTTGTGGAGAGTGTTCCACTAGCGTTTCTTTCTTACTTATTTCATACGTTGTATTGGTGCCATTTTGGCAACTTTATATTTATGCAGTTATGAACTATTTCCTTCATTTGAATATCTCATTATTAGATGGTTGTGATGAACTGATGTGATCTATGGCATTTCTTACTATGAAGTCTATATATACTTCAAAACAAACAAAAGTTTTAAATTTTCTGCTAAAATTAACTTAAATGATGTAATGATGACGTATGTAGGCTTGTCTGCGACCTCTGAGAGGTCAACGACGCCGGTTTGGACTAGGGTCTAGACCCCGGTCGTGACAAACGTGGTATCAGAGCATTAGGTTAAATTTCAAGGATAATAAGTTCACATCAACCACATCGAGTAGTTTCTAACTTATGGTAGTGAAGTGCACCAATATCATGAATTAGAGACTGCATGATGCGTAGGAAAATTTCCCTTCTTCTACTTTTTATCGTGTTATCTAGAGCTTTGACACTTTGTGTCATTCTAAGTTTCTAACTTCCTTCTTGTGTGAGAGCGTAGAAGAATACACACAAGAATTAGGATGGCCAAGTGGTCTAAGGCGCCAGACTCAAGATTTGGCCTTCCCAAGAAGGGGCAGTGATAGAAATTCCCATCGTGAACGAAAGACGTTTGGTAATAGTGGTTGTTCGCATGGAGGTGAGTGCATGGTAGGTTCTAAAGCCTGCTATGAGTACTGATGAAGAGGAGAAGGCTAAGTTGGCTGCTTACTAGCTCAAGGAGATGGCTTAGGTATGGATTACTTCATAAATGCTAGACTACCATAGACTATAGAAACAGGTTAGTAAGGTTAAGTTTCCGAATAAGCTAGAGTTAAAATGGGAAGGGTGTGGTCCAAGTCCAGTCGACCAAATTGTTTCACACTTTGAAGGCCAATAAGATGATACCTAAGGGGTATTTGTACCCCTTAGTTAGAGTCAATGATCTATATCATGATATTACTTCCATAGACTCTGTGCCTGTAGTGCATCAGTTTCAAGATGTTTTACCCGATGATTTTCCTGGAGTCCCTCCTCCTCTAGAGATTGATTTTGGTATCGACCTAGATCCCGATACCAAACTGATTTCAATTCCTCCCTACATAATGGCTCCAGCTAAACTCAAAGAGTTGAAGCTGCAGTTAAAAGATCTCACTGATAAGGGCTTCATTCAGCCGAGCATATCCCCATGGGGCGCCCCAGTGCTGCTTGTGAAAAAGAAGGATGAAACCCTTAGGATGTGTATCGATTATCGGCAGCTCAACAAAGTCACTATAAATAACAAGTATCCACTTCCCAGAATAGATGACTTATTCGATCATCTCAAAGGGTCTAGTTTCTTCTCGAAGATTGATCTTCGTTTCGGGTATCATCAGCTTAGGGTTAAGGATGAAGATATCCCAAAGACAGCCTTTCGTACCCGTTATGGTCATTATGAGTTCTTAGTCATGTCATTTGGGCTCACTAATTCACCAACTACATTTATGGACCTCATGAACCGAGTCTTCCATGAATAGCTTGATTCTTTCGTCATAGTATTCATTGATGACATCCTCATCTACTCTAAGACCAGGAGGAGCATGAACAACATTTGAGACTAACCTTGCAGGTACTTAGACAACATCAGTTGTATGTCAAATTCAGCAAGTGTAAATTCTGGCTTAGATCAGTGACCTTCCTGGGTCATGCTGTGTCCGATCAGGGTGTGGAGGTGGACCCCAAGAAGACTGAGGCTGTTAAGAATGGGCCAAGACCTCTTACTCCCACCGATATTCGTAGCTTTCTGGGATTGGCTGGTTACTACCGCAGGTTCGTGGAGGGTTTTTCTTCCATTGCTGCCCCACTGACAACTTTGACTAAGAAGAAAGCCAAGTTTGAATGGGCGGAGACTTGTGAGCAGAGTTTCTAGGAGCTCAAGGACAGACTCACTTCAGCCCCAGTGCTTACGTTACCTAAATGTGGTGAGAATTACACTATTTATTGTGAATCATCTAGGGTTGGTTTGGGTTGTGTTCTTATGCAGGGTGGTAATGTGATAGCCTATGCGTCCAGACAGCTCAGAAGAATTATCCCACTCATGACCTGGAGTTGGCAGCTGTGGTGTTTGCATTGAAGCTGTGGAGGCAGTACTTGTACGGAGTGCATGTGGATGTGTTCATAGACCACAAGAGTCTCCAGTACGTGTTCACACAGAGGGAGTTGAATCTACGTCAGTGGAGATGGTTGGAGTTGTTGAAGGACTATGATATGAGTGTCCATTACAATCCAGGGAAAGCAAATGTTGTAGCTGATTCTTTGAGCAGGTTGAGCATGGGGAGTACAGCCCACGTTGAGATGGGAAGAAGGATTTGGTGAAGGATGTACACAGACTGGCCAGACTGGGTGTGCGGTTGATGGCTTCTACTAGCGGGGGTGTTTCAGTTCATCCTAGTTCTGAATCATCCTTGGTAGTTGAAGTCAAGAAGGGTCAGCATCTTGATCCTTTTTTGATGGAGTTGAAGGACTTAGTGATGATAAAGATGAATGAGTCCTTCGCTTTGGGAGGTGACGGCATACTTAGGTACTAGGACAGGCTGTGTGTACCAGACGTGGATGATTTGCGGACCAAGATTGTTGCAGAGGCCCATGGTTCCAGGTATTCGATACATCCAGGTTCCACCAATATGTATCATGACCTCAAGCAGGTCTATGGTGGGATGGCATGAAGAAGGACATTGCTGAGTATGTGGCCAAGTGTCCTAATTGTCAGCAGGTTAAGGCGGAGCACCTTAAGCCTGGTGGTCTCACTCAGATGATTGAGGTTCCGACTTGGAAGTGGAAGGACATTAACATGGACTTCGTGGTTGGTGTTCCGAGGATTAGGAGACAGCATGACTCCATATGGGTTATTGTGGACAGGATGACTAAGTATGCCCACTTTATCCCTGTGAAGTCTACTTACAGGGCCGAGGATTATGCGAGACTCTACATTGATGAGATTGTGAGGTGGCATAGGATTCATTTGTCTATCATTTCAGATAGAGGAGCTCAGTTCACTTCGCATTTCTGGAGATCCTTCCAGAAAAGCTTAGGCACGCAGGTAAAGCTTTGTATTGCCTTCCATCTTCAGACAGATGGGCAGGCAGAGCGCACCATTTAGACATTGGAGGACATGTTGAGGGCGTGTGTGATCGACTTCAGAGGTAGTTAGGAAGACCATCTTCCATTGATAGAGTTCTCATACAATAATAGCTATCACTCCAGTATTGGGATGGCACCGTTTGAGGCACTGTATGGTAGGAGGTGTAGGTCTCCAGTTGGGTGGTTCAAGGTTGGAGAGTCATCCATTTTGGGTCCAGAGATCATTCATGAGGCCTTAGAGAAGGTCAGGGTGATTAGGGACAGGTTGGCTACTGCTTACAGTCGGCAGAAGTCTTATGCAGATAACAGGAAGCGGCCCTTAGAGTTTGATGTTGGTGACCAAGTATACTTGAAGATATCACCCATGAAGGGGGTGATGAGGTTTGGCAGGAAGGGGAAGTTGAGTCCGAGGTACGTCGGGCCATACGAGATTCTACAGCGTGTGGGTGAGGTGGCCTATGAGTTGGAGTTGCCTGCGGAGCTAGCTTCTGTTCATCCAGTCTTTCATGTCTCTATGTTAAAGAAGTGCCTTGGTGATCCAGCATCGATTCTGCCTGTTGAAGGTTTGGGGGTTGATGAAGACTTGTCCTATGAGGAGGTTCCTATTGAGATTTTAGACCGGCAGGTAAAGCGGCTGAGAAACAAGGAGGTTGGCACAGTGAAGGTATTGTAGAGGAACCATCTTGTTGAGGGTGCTATGTGGGAGGCCGAGGCCGATATGAGATCCCGCTATCCTCATCTTTTCAGCTCTTGAGGTTAGACTCCTTACTCTTAAGTCTAAGTTTCCTTGTCTCCTCTATTCTTTGTTATATTGCTTGACTGTGTAAAGTACTTTTGTTATGATATGACTGGCATTGTGCTAGATAATTGGAAGTGTCATTCGGGGACGAATGTTCCAAAGGGGGGGATAATGTAACAACCCAAAAATGACTATGCTAAGTAATGCCTAAACGTACCTAAAATGCCTAGATTAGATCGGGTTCACACGGCTTGTTGCGCGTGGAACCAGACCTCAGAACCTATGAACTAGCCTAGACAACCAACTTGGTGAGTTAGTTGAGCTAGACAATGTTGTAACCAACCATGTAGGGCACCCGAATTGAAGAGATTCACCCGGGTGAGTTTTTACCAGACTTGAAAGGGGTAATCTTAGGTTTGGAGGGTCAATGGGTAAAATGGTCTTTTCCAGGCTAGGAGTAGTATTGTAATTACCCTAAGTATTTAATTAATTAATTAATTAATTTAAAGAGGAGGGCAATTCGGGTAGGGTTGGCCGAATTTGACCCTTTTTCGCAAGTTAAGCTTCACCCAGATTCGATCCTTGGTGGAAGCAATGTTAAATTAATTAATTTATATTAATTATCTAATTTAAGTAAGGCATAATTAGTAATTTCACCTAAGCCTTTAAAAAATCAGATTTTAATTAATTAATGAGGAGTCCTAGTTTGACTAATTCCTAAACTAAAACTCCTAATCCTAAGCTACCTATCCACTCTCTTTCTCACGCTTATTTACTCTCAATTCTCACGTCTCTCCACCATCTCTCTCAAGTCTGACCATCAGTAAAAGAACAGAGAAAAACCAAAGTTCAACTCTTGAAAAACTTACACACAAAAACTCAAACGAAAAACTAAGCAAAAAACGAAAAAGCAAAAACATTGTTCTTGACGGGTTGTGCTTCAAGTTTGGTGGTGAGGCTTTGGTGTCGTGGAGTTAGCTGCCATTGGTGAAGATTTGGAGGGTGTTGATCGACAAAAGGTATGGGTTTTCTTACTCTTGGTCCCATTCCCAAGAGACCCCTAGGATTCAATCGATTCTAATCCGAAAACTAGGATTGTTTCCCCGTTGCATGTCCCTATCACTAGCTCCTATCGATGGTTGTAGGTTGGTATGTCTGCTGGTAGATATCATGTGTGTAACGTGTTTTCGTGATGATTATGTGTATGTGTGTATGTTCGGAATTATGTGAGTTAAAGATGTTTTTCGAAAATATGTAGTCACGGATGGGAGCATGAAATGGCATGTTTAATTTCTTGTATTTTACGTGCAATTGCTTATGTAAATCGTGATATTCATAAGTGGTGTAATGTTGCTGAATTGAGTGTTATATCTTGATCAAATGTAACCATGAAAATGCACCTAAAGATATACTAAATGATCCACGAAATGTCCTAAGAACTGACGTGCAAATGCTGCAAAAAGGGGCTAGAAAAATGTGATCAAATTTCCAGCATTCTGGAAATTTGGTTCGGCCAGCTTACTTGAAAAAAATTGAGTTTTAAAAAAAAATTAAAATGCATGAGGTCATTGGGGATTGAACCCAAGACCTCACCATATACAAGTTATAAAAAAAATCAATAATAAAAATGAGGTAAGGGGGATTCGAAATGGGGTAAGGCTCAAGTGAAGAGTCAGGAGAAAAATGAAAGAAAAATGAAATGGGGCGTGTGGGGTTCGAACCCACAACCTCTGGGATAGGTGAGGGAGAGAGGAGAAAAAATGAAATAAAAAAATAAAATGAGGTATGTGGGCATCGAACCCACAACCTCTCGTATAAACAAGGAAGTTAAGGAAAAATTTAAATAAAGGAAAAATGAGGTTGTGGGGAATCAATCCCACACCCTCTTGGTCTAAACGGAAGAATTAAGTAAAGAAAGAAAATAAAAGGAATGTGGGCGTGGGGATTCGATCTTGGGTCCCCAGGCCGAAATGTTTAAGACAAAAATCAAGAAAAGAAAGAAAAGAAGTGTAGGTGTGGGGAATTGATCTCGGGTTCCCTAGCCAAGAATTCTATATCAACAAAAATTATAAAGAAAACTAACTAAGTGTTTTACAAGGGATTTGAAATAGGGTTCCCTTGCCCAATTCCGTATTGACACATAAGTCTTACGCGATTAAATAATTAATGAATGATGCCAATAGGAATCAAAATTGAGACCTTGGCATACTTAGAAGATGCATAAGTCTTGTACCACATAATCTTGGGTAAGTATAAGTCACTTAGATGAATTATGAGTGAAGCCTCATGGCTTGTACGTATGGATTCATAAGTCCAGCGTACGTTAAAAGTAAGTGAACCTAAGATGTATTTGACGAATTGATGTGACCCCAGGAGGGTTAAGTAAGGGTGTGAAACACACTAAAAGGCCAAGTGCATTGGCATATAATGAAATGAACATTCACGTAAAAAGGGGTGAGTAATTATGATGAGCTAATATGCTAAAGTTAATGAATGTGGTGACAACATGATAAGGGGCTAATGTGAAAGATGAGATAAATCTCAGATGAGCCTAAGTAAGTGTTACCCATAACGTACTCACCTATGAGAGTGTAAAGTTAATGAAGAGACCAGTCTCTAAGAAACACTCTAATGAATGTATTGATATTAATACACACTTAATACTAATGATGAGATGAGAAATCATCTAATGAGCAATGATGCCCTCATGCTAGAAGCCAGCTTCTATGATGTGTGAGATGAATGTAATGGAACTTTATACGGAGCACCGATAGGTGAGTCGCGATTCCTTCTTTAGGGAAGGCAGAGGTTCATGTAAATCTCATGAGATGAGACTGTCCATTTAGGCGGGTATGGGTCTCCTTATATCTCCTTGTCTTTGAACCTATGCATCCAACATAGGGATCTAGCAGGGTTCAATTCCCTATATACGCTAGCATATTTTGGTTTCACTTTGGCCGGTGATTCCACCTCTTTTCGGTGTGGGGTAGACACAGGATTTCATGGAGCTCACATGATCTATGTCGGTTAAAGTTAAAGTTCCCAAAGAAAGAATGAGGTCAGCCTCAGTAATGCACAATATGTAATGAATGATACCAAAGGTGTTTGGTTAGGATAATCAAGAGGTGAACTAGACTCAAGTAATTACACTAGGTCATTCTTGGTCATTGCACAGTGAACCCGATGAGAATCCTAAAATACATCCTAGGTATAGCTGGTACTGCACCAGTCTATGAATGAATGAAACGAATGAAAATGAAGTATGCATGAATGAATGAAGCAGACTCTGTGTTTGCTAAAAAAGGCTCCCTATTTGATGTCCCATATGTTGAGCCCTCATTTTGGGAAGTCCTAATGTTAAGTCCATGATTCCAAGGTCTCATGGCATATGAACAAATGATATGTGGTATATGTACGTGCTATATGAAATATGTTATGTGTTGTGTGCAATATGAAAAGAATGATGATGCATGTTACTCTCATAGCATGACATTCCTAATCCGATTTGGCAAGTCCACTGACTTGACTTTCCATAACTCATGTCGTTAGGAGAGAGCTCTTCTTAATCATGCATGTCCTTGGTGTGTGCTTACATACACCCATACTTAGTACAAGTGTGTACTAATCCCATACAATACTCTACTTTTAGGTGCAGGTGCAGGTGGACGCTAGAACTTACGAGATTACGTTGGAGCTATCCGGACGTGGAGTATTCATCCAGACTTGGTAGGCCCTCATGATTTTGAGGATGCTTATCTTTTATATTCTAGCTTAGACGTAGGCATGCGCTTGTGGAGAGTGTTCCACTAGCGTTTCTTTCTTACTTATTTCATACGTTGTATTGGTGCCATTTTGGCAACTTTATATTTATGCAGTTATGAACTATTTCCTTCATTTGAATATCTCATTATTAGATGGTTGTGATGAACTGATGTGATCTATGGCATTTCTTACTATGAAGTCTATATATACTTCAAAACAAACAAAAGTTTTAAATTTTCTGCTAAAATTAACTTAAATGATGTAATGATGATGTATGTAGGCTTGTCTGCGACCTCTGAGAGGTCAACGACGCCGGTTTGGACTAGGGTCTAGACCCCGGTCGTGACAAACGTGGTATTAGAGCATTAGGTTAAATTTCAAGGATAATAAGTTCACATCAACCACATCGAGTAGTTTCTAACTTATGGTAGTGAAGTGCACCAATATCATGAATTAGAGACTGCATGATGCGTAGGAAAATTGCCCTTCTTCTACTTTTTATCGTGTTATCTAGAGCTTTGACACTTTGTGTCATTCTAAGTTTCTAACTTCCTTCTTGTGTGAGAGCGTAGAAGAATACACACAAGAATTAGGATGGCCAAGTGGTCTAAGGCGCCAGACTCAAGATTTGGCCTTCCCAAGAAGGGGCAGTGATAGAAATTCCCATCGTGAACGAAAGACGTTTGGTAATAGTGGTTGTTCGCATGGAGGTGAGTGCATGGTAGGTTCTAAAGCCTGCTATGAGTACTGATGAAGAGGAGAAGGCTAAGTTGGCTGCTTACTAGCTCAAGGAGATGGCTTAGGTATGGATTACTTCATAAATGCTAGACTACCATAGACTATAGAAACAGGTTAGTAAGGTTAAGTTTCCGAATAAGCTAGAGTTAAAATGGGAAGGGTGTGGTCCAAGTCCAGTCGGCCAAATTGTTTCACACTTTGAAGGCCAATAAGATGATACCTAAGGGGTATTTGTACCCCTTAGTTAGAGTCAATGATCTATATCATGATATTACTTCCATAGACTCTGTGCCTGTAGTGCATCAGTTTCAAGATGTTTTACCCGATGATTTTCCTGGAGTCCCTCCTCCTCTAGAGATTGATTTTGGTATCGACCTAGATCCCGATACCAAACTGATTTCAATTCCTCCCTACATAATGGCTCCAGCTAAACTCAAAGAGTTGAAGCTGCAGTTAAAAGATCTCACTGATAAGGGCTTCATTCAGCCGAGCATATCCCCATGGGGCGCCCCAGTGCTGCTTGTGAAAAAGAAGGATGAAACCCTTAGGATGTGTATCGATTATCGGCAGCTCAACAAAGTCACTATAAATAACAAGTATCCACTTCCCAGAATAGATGACTTATTCGATCATCTCAAAGGGTCTAGTTTCTTCTCGAAGATTGATCTTCGTTTCGGGTATCATCAGCTTAGGGTTAAGGATGAAGATATCCCAAAGACAGCCTTTCGTACCCGTTATGGTCATTATGAGTTCTTAGTCATGTCATTTGGGCTCACTAATTCACCAACTACATTTATGGACCTCATGAACCGAGTCTTCCATGAATAGCTTGATTCTTTCGTCATAGTATTCATTGATGACATCCTCATCTACTCTAAGACCAGGAGGAGCATGAACAACATTTGAGACTAACCTTGCAGGTACTTAGACAACATCAGTTGTATGTCAAATTCAGCAAGTGTAAATTCTGGCTTAGATCAGTGACCTTCCTGGGTCATGCTGTGTCCGATCAGGGTGTGGAGGTGGACCCCAAGAAGACTGAGGCTGTTAAGAATGGGCCAAGACCTCTTACTCCCACCGATATTCGTAGCTTTCTGGGATTGGCTGGTTACTACCGCAGGTTCGTGGAGGGTTTTTCTTCCATTGCTGCCCCACTGACAACTTTGACTAAGAAGAAAGCCAAGTTTGAATGGGCGGAGACTTGTGAGCAGAGTTTCTAGGAGCTCAAGGACAGACTCACTTCAGCCCCAGTGCTTACGTTACCTAAATGTGGTGAGAATTACACTATTTATTGTGAATCATCTAGGGTTGGTTTGGGTTGTGTTCTTATGCAGGGTGGTAATGTGATAGCCTATGCGTCCAGACAGCTCAGAAGAATTATCCCACTCATGACCTGGAGTTGGCAGCTGTGGTGTTTGCATTGAAGCTGTGGAGGCAGTACTTGTACGGAGTGCATGTGGATGTGTTCATAGACCACAAGAGTCTCCAGTACGTGTTCACACAGAGGGAGTTGAATCTACGTCAGTGGAGATGGTTGGAGTTGTTGAAGGACTATGATATGAGTGTCCATTACAATCCAGGGAAAGCAAATGTTGTAGCTGATTCTTTGAGCAGGTTGAGCATGGGGAGTACAGCCCACGTTGAGATGGGAAGAAGGATTTGGTGAAGGATGTACACAGACTGGCCAGACTGGGTGTGCGGTTGATGGCTTCTACTAGCGGGGGTGTTTCAGTTCATCCTAGTTCTGAATCATCCTTGGTAGTTGAAGTCAAGAAGGGTCAGCATCTTGATCCTTTTTTGATGGAGTTGAAGGACTTAGTGATGATAAAGATGAATGAGTCCTTCGCTTTGGGAGGTGACGGCATACTTAGGTACTAGGACAGGCTGTGTGTACCAGACGTGGATGATTTGCGGACCAAGATTGTTGCAGAGGCCCATGGTTCCAGGTATTCGATACATCCAGGTTCCACCAATATGTATCATGACCTCAAGCAGGTCTATGGTGGGATGGCATGAAGAAGGACATTGCTGAGTATGTGGCCAAGTGTCCTAATTGTCAGCAGGTTAAGGCGGAGCACCTTAAGCCTGGTGGTCTCACTCAGATGATTGAGGTTCCGACTTGGAAGTGGAAGGACATTAACATGGACTTCGTGGTTGGTGTTCCGAGGATTAGGAGACAGCATGACTCCATATGGGTTATTGTGGACAGGATGACTAAGTATGCCCACTTTATCCCTGTGAAGTCTACTTACAGGGCCGAGGATTATGCGAGACTCTACATTGATGAGATTGTGAGGTGGCATAGGATTCATTTGTCTATCATTTCAGATAGAGGAGCTCAGTTCACTTCGCATTTCTGGAGATCCTTCCAGAAAAGCTTAGGCACGCAGGTAAAGCTTTGTATTGCCTTCCATCTTCAGACAGATGGGCAGGCAGAGCGCACCATTTAGACATTGGAGGACATGTTGAGGGCGTGTGTGATCGACTTCAGAGGTAGTTAGGAAGACCATCTTCCATTGATAGAGTTCTCATACAATAATAGCTATCACTCCAGTATTGGGATGGCACCGTTTGAGGCACTGTATGGTAGGAGGTGTAGGTCTCCAGTTGGGTGGTTCAAGGTTGGAGAGTCATCCATTTTGGGTCCAGAGATCATTCATGAGGCCTTAGAGAAGGTCAGGGTGATTAGGGACAGGTTGGATACTGCTTACAGTCGGCAGAAGTCTTATGCAGATAACAGGAAGCGGCCCTTAGAGTTTGATGTTGGTGACCAAGTATACTTGAAGATATCACCCATGAAGGGGGTGATGAGGTTTGGCAGGAAGGGGAAGTTGAGTCCGAGGTACGTCGGGCCATACGAGATTCTACAGCGTGTGGGTGAGGTGGCCTATGAGTTGGAGTTGCCTGCGGAGCTAGCTTCTGTTCATCCAGTCTTTCATGTCTCTATGTTAAAGAAGTGCCTTGGTGATCCAGCATCGATTCTGCCTGTTGAAGGTTTGGGGGTTGATGAAGACTTGTCCTATGAGGAGGTTCCTATTGAGATTTTAGACCGGCAGGTAAAGCGGCTGAGAAACAAGGAGGTTGACACAGTGAAGGTATTGTAGAGGAACCATCTTGTTGAGGGTGCTATGTGGGAGGCCGAGGCCGATATGAGATCCCGCTATCCTCATCTTTTCAGCTCTTGAGGTTAGACTCCTTACTCTTAAGTCTAAGTTTCCTTGTCTCCTCTATTCTTTGTTATATTGCTTGACTGTGTAAAGTACTTTTGTTATGATATGACTGGCATTGTGCTAGATAATTGGAAGTGTCATTCGGGGACGAATGTTCCAAAGGGGGGGTAATGTAACAACCCAAAAATGACTATGCTAAGTAATGCCTAAACGTACCTAAAATGCCTAGATTAGATCGGGTTCACACGGCTTGTTGCGCGTGGAACCAGACCTCAGAACCTATGAACTAGCCTAGACAACCAACTTGGTGAGTTATTTGAGCTAGACAATGTTGTAACCAACCATGTAGGGCACCCGAATTGAAGAGATTCACCCGGGTGAGTTTTTACCAGACTTGAAAGGGGTAATCTTAGGTTTGGAGGGTCAATGGGTAAAATGGTCTTTTCCAGGCTAGGAGTAGTATTGTAATTACCCTAAGTATTTAATTAATTAATTAATTAATTTAAAAAGGAGGGCAATTCGGGTAGGGTTGGCCGAATTTGACCCTTTTTCGCAAGTTAAGCTTCACCCAGATTCGATCCTTGGTGGAAGCAATGTTAAATTAATTAATTTATATTAATTATCTAATTTAAGTAAGGCATAATTAGTAATTTCACCTAAGCCTTTAAAAAATCAGATTTTAATTAATTAATGAGGAGTCCTAGTTTGACTAATTCCTAAACTAAAACTCCTAATCCTAAGCTACCTATCCACTCTGTTTCTCACGCTTATTTACTCTCAATTCTCACGTCTCTCCACCATCTCTCTCAAGTCTGACCATCAGTAAAAGAACAGAGAAAAACCAAAGTTCAACTCTTGAAAAACTTACACACAAAAACTCAAACGAAAAACTAAGCAAAAAACAAAAAAGCAAAAACATTGTTCTTGACGGGTTGTGCTTCAAGTTTGGTGGTGAGGCTTTGGTGTCGTGGAGTTGGCTGCCATTGGTGAAGATTTGGAGGGTGTTGATCGACAAAAGGTATGGGTTTTCTTACTCTTGGTCCCATTCCCAAGAGACCCCTAGGATTCAATCGATTCTAATCCGAAAACTAGGATTGTTTCCCCGTTGCATGTCCCTATCACTAGCTCCTATCGATGGTTGTAGGTTGGTATGTCTGCTGGTAGATATCATGTGTGTAACGTGTTTTCGTGATGATTGTGTGTATGTTCGGAATTATGTGAGTTAAAGATGTTTTTCGAAAATATGTAGTCATGGATGGGAGCATGAAATGGCATGTTTAATTTCTTGTATTTTACGTGCAATTGCTTGTGTAAATCGTGATATTCATAAGTGGTATAATGTTGCTGAATTGAGTGTTATATCTTGATCAAATGTAACCATGAAAATGCACCTAAAGATGTACTAAATGATCCACGAAATGTCCTAAGAACTGACGTGCAAATGCTGCAAAAAGGGGCTAAAAAAATGTGATCAAATTTCCAGCATTCTGGAAATTTGGTTCGGCCAGCTTACTTGAAAAAAATTGAGTTTTAAAAAAAAATTAAAATGCATGAGGTCATTGGGGATTGAACCCAAGACCTCACCATATACAAGTTATAAAAAAAATCAATAATAAAAATGAGGTAAGGGGGATTCGAAATGGGGTAAGGCTCAAGTGAAGAGTCAGGAGAAAAATGAAAGAAAAATGAAATGGGGCGTGTGGGGTTCGAACCCACAACCTCTGGGATAGGTGAGGGAGAGAGGAGAAAAAATGAAATAAAAAAATAAAATGAGGTATGTGGGCATCGAACCCACAACCTCTCGTATAAACAAGGAAGTTAAGGAAAAATTTAAATAAAGGAAAAATGAGGTTGTGGGGAATCAATCCCACACCCTCTTGGTCTAAACGGAAGAATTAAGTAAAGAAAGAAAATAAAAGGAATGTGGGCGTGGGGATTCGATCTTGGGTCCCCAGGCCGAAATGTTTAAGACAAAAATCAAGAAAAGAAAGAAAAGAAGTGTAGGTGTGGGGAATTGATCTCGGGTTCCCTAGCCAAGAATTCTATATCAACAAAAATTATAAAGAAAACTAACTAAGTGTTTTACAAGGGATTTGAAATAGGGTTCCCTTGCCCAATTCCGTATTGACACATAAGTCTTACGCGATTAAATAATTAATGAATGATGCCAATAGGAATCAAAATTGAGACCTTGGCATACTTAGAAGATGCATAAGTCTTGTACCACATAATCTTGGGTAAGTATAAGTCACTTAGATGAATTATGAGTGAAGCCTCATGGCTTGTACGTATGGATTCATAAGTCCAGCGTACGTTAAAAGTAAGTGAACCTAAGATGTATTTGACGAATTGATGTGACCCCAGGAGGGTTAAGTAAGGGTGTGAAACACACTAAAAGGCCAAGTGCATTGGCATATAATGAAATGAACATTCACGTAAAAAGGGGTGAGTAATTATGATGAGCTAATATGCTAAAGTTAATGAATGTGGTGACAACATGATAAGGGGCTAATGTGAAAGATGAGATAAATCTCAGATGAGCCTAAGTAAGTGTTACCCATAACGTACTCACCTATGAGAGTGTAAAGTTAATGAAGAGACCAGTCTCTAAGAAACACTCTAATGAATGTATTGATATTAATACACACTTAATACTAATGATGAGATGAGAAATCATCTAATGAGCAATGATGCCCTCATGCTAGAAGCCAGCTTCTATGATGTGTGAGATGAATGTAATGGAACTTTATACGGAGCACCGATAGGTGAGTCGCGATTCCTTCTTTAGGGAAAGCAGAGGTTCATGTAAATCTCATGAGATGAGACTGTCCATTTAGGCGGGTATGGGTCTCCTTATATCTCCTTGTCTTTGAACCTATGCATCCAACATAGGGATCTAGCAGGGTTCAATTCCCTATATACGCTAGCATATTTTGGTTTCACTTTGGCCGGTGATTCCACCTCTTTTCGGTGTGGGATAGACACAGGATTTCATGGAGCTCACATGATCTATGTCGGTTAAAGTTAAAGTTCCCAAAGAAAGAATGAGGTCAGCCTCAGTAATGCACAATATGTAATGAATGATACCAAAGGTGTTTGGTTAGGATAATCAAGAGGTGAACTAGACTCAAGTAATTACACTAGGTCATTCTTGGTCATTGCACAGTGAACCCGATGAGAATCCTAAAATACATCCTAGGTATAGCTGGTACTGCACCAGTCTATGAATGAATGAAACGAATGAAAATGAAGTATGCATGAATGAATGAAGCAGACTCTGTGTTTGCTAAAAAAGGCTCCCTATTTGATGTCCCATATGTTGAGCCCTCATTTTGGGAAGTCCTAATGTTAAGTCCATGATTCCAAGGTCTCATGGCATATGAACAAATGATATGTGGTATATGTATGTGCTATATGAAATATGTTATGTGTTGTGTGCAATATGAAAAGAATGATGATGCATGTTACTCTCATAGCATGACTTTCCTAATCCAATTTGGCAAGTCCACTGATTTGACTTTCCATAACTCATGCCGTTAGGAGAGAGATCTTCTTAATCATGCATGTCCTTGGTGTGTGCTTGCATACACCCATTCTTAGTACAAGTGTGTACTAATCTCATACAATACTCTACTTTTAGGTGCAAGTGCAGGTGGATGCTAGAACTTACGATCCTACGTTGGAGCTATCCGGACGTGGAGCATTCATCCGGACTTGGTAGTCCCTCATGCTTTTGATAATGCTTATCTTTTATATTCTAGCTTAGACGTAGGCATGAGCTAGTGGAGAGTGTTCCACTAGCATTTCTTTCTTACTTATTTCAGACGTTGTATTGGTGTCATTTTGGCAACTTTATATTTATGCAGTTATGAACTAGTTTCTTTATTTGAATATCTCATTATTAGATGGTTGTGATGAACTGATGTGATATATGGTATTTCTTACTATGAAGTCTATGTATACTTCAAAGCAAATAAAAGTTTTAAATTTTTCGCTAAAACTAACTAAAACGATGTAATGATGATCTATGTAGCCTTGTCTGCGACCTTTGAGAGGTCAACGACGCCGGTTTTGACTAGGGTCTAGACCCCGGTCGTGACATGTTCAAGGTTCTCAAGGGGATCAAGGTGCTAGGAATGCTCAAGTTCCTACTATGGAAGGAAGTAATGATATTCCGGTGGTTCCCCCAGAAATGACTAATGGGGAGATTAGAGAGGCTCTACTTGCTTTTGCCCGAGCCATGACTACTCGTGTGAATAGGGGTTTTGATCCTAGAGTGAATGCTATGAAGAGCACTATGACCTCTAGATTGAGAGATTTTGTGAGGATGAATCCTCCTATCTTTCTTGGCTCTAGGGTGGGATAAGATCTCCAATAGTTCCTAGATGGTGTTTATAAGGTGTTGAATGACATGGGGGTGACTTCTAGGGAGAAGGCGGAGTTAGCTTCCTACCAATTGAGAGAGGTTGCTCAAGTGTGTTACACTCAATGGAAAGAAAATAGGTCGGTTGAGTCGGGTCCTATAGAGTGGGAGGAGTTTAAGGAGGCTTTCTTAGGAAATTAGTTACCCCGAGAGAGGAGGGAGGTAAAGGTGGAAGATTTCATTAATCTCAAGAAAGGCAATATGAGTGTTGAGGAGTATTCCTTGAAGTTCACTATGTTGTCTAGGTATGCTCCATCCTTGGTGTCTAACCCTAGGGATGAGAGGAGTAGGTTTGTGACCGGTGTTGTCGACCTTTTGAAAGAAGAGTGTCTTACGGCCATGATCCATTGTGACATGAACTTATCTAGGCTAATGGTGTATGCTCAATCCATTGAAGAGTCTAAACTTGGTAGGATTGCTAGAAATTTGAAGAGGGGTGGATCTAGTGAGCAAGACCAACCTAGGTTCAAGAAGAGAGATCCAATGCAAGATGGACCTAGTGCTCCTAAGGTCAAACTTGAGAAGGGTAGTGGTTCTCAAGGTGGTAAGCCTACTTATGCTACTTGTGGGAAGAAGCACTATGGGAAATGTTTAGTTGGTACCGGGAATTGCTTTGGTTGTGGTAAGGATGTACACAACGTGAGAGATTGTCCTACTATTGCGACTAGAGGAAAGGAAGGTAATCAAGTTCCTCCAAGTGTTTCGGTTGATGATGTTCCAAGGAAGGGTCGTTTCTATGCACTTCGGGCTAGGGGATCAAAGTTGAATGATGATGAAGATGTTAGGGAAGTTATAGCTTCTCTCTTTAGTTGTTATGAGTTCCTTATAAGTGGGGGAGTATGGTGAGTACTGTAGTTTTGAATTATAGTCTCTTCTCTTCTATTCAACTCAAGCTTGAGAGTTAGAAAATCATAGTAGCATGTTGCATGTTGCATTGTGTTTAGGAGTCTTGTTGGAATTGAATTTTATTGATTCCTTACATTGTGCATTTCATAAAGTTATGATTATGTGGTAATTTGAGTTTATATGGTTTTGTCTCTTATATTATCATGTTTTTACCATCAATTGCTTAATAGTTGCATTTTTGGAAAAATTGAGCATAGTTCACTGTGTTGTTTAATATGTTCACTGTAAGAAATTTATAGTCACAGTAAAGATTTTGTAAAATGAATAATGAGATTGAAAATGGTTATAGTGTGTATAGAATTTATGTATATGAGCATGAAAATGAATGTAGAATGAGTTCTTGCTATTTGAAAGGAAGAAAGTGAGTCTTAATTGCATAATGAGTCGTAGATTAGTTTCTAACTTCTTGTTGTGATGTGAGTCTCTTGATTATGTGAAATTGGTGTTCCTTCTAAACTGTGTATTGTGTATGGTGTGGTATGGTTATGTTCTGCTATTCTTGAGTGTCTTATCACTTGAAAGTGCCTAAAAAGAAGCAAGTGTCATTCGAGGAGAATGTTGTCCAAGTGGGGCAGAATGTAACACCTCTAAAACGACTTAGGTGAAACTAGAGCCTAACACTTGTGTCTTAATGTTTCAAAGTCCTAAAATGGGTTAAAATGAGGTTAGCAGTGTTTAAAGTTTCGTGAAGTTTGGAGGTCAAACGTCCAAGAACGTTCATGACGTTCGAAAAGGTTTGCCTTGAAAACGTGCTTGTGTGTCTAAGTGTGTTTCATTGAGGTTTACCTGTTCATTTTGGATGAAATTGATGTGAGAGGTCCTTGCATGTATACGAACATATTCGAGTTGGAAATGTCCGGAAAAACTCCCCAAGGACCAACCAAGAGTCCTTGAGGAAGGGACCAACTTGTGAGCAAGGTTGTCCAAACAAGCCTCACCTACGGATGGCATCGACGCCCAGTAGGCTGATCGACGCCCCGTAGGTGGGAGGCGTAGGTGAAGAATTAGCCTAGGGAGATTAAGCTCCCAAGGGTAAGTCTCTGAATCCATCGATGGCGTTCCAGGAAGGCCTGTTGATGGGAAACCGTCGATGGTGACTGTATTTTTGCGCAGGCTCACTGTTAAGTGTAGGGGTGAATCACTGTTAAGTGTAGGGGTGAATTGGTAAATTCACCCTACGTCCAAATAAATGGGCGGTTTCCTAGGGTTGTTTTGGGTATTTCAAGTGTGTTTGTGAGTCCTAAACACCTAGATGAATTAATTATTCCAAATCAAAACCCAAAATCTCTAAGAAACTCTCTAGAACTTCATTGAAGCCAAAACTCAAGATAGAGCTTGGATTGAATATTCCTTGGTGATTCTTCATCAATTCTTCATCAATTCTTCATCAAATTAGTTTTCTAGCATCAATTTAGGTATGGTCTTCATCCTTGAATCTCTTTTCTTCAAGGCGCCAAACTTCAAAGTGATTTCCAAAGCCTTTCAAAGATGAAATTGTCCAATTTTTATATCTATCCATGGGTTCTTGTATAAAACATTTTGAATCATTATATATTGATTGAATTGATGTTAATTAGATTATTTTAACCTAATTAATCTATGAACCCATGTAATTCATGAAACCGTAGTTTTTATTATGTTATGGGTGATTTGATTATGTCTTAATGCTATTGAATTTTTATGTAGTTTGATTATGGTTATTGAATTATGAAAGAATCATGATAGAATTGTAAGTAGGCTGCCCTAGTTTGATTAATTCATGTTGTACGATATTTGGTTAATTGTATATTGTAATTGTTGGGTTGAATTGTAAACTATAGTTATTGGTAAAAGCCTTGGTATATTGTGTTGGATGAATTGTCTATGGATTGAAGTTGTGAGGTTGGATTAATGGTATGTTAATCTAACTTTCTCTATATTGTGTAGTATAGGTCTTAGATAGTAATGATGTTTGGTATGGTCCACTTATGGTGGTGGTGCTTATGTGATATACTTGTGAATTATATGGCCTTGTTGGCATTACTTTATGAATTGCGAATTAATGTGGCCTCGTCGGCATTACTTTATGTATTATGACTTTATCATGTTATAACTTGATTATGTGAGTATTTTGAAGGTCTTGAGGACTACGTGTTTATGTGGAGTCAAAGTATGAATTCTCTTAGTTGATGATAGGAGTCTCTAGTAGGCTATAGTGAGGTTGTTATGTGGATTACATTAAGATTGGAGTATGATGCTTCCTGTTGAATTATATGAGACTTGTGATGGTTTAGATTGATGATACTATAGTAGTGAATAGGGTGACCTATAGATGATATTGTTTATGCCTATGTGCTACTTGAATGATATGATATATGTGGAGTATGTTGGTAGACTTGTGTCCCTTACTTGATGCATGTACAATGTGAATATGACTTCTTGACTTAGTATGCTAAAGCTCCTTAGTCTTGTATGTGTGATTGACATGTGACCTTGAACATAGCTAATAATGTCCTTTATGTGGAACCTTTATCCTAGATGTAAGGTTATGATATCCTTGAAGTTGAAAGTCATAATTGTATCCTTCTTGTGTGAATGGTGGAATTAAGGTTGGTTGGCTGGAACGGAATGAAATCATACTTAGGAAATTCATTGAGCTATCCTCTTGACCACTGTAGGTAGCCTTAGTGGACCCTCTTTGGTAAGGTGTCATGTGATTGGGTTATGAACTAGATATGAAACCTCTTCATGTACTCTTTTATTGAAATACTCTAGGAGAACAAAGTCTAGCATGGAGTTAGTATGCTTGGTAAGTTGCTCTAACTAACATGACTTTGAAAACAAAAAAACCCTCGATATTCCTTAACCATGTGCCTACATGGGATGTGTCCTAGTTCTACCATTGGCAAGTAGAACACTCTCCATCGGAGTAGGTTCATGACTCTGGATTCCATGCATATCTAGTATGGTCTATGTCGGTTATTGCCTATTCTCATCATATGAGATACCTACTAGTGTTGGAGAAGTTCTATGAAGTTTAGGTGGTGGTATGGGACACTATCTAGACATTGCACTATTAGGCTTTAAAGGTGTTAGTGAGTGAGTCTAGGTCTTCTCCAAGGCCATTACTTGAATGTCCTTGTGTGTTGAATGTCTCTTAGATGAACTAATGAATATAACGATTTAAGTTGAAAAGCATGTTAATAATTAAATACTAGTCTAGAGTTACTTTAAGGATTGCCTTGTTAAGGTGTGAAGGGGGCATACGAATGGTCTCTTCATGTCTTACCTAGGGAAGTATTAAGAATAGATCTAGATAGGAAAGTTGGTTAATGAAGTGAGGATAATCTTATCCTAGGTAGTCTAAAGGATCTCTTAGGTGTGTGTGAAGAGATTGTATGGGAGGTCGCTTCATAACTCACTCAAGTGAGCCTTAGAATCACCTTTGGTAGGAGGATATCATGGTTATGTGTTTTGATGTATTTTTGATGCTATATTGTGATATGTGAATTATAGGTGACCTTACAGTGAAGTCACTGTAAGCTCACTGTGACCTTACTGTAATGTGCGTATAAATTGAATATAATTTGTAATGTGTTCCAAATGTGATGTTTGGGGTTTAAATGTGATTCTTTTGCTTATACTATGAAGTTTTAATCAAAAAGAGCATATTTCTCATAAATGTTCGTTTCTCATGATTTTATTCATTATGTCATACTTATTATATGCATTGTACTAATTCCATACTTTTTTTCTATCTCTAAAGGTGTGGCTAGCAGGTGAGAGGTGCCTTGAAGCAAGCTTGGAAACTAGGACTCTTCAATGCAAAAGTTGAAGTATGTCCTCACTTGAGTTGAGGGCATAACTATCTTTAGACTTATTTTATTTCGAGTATTGTAATAGACTAATTAATTCTATATTTCGTATTGTATGGGTCGTGTCCCAAGTATCTTGAGTCTAAGATTGGTATATGTTGAGACTTAGTATTTTTCTATGGATTTCTATAAAAGATGTGTTAAGATATTTCGTATGAAAAGTTTTAATTCCGCACTACTTTTCATACATGTATGCAATGAATGATGTCAAAGGGCTTGTACAAGACCTCCGAGAGGTCAAGTACGCTATGTCGCACTCCGAGAGTGCCATATCTTCTAGGATGTACACTCGGAATGTGACGTCAACACCTACAACTTAAACCTTTTCTTGTCCTGAAGTAAAATTCAAGATCAATAAGTTCAATAAGGATGTCTACAGATAGTGCTACTCAATACTCAACATACATGCACACAAGAGTTTTAAAGTACACATGCAATGTTCAGTTGTGCACTCTAAGTTTCAAACTATGAGTAAACATCATCAAACGGACTAAAGCTCACAATGCTTGCTTCAAATGCAAATTCCGGCTCAACAAAAGCATGTGAATGCCCTCACTCCAAAAACGATTCCATGCTCACACAGCTCTCATCAACTTTAAAAGTTCAGAATCAAAAACAACTCTCACTATCTAAAAAACAAACACATGCATGATCCTTCCCTATAGGCTTGGTAGTATTTTCTAATCAACATGAGAATACGTTCATTCAAGATCACAAAGGTCTTTCAAGACTTGTAAAGGGATGAGGGTAATGGTATGATCATTTAGGTTTAGTGACTTCTACTCTCATAAAGCATGGCATGCATTTCATGTTTTCACCTTCTCTACAACACTTTCCATTTCTCAAAATACACACCCTATTCTTCTAAGCATAACTTATTATTGGATACCCCATGTATTTTTCTCATTTCACAAACTTTATTTCAATAGTATTTCTCTTTTTCAATCCTTTTTCATTTATCTTTCTTCTTCTCTTCTTTTTTTTTTTTTTGTAGAGGGGTTCCATCTTTTTCAACAAGATCTTTCAAAAAGGGGGGATTTCTCAAACTTCTTGATTTACCTCCTTTTTCACCACACCCCCAACTTAGGCTTTTCCTAAGTTGAATAGTTATAACAACCAATGTCTCATGAAGATTATAGGTGGGAAATAAAAGGGGTCATTTTTACAAGTTTCTTCCAAAGAAAA
Organism: Solanum sitiens; assembly: GCA_016801875.1. Taxonomy (NCBI): domain Eukaryota; kingdom Viridiplantae; phylum Streptophyta; class Magnoliopsida; order Solanales; family Solanaceae; genus Solanum; species Solanum sitiens. Next base: position 15,936 of record JABWTJ010000640.1, on the reverse strand, counting down.
GGATAGTCACAAGTGGTACCAAGCTAGGTTCACACTTCTCACCAGGTAGTCACAAAGAGGTATAATGGCAAAATTGATTACTCTCCACAAATTGTGCCTAAGATCATCTCTATCATTTACTTACATTAGACAATTGGACCAATAGGGAAAGTTCTAAGTATGACCAACCATGTATTTGAAGTCAACCTTACCACACATGGCATTCAACACAAATATCAAACAAGACTTAACCATATTTGCAAACATGCAACGATCATCACAAGGGTTCAACTCATAAATCGCATAGTCACAATGAGATTCTACGGGTTCACATATGACTTATGCAACTCAATTCGCCTCATCGGATTTGCACATACAATCGTTCACACAATTGATTACCGTTAAAACTTGCACTAACAATCTTCCCCTTTTTTATGATGACGATATTTATGAAGTGAAACATCCCTAAGATTTTGTAGTCAACTTGTGTGTCAGTTGCTCCCCCTGAATATGTGCATAAAGCTTTTGTATTGCTGGTGTTCGGAAGTAGTTCAGGGATAGTAGTTTCTCCCCCTTAATGTTATGCCCCTATTGCAATATGTCTTGTAGCTAACAACAATTATAATGCACTAACAGAAAAACAATAATAAACAGCATGCAACATTCTCCCGCTTTAGCATCAGTAAAAAGGAGAAGAAATAACAGGATTGTATGTAATAATAGTAATACAACTTGGTTGAAGTCGAATCCATAAGTTATATTGGATAGTTTTTCAAGGTTATCGATAACGCTCTAATCACCCTCCAAAACTAGTTAAAAGAGTAAGTGATATGTTAGCTTTACATGTTCCGAAATTTTGATAATGACTTGTGACTTGTTACATGAAAAGAAAGAGAAACGAGTTAAGCACACAACATCTTAAAAGGGAAGATAATATCCACTCAATCAATCAAGGAAGATAATTTGCTTAAATCAAAGGACACACTCAAGGAATCAAGATCAGCCAACAAAGAGAATATCTGCTCAATCAATCAAGGAAGATAATATGCATCAAAGGAAGCAAGATCAACTAGAATCCGAGATTACTAAAGGAGAAATTGAAATCAATGGATAACATCAAGATATCAAGATCAGCCAAGATTCAAGGAGATAAATTAGTGGATGAAATCAATACGTCAAGATCAGCCAAGATTCAAGGAGAACATCATGCAAGGAAGAATTTGATTTGCTCATGCACATATCTGATATGGATATGAATCGACAAATCAATCATGATAAAATCAAGAAAAAAATCAAAGATCCTTGATCCAAATATCCTTGGGTTTCCATAAAATAGTAAAATCCTCCAAATCTATTTAATGTCTGTCTCGGCCTCAGTTGTAATGAGTCACTTCACTTGAACTTGTACTATCTTCTTTTATTGTCTTTCATAAAAGCATTGTATTCTCGTGAGTAGTGGTGTACATAGGGCGCATTTGATTTGGTTTTTAATTAAAAAAACTAAGCCAATTATATCGGTTTATTAAATCCAAAAACCAAATCAAACCACATAAAGTCAGGTTTTTCGGTTTTGATTTTAGTCAGTTCTTTCGGATTTTTTTTGTTTTTTGGTTTTTTTGGATTTTTTACAAGTATACGGTGTTTGAAAAAAGAGATCAAATATTATTTCACTCATGTGTGATAATCTAAACATAAAAAATGTTAAATGGATAGAAATCTTCAAAAGACAGTAAAATTCACACGAGTACAAAAATATATTTGTTTAAATCACAACGTTCAGTATGTTACATTAATAAGATCAAAGGTTACAATCAAATTGAATACAAAATAAAATTCTTACAAAGTAAATTGTTAACTTCGAATTTGAAAAACTATAACAATATTAGTGTAACTTCTGATCTTTGGACAAAATCAAATATTTGCAAAATTTTACAAGCCCATATTTGAAATAATATATATAAAATATTGAAAACTATAAACTAACTAAAAATATATTAACAAAGTATATTATAAATAATTATTTTTACCTATAAATAAAATAAAATTATATATTTATATTATGTCAGTTTGCTTTGGTTTCGTTGACTTTTTCTCTTTGAATACCAAACCAAATCAAGGGTGGTCGGGTTCTTTCATCGACAAACCAACCAAACCAAACCCTAAATTGGTTTTATTTGTCGATTTTAATTGGTTCTTCGGTTCGGTTTGACTTGTACACCCCTACTCATGAGTATACAACTTAAAAAAGAAAAGATAGAAGAAACTAAGTGTAGGTTATACGAGTTGAGGCTGTGTCAAAATAGAATTTCTTATTTGTAGTTGAAATACCTTGTACCATCTAAGCTCACTTCAAGCTCTTAAGGAACCTTTGAAACCCAAGGGGACTGCAAGTAGGCACCACATTGGTGTTCCGAACCAGTATAAGACTAATTTTTTCATTCACTTACTGCATTTATTATCTTTGATTATCTGTGGTACTAACTTGCAGGTGAGTCGACTAACCAATTTAGGAAGTCAACGGAAGGATTTTTTTAACTCACCCCCCCCCCCCTTCTTTACTTTCACGGTCCTCGTTAATAAAAATTCTCAACTAAATGTCCGGATCGAATCCCACTATAATGGCAATTGAAAAGACAAAGGCTAACTAGATACTAGCTTGAACCCAGATATACAAGGTACATGAATATCAAATTGAAGGCAATTTTTATAACTACACTTCTAATGGGGCAAAGACGATATCAAGCAAGGGATGTATGGGAAATAGGAAAAGTTGAGATTCAATCAACACTCAACGATTCATTGCAATTCAATCCACAGTCATTAATCAGTAATGGGAAGGCTAGGTCATCGTCAATTATGCTAATTATCTTTCGATCTCAGAGCGTTTTATTGTGATATCTCTTTTCAATTTTAATCACTCAATTACAAAATAACCCACTATCTTAACTTAGACCTCTCTTAGAAGGAAGTCTTGCACCCAAATATGAAATCCTAAACCTTCATCTTTCGATCTCAAATTCAAGATTCAAAGTCAAGATATCAATCGAATTCTCCATGCCAATCAATCTATTTCGAGTATCAATCGTAGATCTAAAGCTAGAATTGAGCGTGTACTCTCAACCTATAAATTTAGACATGAAAACTAGATTGAACCTATTTCATGAAATCAAGCATGGAAATAAGGAACTACAAAAGCAATAGAACAATTAATCAAACAACCAAATAGCTTTGTCTATTTCTAGCACAAAAGCCTCAATTTCATACAAGTCATTACACCCACATTTCTAGCAATTAAGAACAAGAAAATGAAGAAACAATAAAAGATATTACTAAATTAGAACACAATCTTCAAATCCACAACTGAAATGTGAGGCAACTTCTCTTCAATGTCTTAACCCCTTAATCAATAACACAAAGAGATCTACTTTTTGAATGTGTTTATCTATATGTAGTGCTCTCTCTCTCTCTCTCTATTATTCTTGGATGATCAATAATGCCAACTCTAACCCTATTTTCTAAATTTTGGGTCGAAATCTTGAGAATTTCTAATCCTGCCCCTGTCTAAAAAAAGGGCTTCGCAAAAGTGACAGGAAGTTCGCAGAAGCGACCTTTGCAAAAGTGAATTGAAGTTTGCTTAAGCGACCTCGTCCCTCTAGCCCAATTTTCAAAAGTGAACCCTACGTTCTCTCTTAAAAGGACACTTGAGTTCGTTGACGGGTTCGCTTAAGAGACCAGTGCTCCGCAGGTGCGAATAAACTTGGGCGTGTTTCCCTGCCAGGTTTTGCTCTTTTTCAGATGTGATTCCACTTTTGATCAGCATTTTCTTTCCCATCATTAGAACACCTGAAACAACACAATTCAAAGCATAATTGGCCTCTTTCCCTACTCTGAGTGCCACAAAATTATAAGAAAAGAGCTTTATATTAATGCAAGTTCACCATCATCAGTTACATATCGATATGACTATCCAACTTGTAGTTGGTTTCTAATCCATAACAGTTGTAGAGATTGATTATATTGTTGTAAATTTAACTATAATAACATAAAGTAAATATTCTTATAAACTAATGTGATTGAAATTGTATCCCCACAAAGAATTGATTCCGGTCTTCGGTAATCATGCAACTGCATGCATTTGGGGTTATACTTATAGACTTGCATTCAGGGTCATGCATTAGCATTGACCACTCAGTCCATTTCGAGTTTATGAATGGTTGATCAACAAAATGCTTCCGCAACTACATGAGTTATTATCTTTTGGAATTCTGACCCCCAAAATTTGCCTAAGGAACAGGTTTATTCTATATGTTCCTTTGCAGATTACAGCAGTTACTTGTGAAGCGAATAAAATAATGACACAATATTTTATCGCGGAAAACCCCAACTCACAAGGGTAAAAACCACGACCTACACCTCTGTAGGATTTAACTCTACTTCATTAAACTTTGAACATCAACAAGATATTACAAGCCTATGATACCTAAGAAATTATAAACTCTAATTCCAAGCTAAGAAATTATAAACTCTAATTCCTAGCTACCCAAGACAAAAAACCCAGGTTTAAGTCCTCTACGGTCCGTCAAGTTTCTCAAACTTGTTAGAAGAATCCTAAACACATACTCGATTGTAATCAAAACTCTTAATTACAATCTTACAACTTTTTCCTCACAAATTGGCAACACTCCCAAGTAACTCTCAAACCTTTTGATCGTGTTTTGATCTTCTCTCTATGTAAGTGCGCAATTTTTCTCAAGCGAAACTATCTCCCTATTTATAAAATTGGACTTGAATTCAAAAACTATTTCAACTAGAAATCCTACTTCATGTAGGACTGCTCTTTTGTGTGGAACTCCTAGTTCAACTCGAACTTGTCTTCGCCGCATCTTCAACTCCTTGTCTGAATCAACTTTGTCTTTGCCTCTACAAAACCTTGTTAAGTTCAACTTGGATTCTTTATCACTGCCCAATAAATCTTACGCTTCTTTTCTCTCTGCGGTAAGTTTAAACAAGTAAGAAGTAGTTTTCCTTCTTTCATCTTTATATCCTACTTCTCTTAGGATTCCTATTTGATTAAGAAAATTATCTTGCTTGCGAACTCCTTTATAAAAGAAAACTTTTTGTACTGGTTGCTCGTCGAAAAAGAAATAATTTCACAACTTTATAAGTTCTAATTCGCGTGATTGACGTTCTCCTTATCCAAGTTGAATTCGGTATGAAAGGAACACGTCGCACAACATGTTTCTTTCATCTATTCCTCTATTTGTCAATTATCAAAATTTTTCTCGTTCTAACATTAACAATAAGAATATGACCAATATTATGCGAATTATATTCAATTATTCCTAATGTAAATCTATCAAACAACAAGGGTTAACAAGGGTCCTAAAATAATTGAATATATTATATACTTTGTTTCTCTGTTTCACTTAAGAGAGACTTTTAAATCTTTCTCTTCTCAAATTAAGGAATGATTGATTATTAAACCTTTAATTGTCTGTGTATTATATATAGTAGGGAAAAAGATAAATGTACTCCCGAACTATCGTAAATGGTATGCAGATACCCTCCGCCATACTTTAGGGACATTGGTGCCCCTGTCGTCCAAACACTAGAGCATATATACCCTTTATACTGACGAACATACACGTGTCATAATCTTATCCACCGACCCGACATCGGATCAATGGATAAGATTGTTCCACGTATCCCTATTTAGTCTTCCGTTAGAGTGAAGGACATATACGTTGTAGTTTTGGACGGCAGGGGAACCAATGTACCAAAAGTATGACGGAGGATATCTGCATACCATTTTCGATAGTTTGGGGATATATTTGTCCTTTTACCCTATATAGTAAAGTAATTTCATAGTTAACATATTTATTTCTTTATGCATTCTTATGGGAGGCCAAAAAGTAGTCAGATAATTAGGGGATTCTATTGGATGAGTAGCCATTATTTTCTCCATCAGAACAAAATAGCATAACGTGTGTTAGGTTAGGCATCCAATTTGATTAACTCTCATAACAAATTAAGAAGAATCAAAAAATAATTTGGTTGTGAATTACCCATTGTGATTGATTGTTAGGTATAATTGATTGATGTTATAGAAGATTAATGGAAGATAGGGACGGGGATTTTAGAGTTTCCCTTATATCTTCCATTTTTTTTATTTGTGTTGTTATTGGTGGAGTATTCCTTGTCATCTATCTTACCCTGCCTAAATTTTCTCAGTCATGGTTCCTTTTATTAGCATTGATATTAGTTGGCTCCCCATGGCTCTTTTGGCTCCTAACATACATGTACACTTGCATTAAACGTTGTTATTGCAATATTCACAATCCACAAATCTCTACACCATCCACAATGTCCAATCTTGGAACCCCTAGGAATGTTTTTTCTACCAGAAAGTCCACATGTTGTTGTCATCATAATAACAATTATGATGTCAAATTTGATTGCGTTGTGGAAGTGGAGGAAAATGGATATAACCACCAACATGGAGAAAATGTATGAGTTAGAGTCTTGAAAGGGATCGAGAATTAAAGCTTGATGGATTCATTTTTAAGGTTTTTATAATTGATTAACGGAATTCACTTATATTTGTCGACATTAATTGCTGTATATGCTTCATGTGGAAAATATTGTATGATTGAATCTATCAAATTAAAACGTATGGTCCATTTGTCATGCATGTACATCCCCATATACTTCAAGAAAAACTGATAAGTTCAATTGAAATCATTAAATATATGGGTGCATCCATCTCTGAGATCAAGAGTTTTTATACAAGGACAGCCCAGTGCACTAAAACTTTTGATGTGCGTGGGGTTCAGAGCGAAGGACCGAACTATAAGGGTTTATTGTACATAACTTTATCCCGCATTTCTCCAAGAGGTTGTTTCCATGACTTGAACCAACTTTACTAGTTCTGGCGTACAGAAGATGAAGAAGACATATAATGTTCAATGTAAGTAGAAATAACAGAAATGTTTATTTTATTTATTATTGTGTAGTATATATTATGTGAATATTAAAAAAGGAGCCCTTGTTATTTTTATTTTCTTTTCTTTTTCCTCTTGAAACATCAATTTTAACCTAGTCTTGCTTATTCTGATGAATAATGTGACTTAAAAAATGTGTTTATATAGTGAACCATCTTGTTATATTGCAGATTTGATATTTGGAAGAATTTAAAAAAAAAAAAGTAGAGTTCTTATTTATATTTATTTTTATATGTATAGTAAGCAGAAAATATCTTCATTTTCTTATATTATGGTATTTTGGTCACAGATATATAATTTGTCAAAAGTCATTTCCAGTCAGAGAGAAAACATGGTATAAATGGAATGATAGAGAAATAGTTAAGAAAGTCAGTTTACCAAGAAATTTATGCTAAACACATTGTATTGCATTTGTGATTACTTTGAAAGGAAAATCTTGAAGTGTGTGGTTTACATGGCAGTTAAGTTAAGGCATGGAGACATGGTTTCAACTTTGATCTCAAACATGTCTACTCCAAAGACGCGATGATCTTGGATCATAGTCGAACCAGTTAAGGATGATATGGGCTTGCACATCCACTTATCATGAAAGATTTTCATGGGAGAGTAGAACATCTTAGAGAGTAAGTTTGTTCCTACAAAGTCGCTTAGCCATTTCACATTTGTAATGAGGGCTCCGCAATTTCTGATTAACATTCAATTCTTACCATTTCATAAGCTTTACAATAAAAGGCTCTGGCAATTATCATTATATATATATATATATATTACACATTCTACTTTCATTATTATACTTCTTGCACTTGTTATCATGCATCCAAATACAGCTTGTCCTACAATGTCGCACACAATCTCTTAAACCACTTACATGAGGATGTAGCATCTGGCTCACATGCCCCACCTTGAGGCTATAATTTTGTCACATTCAAATTACCCAAACAAGAAAATAAGAGGAATTGCCAACTAATATTTAAATTGACAAACATTTTTATTGACAAAATACGGATGCCAGTGGGGAGATGGGGTTTATCTCACTTAAAAGGCTCCGTTAGTGTACATATTACTGTTACTTACCCATAGCAAAACAATTTTCCATGTTCATATAGGACCACAATAGATTAACATTATTGGAGTGAAATAGATGTTGCCTTGTCAGTACTTTTTACTCACTCTAAGATGGAGGGGTTTAGCAAAGCTCAAGAAATATCAACTAAACAAACATTTAACAAAACCAGCATCACAAATTTCCTGCTGTCATGCGCACAAACCCAGCAATATCAAAGGTGTCTGTCCCATTCTTCGTGATGACACCCTATTCAAATAGTAGTCAGTTATCAGGTTTATCATTCGACTTATTTGATATTGCGAGAAAATAAATAGTGTAGTGTTCCAAGTGCACCACTATACACAGTGCAACTGTGGGGATAGACAGAACAATGGGAGTGAGAGGCAAATATATCAACAGACTGACCTTTTCAGTGATAATTCCACTAATCAACTTAGCTGGGGTGACATCAAATGCAGGGTTCCAAACCGAAATACCAGAGGCAGCAACTTGTTCACCAAGTCCTCCTCGTGTATGTAACAGTTCCTTTGGAGATCTTTCTTCTATCACAATTTCTTCTCCAGAAGAAAGGGATAGATCAACAGAAGTCAAAGGAGCTGCAACGTAAAATGGTATACCATGATGCATGGCAGAAACAGCAAGGTTGTAAGTTCCAATCTTATTGGCAGTATCACCTGCAATAATATGTATAGCTCTCCATAAAACATTCTAGTTCGAAAACCAAAAGGCACATGCGAAAGTAACTCATAAGTCAGAAGTACCATTTGCAGCTACACGATCAGCTCCAACAATGACAGCTTTCACACAACCAGCATTCATTAATGCAGCTGCAGCTGAATCAGCTATAAGGGTGGCTGGGATGTTTTCATGAACCAATTCAAATGCAGTCAATCTGGATCCCTGATATTACAAAGAGAAGATATGATAAAGTATCTTTCTCCAACTGTCTCCAGTTGGGAGGCCAGATGCAGAATAGCTCAAACGGTAGTCAGACAATCAAACAAGCAAAGAAGCCTTTCAACAAGGCAAATCAGAAGTATTGTCCACCATCAAATTTCAGTTGAACATATAATATTAGGTATCTGACTTAGGGATAGCAATGGGGCAGGGCGGATGTGGGGTTGGGAGGGGGGGTTTGAACAGATGCGGGGCGGGGCGGGGCGGGTCTATATCAACATACTTAATTTTTTGTGGGTGCAGTGCAGGGGTGGGGGCGGGGGCAATAATTTCATATTCGCACTATATTATTAGCCAGGAACTGAAGGCTAAACTTTACACATTTAGCATGCAAATTATAAGAATATTAAACATGTTAAGCAAACTTTCTTTTTTATACCAAAATATAGAATCTCCCCTTAATATTTCTATTCCATTTTTTTAGATTAAATAAGCAATTACAATGGACTATCTCAAATTTAAAATCTAAAAGTTTCTGTTTCAAAATGACCAATGATTACCAGAACTAAAATTGTATTCTTATGAAAATATTATTTATAATTAAATATCAAAGAAAAATTGTTTTGAGATGGCTCAAAATAATGCATAAAAATAAAAGTTTTTTTGATTCACAATTTGGTGCGACTTAACTGAATAATAAATGGTATAGATTTTGAGATTTATTAGTCAAGTTTATTATAATTAAGCTTTAATCTCTGTAGAATATTAATGATTTCATCTTAACTTCAATAATATAATAATGTTAGTTTCTTTCTGATATGTTTGGAATGTTGTTAAAAAGGTTTACAACTTTTGAGGTACTAAATTTTTGTTTAATCAAATTTTATTTTTATAATAGCCAATAATCAGTAAATCATATACTAATTAAAATGAATAAGTTTATGCTGAAAAAATACATTTTTTTTTATGTGGGGCGGGGTGGGCGGGTTTATGCGGGTTGGCGCTGGCGGATTGAAATCAATATTTTTACGAGACAGGTTGAATTTTTGTGGGTTGAAGCTCAACCCGCCCCACAACCACCCCGACCCGCACCATTGCCATCCCTAATCTGACAATGATTACTGAAGCTGTAGTCAATGAGAATAGGTATATATTCATCAAGTAGAAAACATGTATTTTCACGGGTTAATCTACTAAAGTCCAATCTTTCTCTCGCACTTATAAACCAAAATGCACATAAGAGGTTCCAATAGAAGCGGAGCATAGTATGATCGGATCTTCTTCTTTAACTTTTTTTATATTTACATTTATTTATTTATTTTGGGGGAAGGGGAAGGAGAGAAGAGTGGTGGTCGTATTTAATTATAACTATTAAAACTACTGGTGTTCCTTCAAACATGATGCTGATGAATTGAGGAGTTCAATAGCAGTTGTTTAGCATTTTCTATAATAAAATGCTGATGAATACAGGAGTAGGGGTAGCAGTATAATAACTAATTGCAGAAAGTGAATACCGAGTTTTCACCAAAAATAGTCTAGAAACTCCTTTTCAAGTCCCTTGTTTAATTCTTCTTGATTTTGTATCTGATATCTCTGACCAAGGTAGTATACGTTAACCTATTTTTGTTTGATCTGAGTACGCCAAAAAAAAAGGACAAAAATCGATGCATGGAATATGCTACTAGACCAATATTCATGTCACGACCCTCAAGGCTGTTATGTGTTATTCACTTTTTTTTCAATTGTTTGACCCTTCTCACATTTATGACTTGCGGCAATGAGTGATATGCTTCCCAAGGTGATCGGATAGGTTTCGAGAGAGTTTTTGAGTTTTGAAGTTTGACCAAAGTCCTCTTTGGGGTTGGTGAGGTCGAATTCAAGTTCTGATGATTCCACTAGATTCAAAGGGTAATTTATGACCTTGTTGGATGTTTGACAGGGTTCTCGAGGCAATTGGGGGCTTTTTAGACCCTTGGATGGAATTCTTACATCTCTTAAGTTTAAAATTGACCACTACCAATATTTGGTCAAGATGACCTCGAAATGGTGATTCGATAATTTCAACAATGTCAGGAATGTATTTTATGATCGGTTTGCACTACTACTTTGTGTTTGGGAGGTTTCGAACAAATTCCAAGGGCCCATTCCGAGACGCGGCTGATTTTGGCATTGCTGTCATCTAGTGCAGTGGTCCTTCGTGTTTGCGAGAGGACCACCACATTTGCAAAGGAGGATGTTTGTGGTTGCACATTATTAACGTTCGTGAAGACATAAGGGGTTGGGTCAGGTCACTTTTGTTCTTTGCGGATGCAGGGATGGGGCGATTTGCAAGGGTCTGGGTCGAGACTCAAGTCATTTTTCGCAGTCGTGAAGAACACCTGAGACCGAGGCACATTAAATTCTAATTTCGAACCTAGAATTCTTGATTAAATTTTGGGAGATTTTGAGCTCGAATTGAGCAGATTTTTGAAGTTATTTCAAGATTTCATCGCGCGGGTAAGAGTCTACCTCCCCTTTGGTATTTTTCTATAGATTTGTCGTTTAATTAGTTGATTTACCACGTATAGGTAATGAAATTCGGGGATTTTTCTCCTAAAGTTAGGTGAACTCAATTTGATGATTTGAGGGTCGTTTTGAACCCCATTTTCTACGAAATTTCAGATTTGAGTTCCCTGTCTTATGGGTAAACTGATTTCGAAGAAAACAATCTGCTTAAATTGATTAAATGTGGCCTAAGGACACCGTTTGAAAGTAAATCTATTATTGAGGACGTTTAGTGGTGAGAAACACATTCTTATATACCTATTGCATTTGAAACTGACTTTATTACTGTGATAATGCATATACATTCATTCCATAGATCACAAGATTGTACTATGGAAACAACGTTTGAAAGAAAATACTTATAGCCAACGGAAAATGATTTCGGATGGTTCTACTACGGATGGTATTATATAGGGAAGTGCTGATTATTGCCCGACATGGAATGCTTTTGAGCGGGGTATGTAGATCTCGCGAATCCTCCAAGGGTCCCCCATCACAGTGTATTCTGTGGAGGGGGGTGTACACAGTAGGGATATTGGTCATTGCATTGGTCCTTATTTATTTATTTTTACTTTTTTGGGGGGTTTCCCACCCGGTGTATGGTACCCACATTAGAGCCTAATTAAATCCGCATTCACGTTCGAAAGTCCCACAGGGTATTGCTCTCCCTCTCCCTGCTCTCCCTGACAAAGGCGACCTCATACCCAAGGAGACTCGCTTTGACTTAATTGTTGGGTTCTTCTATTGAAGAGTTCTTATCATTCTTTATGATATAGTTATTGCCCTTGTTCAATCAACCTTATAATGCCTAGTGAATACCATGTCTTTGTACTCATAGTACTTTCACATCTTTACTAATGTATATCCTGGTACTAGCGTTCCTTATTGATCTAATCATCCAAGGGTATTTCTTATTTGAAGTTGTGGTAAGCTCCTTGCTTCCAAAATGATGGCCCAACTTCTTCTTGTTTTATTTTCTTTCTTTTCTACTTTCTAGACAACTTATTATTTTAGCCTTGTATTTGTTATTACTGAGTTCTTGTATATTGAGTTTTATTACTAATTACTTATTGGTTATTTCTCCGCATTTAGTCATAATGTTTCTGTGTTTGCTAATGGTTTACCTACCAAGGGTTCGGGCAGTTGCCATCATGACCTTGAATTTTGGGTCATGACAATTTAACACTAACCACTAAAAGGTTACCATCAATAGAAGACTATGTTATAACTACCAAGGGAATGAGTTCACTTATGATACCTAGAAACACACTTCGCTCTTAATTACCATAAACATTTACTACGACGCGGCTAAAAAAAATTGACAATATAGGTAGGGGAAGAGGGATTTACATATGGTGTAGCAGTATAGGAAGAGAAAGAGGGATTTACATATGGTGGAGCAGTATAGGTAGTAGAAGCGGGACTTACCTATGGTGTTCACAGTGTTTCGGGAAGCGAGAAGCGGAAAAAAGCGACGAGGGCTCGCTTTACAGAAGCGAGAAGCGAAGCGCGCGCTTTTTTTTAAGAAATGCTATTTAGTATAAAAATAAAAAAATATTAAATAACTGAATAGAGGTAATATATTATTAGATTAACAGTAAATAGATAGTCAATAATCCTCACAAGTCATATAGAGCAAAAACATAATTAAATCACAAAAGAATCAGTCGCAGCAGCCTCGCACTGAAGAAGAGAAGAAGAAGAAGAGAAAACGAAGAGAAGAAGAGAACTTACAGGCTACTAACAAAACTTAAGGGTAAGTTGTACAGAGTGGTGGTTAGACCGACTATGTTGTATAAGATAGTGTTTTGGCCGGTCAAGAACTCACATGCTCACAAAATGAAAGTCCAAAGACGAGAATGTTGAGGTTAATGTGTAGTCATACTAAGAGATAATATTAGGAATGAAGATATCCATGATAGGGAAGGAATGGTCTCCGTGGTGAATAAGATGAGAGAAGCTAGATTGAGATGATTTGAGCATATGAAGAGAAGTTTACATGCCCTAGTGAGGAGGTGTGAGAGGTTGGCAATGGCGAGCATTGAGAGAGGTAAATGTAAGTTGAAGGAGTATTGGGGAGATGATCACAAGACATGACCCATTTTGAGCTTACCGAGGATATGATCTTAAATAGGAGGATTTGGAGGTTGCATATTAGCATATAAGATAAGTTGGTAGTTGACCGTTCTCTCGCTTTCCTGTGGGATAGGATTGGTGGTCGATTTTAATTATCACCTATGTTTCTTGTGCTACAGTAATCACATTTTTTTGTTGGCATAACTGTTCTTTCTGCTAAATGTTGTGTGTTGCCCCCATTCACATTATTTAGTTATTGTTACTGCTATCATTTTTGTATTCTCTTTTTAAAGTGCTTGGAAATACTTTATTTTAAGCTGAGGGTTTATTGGAAACACTCTCTGGGTTGGGGTAAGATTTGTGTACATTCTACCCTCCCCAGATCCAATTTGTGCGATTATACGGGGTATATTGTTGGCTATAAATTAGCATTACTCTGCAACAGTGATTTTTTTTTTTTTTGAAAAACTCTATTTTCTGCAGCCTAACAGGGAGAATATAATCATCAATAGGTTAATTGCTATAATATCTACTGGTTGACTCTACCAGGGTTGTTAAAAATAGAATAAACTATATCCCATGAACTACCTGGTTGAATGGACGGGTTTCTGTGCAGTATGCCCTTTCTAAAGCTCCGTCAGCATAAAGTGCCCGGATAACACCAAGAGCAGTTCCATATCCAGCTGTGGCAAGACTGTTGAGGAACGCGAGTAAAATAAGAATTACTCCATCTGGATATCTAATCCTTATCACAATTGTTTTCGTTAATCCTGTCACAGAATTATATTTTGCAATTTCCGGGAGGAAAATAGGATATGGAAGAAAACCATGCTAAGCCAAGTAGGATAAGAACCAATCAACCATGCAAATAAAATAGAAAACTAGAACTGGGGTGTACCTTCCTGTGTTGCAATGAGTCAAAATTGTTATATTCTCAGAGTCTGTCAGGTAATTCTTAATAAAACTAGCTCCATATGAACCAATTGCCTTATTGGAAGAAACATCATCCTCCAGCATAACTTCAGCAGCTTCAATGTAAGCCTGATTGAACAGATGAGAGTTAGAAGTGTCAAGCAACAGAAAAAAAGGATAAAGCGATACATTCCTATTGTGAAACTATCGCCAATTAAGTTGTGCCCCTCTTCCAGTCTAGACTTCCATTACTGATGAAATAGTTAATATTTAGACAGGAGAACTGAGTGTTTGTGAAAGCAAGACAATATTACTACCTGAAACACTGAATTGGCTTCTTTGGCTGTGGCAGCAGCCTTGCTTATAACTTCTTTAAGCTTTACTGCAGCATCTGAAAGATTAACAGCTGTCGGACGACTAGATGGAAAAAATAAAATATCATCAGATCCTTGAAAGAAGTTGAACAGCATAGAATTTCACAATTATGAGACATAAGCAGAAAAATATTTTTGCAGTCCTAATTAAATATTACCTTGAAACAAGAAAATCCAATTTTTTACTTAGGAAAACTGATGCATCATGAGAAGTCCCATCAAAAGAAGCTAAGTTTGAAACTTCTACTGCCAAAGACAGTGCAGCAGCTATAGCAATTGCAGGTGCCCCACGGACAACCATTTCCTTAATTGCATCCCTAGCGAAGCCAAGTGAAAAAGCAGGTCACTCAATATTCAAGAAGCTTGTTAGGCATCATCACAACAGTCGGCAAATCCACATACACGATCATTTATCCGGGAAAACATATGCACTAGCAAGAGCAACAACAGTAATGTTTTATGAATCAACAATGCCTCAATTCCAAACAAACTTGAGGATCATCTACTACCACTCCACTTTATTATTTGTTATATTATAAATCATTTAGAATATTCGGGAGCAACAACTTTTGAGATAGATAAAAATAAAAAATAAAAAAGCAAGTGAAATACTAGAAGTTTGGAAAACAAACAAGTGAAAAAATTACCAGGCATCGTTTGTATCGTGGATATCCAGATAAAGAGTCTCTAGGGGGAGTTTTCGCTGTTAAAGAAAATAGTCAAATGTTCAAGTAGTGAGTGGCAAAACATGAAAACAACAACCCTAGGAATCGCAATCTTGTTCAGATTAAGGAATAAAAAGAGAGTATAGTAGAATACTTGATCAAGTAACTGAAGTGAGCCGCGCCTATAACAGATTGCCTCCAGTGTTTTGTCTCCTTCACTCCCAACAGACATTGTTATCGAATGTTGTGTGTACACAAACCCTAATTCGTTGATTGCCCTTGGTCACGGACCAAACTTATATAAGTGAAAAACAAGAGGAATAAGATGATAGGATTAGGATCCACATAAGTCTTTCCATTCAAATAGAATAAGCAGAAACAGCATGAAACACATGCCCCAGGCCCCAGGCACTTATTCCCTT